>CM055757.1:6479365-6991865 GCA_029465975.1 Dallia pectoralis | reverse complement strand
GGAGACACGGGGGAGGGAGGGAGGACACGGGGAGGACACGGGGGGGGACACGGGGAGGGAGGACACGGGGAGGAGGACACGGGGAGGAGGACACGGGGAGGAGAACACGGGGGAGGGAGGGAGGAGACGGGGAGGAGACAGGGGGAGGCATGGAGGAGATGGGGGAGGCGGGGAGGAGGACACGGGGGAGGCGGGGGGGGAGGACATGGGGGAGGCAGGGAGGACACGGGGAGGAGGACACGGGAGAGGAGGACACGGGGGAGGCAGGGAGGAGACAGGGGGAGGCATGGAGGAGACGGGGAGGAGGACACGGGAGGAGGACACGGGAGGAGAACACGGGGAGGGAGGGAGGAGACGGGGAGGAGACAGGGGGAGGCATGGAGGAGATGGGGGAGGCGGGGGAGGCGGGGAGGAGGACACGGAGGAGGCGGGGGGAGGACACGGGGGAGGAGGACACGGGAGAGGAGGACACGGGGGAGGCAGGGAGGAGACAGGGGGAGGCGGGGAGGTGGCAAAGATGAGACAGGGAGGTAGAGAGGGGTAGAGGACTGGGAGAGAGAATAGTGAGATGAAAACTGTACGTTTGCCCTTGAGCTCAATGGCACAATGGAATGAAGAGCCCTGAAGGACAGAGGAGAGAGGGAGTGAACCAAGGAGCCAGACTGTAAGAGGGTGAAGGCCCCAACCCCACCCCTTGCTCCTGTACTCAGCCTCTGATTGGAGGACACTCGGGGTGATTGTCTCATCCAGGCCCCTCACATAAACAGCAAATAATCATCTACAACAACCAAAGTCCTCCATCTTCCTCCATATCCCCGTCTTTCTCCCACAACGCATCTCCTCACGGCACCCTCACTCCCTAGATGAGTTCTGAGAAGTTGTTGTATGTATCGAGAGGGGTGTGTGTGTGTGTGTGTGTGTGTGTGTGTGTGTGTGTTTGTGTGTGTGTTTGTGTGTTTGTGTGTGTTTGTAGTGCTCTTCACTTGTGTGTTTATTGAAATGAGAGTTGGCGAGGGACTGTAGAGGAATGTGTGAGTGGTTGCGTATGTGTGCGTGTGTGTGTGGTTGGGTGTGTGTGTGTGTGTGGTTGGGTGTGTGTGTGTGTGTGTGTGGTCGGGTATATGGGTATATGTTGGGTATGTGTCTGTGTGTGCTCCCTGACTTCATGACTTCAACTACCTTCAATCAACATACATTACTGACAACGAGAGTGAAGAGAAACCCTTAGGACAAAGTGTGTGTGTGTGTGTGACATCAGTGTAAAGAACTGATAATAGTGTTCAGAATGAGATGGTAAATGCCATAATAGTTATCCTGGTGATCCTCACAGCTCTGAGGTCTGGTTTTAAAACCGCAGTTATTTTTGACACCAGGTTTCTTTACTTCAGTCTCCGTCACCCCATACTCCTGTAGCACCAGTAGTTACCGGGGTGTCTGAGAAAAGGTGATACCCCTGTAAATGTTATTTTAACACCATGCTATTTTACACACCAGGCTGTTATCATGCACATTGGAAAGAGGACAGCACACAAAACAATTCCCATGAAATAATGTCAGAGAATATGTTCTGGAAGTATTCCTATTGCGCAAATCCAACATTTCCGGTTGCCTTTCACCAATGAGTGATTTTTTTGAACCATCAGTGGTTGCTGGGTTGTCATCAGACTCACAGACTGAGTGTGTGGGACTCTCTCTAAACACCGTGGACCGGGTCTGGGACACTGAGATATTTACACACGTAAACACACACATATACACACACACCATAAGGTCAGGCTGCAGGGTAAGTTATTAGATAATTCTAAACAGGCACATTCTGGCCGCCCCAGCTCTCTGGGCCTGATGACCCATCCTGGGGCCTAAAGATGCCAAAAACGATCATAGCTACCAGTGTGAACCGGCTAGGCCCAGAATGGAGCTACCAGCAGACACCAGCCCACCCTCTGAGGTCCAACCCTAGAGCTGGAGACATGCAGCTTGTCTTTTGGGACTGGTGTGTTCATATACATAGAGACGGATACAGGCTCAGGACAAACACAGACACACACACACCTACACTTCCTTACATGCACCCACACACACACATCTAGACTCCCCCACACACACACACCTACACTCCCCCCCACACACACACATCTACACTCCCCCCCACACACATACATCTACACTCCCCCACACACACACATCTACACTCCCCCCCCCACACACACACGTCTACACTCCCCCACACACACACCTACATTCCCTCACATGCACACACACACACCTACACTCCCACGCATACACACACACCTACACTCCTTCACATGCACACACACACACATCTTCACAATACCCATTCTCACACGTAAACACACTTTTGGCCTAGGTTCTGTGGGTCTGGCATGGTGACTAGGTAGCTGTGTGTGGTGGGGCTGTTTCACCTCAGGAAACTCCAAAACAATTATTGCTCACATGGGGCTGGACTTGCTGGCTTTGTCTCTAGCAACCCTTCCTACTGCTTCGATATATAGGCTTTACATTTCATCAAATTACGTAGATGTCTTCCTGAATTTAACTGGGATTGGCATGTTGACAGTCTGCTATGAATGTTCACACTGTGTGTGTGTGTCTGTGTGTCTGTGTGTCTGTGTGTGAGTGTGTGAGTGTGTGTGTGTGTGTGTGTGTGTGTGTGTGTGTGCGTGTGTGCGTGTGTGCGTGTGTGCGTGTGTGCGTGTGACTTTGTGTGTCTGAGTGTGTGTCTGTGTGTGTGTGTGTTTGACTGTGTGTATGTGTGTGTGTGTGTGTGTGACTGTGACTGTGTGTGTGACTGTGTGTGTGACTGTGTGTGTGTGACTGTGTGTGTGTAGTCCATATGCTAATGGTGTTCCCAGCCCCTCCTCACTAGTTTCAGTGCTTTTTTGTGAGAGATAATCAGCATAATTATTCTGACAAATACACATGGTTATTCTTAATTAGTATCATAGCTTGTCCCTGCCCGCCCCGTGCCTGTCCACCTGCATCACACACACACACACACCCGCATGGCCAAGGGAGACCATCGCTTGCAGACGAAAAGAGAGCCAGAAAGACAAAGAAAGGTAGAGAATAAAAGAGGTTAAGCGTTTGTGAAGGCGTTAGCCAGTTCTGCTACATCTGAAATAGATCTGAGTACTCATTAATGTGTATGTTAGGATGGTCTGTGTCTGTCTTCTCTGGTCTGTGTCTGTAGCTCTGTCCTTCCTCCGTAATTCATCCCTCCTCTTCATCTCCTCTCTTCCTCCCTCCTCTTCATCTCCTCCCTCCTCTTCATCTCCTCCCTCCTCTCTCCTCTTCATCTCCTCTCTTCCTCCCTCCTCTTCATCTCCTCTCTTCCTCCCTCCTCTTCATCTCCTCTCTTCCTCCCTCTTCATCTCCTCTCTTCCTCCCTCCTCTTCATCTCCTCTCTTCCTCCCTCCTTTTCATCTCCTCCCTCCTCTCTCTTCTTCATCTCCTCTCTTCCTCCCTCCTCTTCATCTCCTCTCTTCCTCCCTCCTCTCTTTTCATCTTGCTCGTGATGAGTTCCTTTTTCTGTAAATATCAGGGCTCTGCTGTTCAATCAACTCATTCATTCATTTTGGCAGACATGAGTGGTTTAAATAGAGCCAACCAACACACACACACACATTAATGACAAGTTAAACACATCCTCTTGTAGACATCTAAGCTGTAAACATTTATTCAAAAATCTATAACAGAATCAATTCTCTTAGTCGTTTTTTAATGGCAGTCTGTAGAATGGTGTGGGCCCATGTGTGTGTGTGTGTGTGTGTCTGTGTGTGTGTGTGTGTGCGTGTGCGTGTGCGTGTGTGTGTGCGTGCGCTCGTCTGTTTGTGAGCCAGAAGCCTGTTAACGCAGTTTGCCAGTGGTTTTAGTAAAAGTGTTTGATTACATTGCCATCTAGGGGCAGATGAGTCTCTACACTCAAACAAAGACACCCGGCATCTGTTGGAATTGACAATGTGCATATGTTCACAGTTTTATGGTCTGCACGTTCCCCACACGTCCCCGCACGTCCCCACAAACCCCGCACGTCCCCCAAACATGTCCCCCACACACCCTCACACCTCCCCCACACGTCCCCCACACACCCCACACATGACCCCCACACACGTCCCCCACACACGTCCCCACAAATGTACCCCACATGTCCCACACACACGTCCCCCACACATGACCCCCACACACGTCCCCCACACACGTCCCCCACAAATGTACCCCACACGTCCCCACACACGTCCCCCACACACGTCCCTCACACATCCCCCACACGTTCCTCAGACGTCCCTCACACCTCCCCGGCACGTCTCCCACACACCCCACACGTCCCCCACACATGTCCCGCACACACCCCCACACGTCCCTCACACCTCCCCCACACGTCCCTCACACACACCCAACACGTCCCCCACACATGTCCCCCACACATGTCCCCCACACATGTCCCCCACACATGACCCCCACACGTCCCCCACACCTCCCCCACACGTCCCCACACATCCTTCACACGCCCCCACACATTCTCTACACATACCACTGTGGTACAGATATCATTCTCTCTCCTTTCATGTCATTATCCCTCTCCATTTCCCTCACTCTCTCCTTCTCTTTTTTCCTTTTTAACTGCAGCATTTCTCTTCCTGGCTTTTCCACATAGAGGGGTGTGACTCTAACGGATTACACCACTGCTCTGTGTCTCTTCACTCTGTCCTCCTGACAGGGGAACCATTAATCCTGTTTTCTGTGAATTAAAAAAAACGACAGGAAATCCAACTCGGCATTATGTTGTCTATGCTGTGTGTGTGTTTGGAGGGGTGTTTGTCATGATGTGTGTGTGTGTGTGTGTGTGTGTGTGTGTGTGTGTGTGTGTGTGTGTGTGTGTGTGTGTGTGTGTGTGTGTGTGTGTGTGTGTGTGTGTGTGTGTGTGTGTGTGTGTGTGTGTGTGTGTGTGTGTGTGTGTGTGTGTGGAGGATTTATTGCTGTGAGAGTGGTGCTGTTAAGAGTTCATATTAATCCCTGTTTCACCGGGGGACTGTGGGCCTTAGGAATGGGTTAATTGTGCTAAGCATACACATCTGTAAGGACGCACCGACATGGACACACACACACATCTGTAAGGACGCACCGACATGGACACACACACACATCTGTAAGGACGCACCGACATGGACACACACACACATCTGTAAGGACGCACCGACATGGACACACACACACATCTGTAAGGACGCACCGACATGGACACACACACACATCTGTAAGGACGCACAGACATGAACACACACACACATCTGTAAGGACGCACCGACATGGACACACACACACATCTGTAAGGGCGCACAGACATGGACACACACACACATCTGTAAGGACGCACAGACATGGACACACACACACATCTGTAAGGACGCACAGACATGGACACACACACACATCTGTAAGGACGCACAGACATGGACACACACACATCTGTAAGGACGCACAGACATGGACACACACACACATCTGTAAGGACGCACAGACATGGACACACACACACATCTGTAAGGACGCACAGACATGGACACACACACATCTGTAAGGACGCACAGACATGGACACACACACACATCTGTAAGGACGCACCGACATGGACACACACACACATCTGTAAGGACGCACAGACATGGACACACACACACATCTGTAAGGACGCACAGACATGGACACACACACACATCTGTAAGGACGCACCGACATGGACACACACACACATCTGTAAGGACGCACCGACATGGACACACACACACATCTGTAAGGACGCACAGACATGGACACACACACATCTGTAAGGACGCACAGACATGGACACACACACACATCTGTAAGGACGCACAGATATGGACACACACACACATCTGTAAGGACGCACCGACATGGACACACACACACATCTGTAAGGACGCACCGACATGGACACACACACACATCTGTAAGGACGCACAGACATGGACACACACACATCTGTAAGGACGCACAGACATGGACACACACACACATCTGTAAGGACGCACCGACATGGACACACACACACATCTGTAAGGACGCACAGACATGGACACACATACATCTGTAAGGACGCACAGACATGGACACACACACACATCTGTAAGGACGCACCGACATGGACACACACACACATCTGTAAGGACGCACCGACATGGACACACACACACATCTGTAAGGACGCACAGACATGGACACACACACACATCTGTAAGGACGCACAGACATGGACACACACACATATCTGTAAGGACGCACCGACATGGACACACACACACATCTGTAAGGACGCACAGACATGGACACACACACACATCTGTAAGGACGCACCGACATGGACACACACACACACATCTGTAAGGACGCACAGACATGGATACACACACACATCTGTAAGGACGCACAGACATGGACACACACACACATCTGTAAGGACGCACCGACATGGACACACACACACATCTGTAAGGACGCACAGACATGGACACACACACACATCTGTAAGGACGCACCGACATGGACACACACACACACATCTGTAAGGACGCACAGACATGGATACACACACACATCTGTAAGGACGCACAGACATGGACACACACACACATCTGTAAGGACGCACAGACATGGACACACACACATCTGTAAGGACGCACAGACATGGACACACACACACATCTGTAAGGACGCACCGACATGGACACACACACACATCTGTAAGGACGCACCGACATGGACACACACACACACATCTGTAAGGACGCACAGACATGGATACACACACACATCTGTAAGGACGCACAGACATGGACACACACACATCTGTAAGGACGCACAGACATGGACACACACACATCTGTAAGGACGCACAGACATGGTCACACACACACATCTGTAAGGACGCACCGACATGGACACACACACACATCTGTAAGGACGCACCGACATGGACACACACACACACATCTGTAAGGACGCACAGACATGGATACACACACACATCTGTAAGGACGCACAGACATGGACACACACACACATCTGTAAGGACGCACAGACATGAACACACACACACATCTGTAAGGACGCACAGACATGGACACACACACACATCTGTAAGGACGCACAGACATGGACACACACACACATCTGTAAGGACGCACCAACATGGACACACACACACATCTGTAAGGACGCACAGACATGAACACACACACACATCTGTAAGGACGCACAGACATGGACACACACACACATCTGTAAGGACGCACCGACATGGACACACACACACATCTGTAAGGACGCACAGACATGGACACACACACACATCTGTAAGGACACACAGACATGGACACACACACATCTGTAAGGACGCACAGACATGGACACACACACACACATCTGTAAGGACGCACAGACATGGACACACACACACATCTGTAAGGACACACAGACATGGACACACACACATCTGTAAGGACGCACAGACATGGACACACACACATTCATTGATGCACAAAGACGTACACACAGGAAACACACGTCTCTCTCTGTGTCGTCTCTCTCTGTGTCCTATTTTTTCGGTGTCGTCTCTCTATGCTGTCTTTCTTTGTATTCTCTTTGTGCCGTCTCTCTCTGTGCTGTCTCTCTTTGTATTCTCTCTCTGTGCCGTCTCTCTCTGTGTCGTCTCCCTGTAGTGACACATGGTGGTGCATCTGTGCAGTGGGAACTGGAGGAGAGGTCGTGGCACGTGTTTGAAAGCAGGCCTTTATTACTAACACCATCCTAGTGGTGATTGTCCTCGCTGTTAGTCCAGATCGTAGCCCAGCGAGCATGTGGAATCCTGTTAGTCCAGTGCCTTATTACCTGCCTTATAACCTGCCTTATTACCTGCCTTATAACCTGCCTTATAACCTGCCTTATTACCTGCCTTATTACCTGCCTTATAACCTGCCTTATAACCTGCCTTAATACCTGACTTATAACCTGCCTTATTACCTGCCTTATTACCTGCCTTATTACCTGCCTTATAACCTGCCTTATTACCTGCCTTATTACCTGCCTTATTACCTGCCTTATAACCTGCCTTATAACCTGCCTTATTACCTGCCTTATAACCTGCCTTATTACCTGCCTTATTACCTGTCTTATAACCTGCCTTATTACCTGCCTTATAACCTGCCTTATTACCTGCCTTATTACCTGCCTTATTACCTGCCTTATTACCTTCCTTATAACCTGCCTTATAACCTGCCTTATTACCTGCCTTATAACCTGCCCTATTACCTGCCTTATTACCTGCCTTATTACCTGCCTTATTACCTGCCTTATTACCTGCCTTATTACTTGCCTTATAACCTGCCTTATAACCTGCCTTATTACCTGCCTTATTACCTGCCTTATTACCTGCCTTATTACCTGCCTTATTACCTGCCTTATTACCTGCCTTATTACCTGCCTTATTACCTGCCTTATTCTGGCTGTATTGACCCATTACTCTATTTTCTCCCCTTCTCTACATCCCTCCCATTTCCTCCCTGTTTCCCGTCCGTCCGTCTCCCCCTCTCGCCCTCAGGGCGACACCCAGCAGGCCAGCGTGTACGGCTTGGAGCCGTTCAGTCGCTACCTCATGAGCGTGGAGGCAGCAAACGGGGCGGGCCGCGTCTCCAGCCCCTGGGTCGGCTTTAAGACCCTGGAGGCGTGGCCTGCTGGGCTGGGTGACCTCACTGTGGAGCAAAGAGAACAGGGAAGAGCCCTACTGCTGACCTGGGACCCACCTCATACACCTAATGGGGTTATCACGGTACGTACACACACACACGTACCTGTACGGTGGACGTGAAAAGTCTACTCACCCCCAGGTTCTTCTCATGTGAAAAAACGAGACGCCGATATATCTGATATCTCTCGGTATCCATCTCCTCCAGGGTTATAACATATACAGCGGAGGGAACCTGGAGTTCAGCGGCCTGTTTCGCGAGTTCCTGTTCCGACGCTTAGAGCCCTTCTCCCGGTTCTCCCTGATTCTGGAGGCCTGCACCTCCGCGGGCTGTAGCCACACCCCTCCTCAGTCTGTTGCCACGGCGGCAGCACCCCCGAGCCATCAAACCGCCCCGGTGCCCGGCTCTGTTGGCACACACAGCGTAGAGCTAACCTGGACCCCGCCCACACAGCCCAACGGACCAATCAAAGAGTACATCCTGCTGGGGCAAAATCTGGATGAGGAACCCACTAGTGCTCAGGTCTGTTTCTGCACCGTCAAAATGCTTTTACCCATACTATACAGGCATCACAAAATAGAACTGAGTCGTTTCCCGATAATATCGGATATACATCGGCCATGTGAAGTTAAAGCACCGTCAGAAAGCTGTCGGATGCATTTCATTAATGACCAGGTTTTTCTGTCAGGTCCTGTTCCGTCAGAGTTCCACCCAGACGTCTAGCTTGTCCCACACCGTGACGGGTCTGAGGCCCTGGACCCCGTACCAATTCAGCGTCCGTGTCCAGAACTCGGCCGGACACACGGACAGCCCCTGGGTCACTGTGAAAACCAAACAGGCCCCCCCGCGCGGACTGAACCCCCCCTCGGTCGTCCACATCGAAAGGAGCCCAAGTACGCTCCTAGTGTCGTGGGGCCCGCCAAAGGAGAGTAACGGGGGGCTTCTGTCTTATCGGATCCGGAGAGACAACATCAGTTTTCCTTTTAGTTTTGACCCCAGTGTTTTAAACTACACAGACGAGGGTTTGTCTGCCTTCACCTTCTATACATACGCAGTCACAGCCTGCACTGCTGAGGGCTGTGTCACCAGTCCTGAAACACGTGTTCAAACAATGGAGACACCCCCCGCCGCAGTGGACTCGCCCACCGTGTCCGGCATCACTTCCCAAAGTATCAACGTGTCCTGGACCGTTCCATTAATACGGAACGGGGAGGTGACGCAGTATGTGCTGGAGGCCAATGAAGCGGAGGTTTACCGTGGGAGGGACTTGTCCGTGGTTATGTCACAATTACGGCCGCACACACCCTATCAGCTTGTCCTATTGGCGTGTACCAACGGAGGATGTACCCCTAGCTCTCCTGTCCTGGCCCAAACCCTCGAGGCCCCTCCTTCTGGTCTAAGTCCTCCCTCGCTCAAAGTCACCGGCCCTGAGTCCGTTGAGATCACCTGGGGGCCGCCGGTGCAGCCAAATGGCGTAGTCACTGGTTACGAACTCCACAGGGATGGCCAGGTGATCTACGTTGGCACACAGACACATTACCATGACTTTGCGCTTTTTCCGAGTGTGGAGTACGGCTACAGCGTGACGGCCAATAACAGCCAGGGAGCAGCCACTAGCGCCTTGGCCAAGGCCAGGACTTACCCATCAGCTCCCTCTGGTGTCGGCACCCCCACACTGCAGCCTCTGAATCCAGGGCAGGTCAGTAGGTTTCAGTGGGACAAATACTAGAATTCTAAACTCACGGTCATGTTTTTTTATTTGCTCTAATGTCTTCTCAAATTGTCACTGACATTTTTCAGAAATTAGGCATCAGATTCTTTTTTTCTAGCATAATTCTGGTAATGTTATGAATGTGAGGGTGGAGTCTGAGCTATTTGTGGACATTATTGTAATGTTATGAATGTGAGGGTGGAGTTTGAGCTATTTGTGGACATTATTGTAATGTTATGAATCTGAGGGTGGAGTCTGAGCTATTTGTGGACATTATGGTAATGTTATCAATGTGAGGGTGGAGTCTGAGTCTCTAACGTTGTAATAATGTTGTTATAACGTTTTTAAGGTACGGGTGCTGTGGGAGCCCCCTGCAAGACCTAACGGGGTCATCATCAAATATAATGTGTACCAAAGAGACCCGGCCATGGCCTCTACACGCAGCTTCCTGTTTGAGCCAGGACACAGCGCCTTCTCTGGCCACTCCACCACACTGCAGGAGCTCAGGTCC
This sequence comes from Dallia pectoralis, assembly GCA_029465975.1. Lineage (NCBI taxonomy): Eukaryota > Metazoa > Chordata > Actinopteri > Esociformes > Umbridae > Dallia > Dallia pectoralis. Next base: position 6,980,863 of record CM055757.1, on the reverse strand, counting down.
TACCACAGGTGGGTCACATTTACTCTCCCCTGACTTTGAGCCAAAAGCGGATAATAGAGGACAGAGACAGGACGTTGAGCTACTGCACATCCACCTGCGTCGAAATAGTAGAAAGAGCGATGGAAAAGGAGAGAGAATTTAGAATGTCCTAGAGAGAGGAACGTGATAGAGGGCCGGTTGGAGAGGGACAACCTTGAGACATCGGTCAGGTCTCTCCATCGCTCGGTTTCTGCTCCAGACAAAGGCACTGGGTCAGACAGAGGGGTGTGTGTGTGTGTGTGTTTGTGTGCGCGCGTGTGTGTGCGTGTGTGAGTGTGTGCGTGTGCGCGTGTGTGTGTAAGGTGAAATACTGATAAGAGCCAGATAATAAAAGCTCATCAGCCTTATTATCTAGAGATCACCACGCTTCCTCTCAAATGACCTTCTCTCCATTCTACTCTCTACTCGCTCTAAATTCCTGACAATCTTGTCTTCTCTCTCTGTCTCTCTATGTTATATATAGAAATATAAAATGTTCTATTATTGACTTCTTTTAGGTAAATAATGTGTTTAATATTTAAGTGCCTGCATGTGTGTGTGTGTATCAGGTACGAGGTGAGAGTGGAGGCGTGTACAGAGCAGGGCTGTGCTTCAAGTGACTGGGCATCAGTGCTGACGCTTGAGTCTCCCCCTACTGGACAGAATGTGCCACTGCTGGAGCTACAAAGAGACACCAAGGGCCTACAGACAGTCTTCCTGCTCAGCTGGTCCCCCCCGGCCCAGCCCAATGGTATTGTCCTACGTTATGAAGTATATAGAAGAGTGGGACAGAACCATGTGGTCCATGGGGGTGCAGCTGCACTGGTGTGTAGGAATGCCTCCATGACGTGCTGCGATGCTGGACTCCTGCCCTACACCAACTACCAGTACCAGGTAGAGTATCCAGACTGGTCCACACAGGAAGTAACCACAGTCTGGTCACCACAGTCTGGTCACCACAGTCTGGTCACCACAGTCTGGTCACCACAGTCTGGTCACCACAGTCTGATCACCACAGTCTGATCACCACAGTCTGGTCACCACAGTCTGGTCACCACAGTCTGGTCACCACAGTCTGGTCACCACAGTCTGGTCACCACAGTCTGGTCACCACAGTCTGGTCACCAAAGTCTGCTCACCACATTTCTGATCACCACAGTCTGGTCACCACAGTCTGGTCACCACAGTCTGGTCACCACAGTCTGGTCACCACAGTCTGGTCACCACAGTCTGATCACCACAGTCTGGTCACCACAGTCTGGTCACCACAGTCTGGTCACCACATTTCTGATCACCACAGTCTGGTCACCACAGTCTGGTCACCACAGTCTGGTCACAACAGTCTGGTCACAACAGTCTGGTCACCACAGTCTGGTCACCACAGTCTGATCACCACAGTCTGATCACCACAGTCTGATCACCACAGTCTGATCACCACAGTCTGGTCACCACAGTCTGGTCACCACAGTCTGGTCACCACAGTCTGGTCACCACAGTCTGATCACCACAGTCTGGTCACCACAGTCTGGTCACCACAGTCTGGTCACCACAGTCTGGTCACCACAGTCTGGTCACCACAGTCTGGTCACCACAGTCTGGTCACCACAGTCTGGTCACCACAGTCTGGTCACCACAGTCTGGTCACCACAGTCTGGTCACCACAGTCTGGTCACCACAGGGGCTCACTAACTTCTTTCTTTTTTCTCAGTCTCTCACAAATAAAGTCACAGACACACTCCCTATGTAAGCGGTGGCAGATATTGTACATGCATACAAGCACACACCCCTCCCCCCACCTCCCCCCTCTCACCCTCATCTGGACAGGTGTTGTAATGCTAGTCCATATTAATGCGCTGGTTTGCGTGTTTTCGCTAATTGACAGGCTACCCTTTAGAGCACAATAACATTAGCATCCTGCCTGTCAGCGATGCTAGCCGAGGGCAGAGCCACGCTCTAATTGATTGAGTTTGCCTGATTGTTCCATCTTATTTACCAGGCGTAATTTATGACAGGGGGAGGCGGGGCTGAGAGATGACGGGCGGGCGACAGAGCCATTAATCATTGGCACACGGCTCCCGTCTCTACCCTCCTCGAGCCAATCGAATTAGTCGCTTGCCCCCCCCCCCCGATGTGAAGTTGTATGGGAAAGACCTTTTTATGTCCGGTGTGGGTCATGAAACGGTTTGCCGGTGGTTCCACACTAAAGTTTATGTTGTGTTTCACTACGGTATGAACTGTTTGTGGGTCGTCCCCCATCGTCGTAAGCGAGGTGACAGAGAGTACCATGGGTAATTTCTCCCCGGCAACACAGGGAAGGACAGAGTCCCGGAGAGCACGGGAAGATCAAATTAGCTTAATTAGCTTGGGTCGTCGTGTTTTATTGACAGGTTTATGCCAGCCTTTAATTACCGCCCACTTTCACACAACTTACCCTCCGACCCTGGTCTCCACAGCGATGACACTGCTCGGGCAGCCAATCGGAGGGCCCGCTCCACGTCTTCGCGGTGCGGCGAGACAGCCGGCCAACCGGAGAGCCCGGACCGAGTCCACCAGGCTCGGGTAGATTTTTGTTGCCATGGCCCCAGCGATGCCATATTTTTATTTTTCGTGTAACAACCTGGCCCGGAGACAGTATGTCAGTATGCACGCGGTGTGGCGGTGGTCGTAAAATGTCTGTAGCTCTCACAAGGACACAGATATGCCTCTCTTCTCTGTTTCCAGGGAGAAATGGTCTCACCAAGGAGAACTGAGACACACACATAACCACCTTCAAACTCCAAACTTTGATGCTGCGACATCACACTCGTCTTCATCAGCACAAACACACCAGCCAATGAAGAGAGTGGCCCCGACACAGTGTTCAAGTTGTTTAGGTTGAACGCTAAGTTACCTAATGGCACACACACACACACACACAGAGGCCCCCACCCCACCGCCCCCTTAACCTTTTCTTCATCTAGGTGACAGCATGACCTTTCCCTGACCCCTCCCCTCTCTGCCCTTATCCCAACCCCCTTCCCCCCCGGTCGCTGACACTCAGGGAACGGCTGAGCGTCGGAATGCGAACGCGCATTCTCCTCCCCGCTCTCAGTCCGTCCCCGTCCTCTGTCAGATCTATCACCCTGATTGATCACGGTGTAATTGGCTATTATTGAGGGGGATTTAACCCTTTCCTGCGTCGCATCCATCTGCCAACTCCGCTGCACTGGACAATCTACAAATTACTTACCCATGCAAATCTCCACCTGTCTGACCCTGAGCACTGTTCCTCTGTAATTACACTACCACTGCCTGGGAAACAAGATTAGCCTGCGGAGAGCTAGGCGTGTGTGTGTTTGTTTGTGTGTGCATGTGTGTGTTTGTGGTTGTGTGTTTGTGTGTGTGGGTTTGTGTTTTTGTGTGTGTTTGTGCGTGCGCGTGCGTGCGTGCGTGTGCGGTTGTGTGTGTGTGTACATGTGTGTGTGTCAGCCTGCGTGTTTTTTCTTTGATGAAGGTGAAATGTAATTGTCATGTAGATGTATAGCGCGCGGGGCGACAATGGTGAACACAATGGTTTGTCTCATTACTGACCACTTTGACTGATGGATGGATCCTGGTTGGAGACAGGAGGAGGAGAGAGTGGGGCGAGAGAATGAGAGGGAGGTGGAGGGAGGGGGGAAAGACCGGAGAGAAGGAGAATAGGAGACAGCTGAGGGTTATGGGTTCCAGGTTGTATGGGCAGGAGGTGGCAGGAGGCGGCAGGACACTGGAGCATCAATTGTTGCTTATATGGCTGAGAAGCACCAGACTTTATTTGCTCTCTCTCACTCCTCTCCTCTTTCTCTCCCTCTCTCTCTCTCTGTGTCTCCGTCTCTCCCTTTCTCTCTCTCACTTTCTCTCCTCTTTCTCTCTCTCTCTCTTTCCCTCTCTCTCTCTGTGTCACCGTCTCTCCTCTTTCTCTCTCTCACTTTCTCTCACTTTCTCTCTCTCACTTTCTCTCCCACTCACTATGTATCCCTCTCTCACACACACAGACCGTTTCTCTGTCTCTTTCTCACTTCTGATCAAATCCTCCTATTCGTTTGTCTGACTGTATGTGTCGTCTCTGTCTTAACGTCAACCCCTTCACCCCCTCTCTCGTCTCCTTCTTCCACGAGGTGTGACAGCTCTCCAGTGAGCAGGTGAGAGGTTGACAGTGGACATCTTCCTTAGGTCACCTGTGGCTGGCCTTGCTCTCATGCACACTGTATTCTAAATCTGGACACACACACACACACACACACACACACTGTCAGAGAGGTACAGTGAGTCAGTTGGATTCAGGTGACAGTGATGTAATGAGAGTAGACAACCCAACTCTTCGTCCGGGTGAGGCGTGTTGGTGGGGGACTCCACACACACCTCATGAATGAGCAGCAACCGTAATTGAGCCTGAAACAAAAACCTCTCGGCGACGTGACATCACCCCAGCGTATCGTTTGATGTTTCGATTGACAGGTCTGGGCAGTGAGTTCTGCCGGCCGTTCCGGAAGCCCGTGGGCGAATGGGACAACGGGTCCCGCCCCTCCCGACGGCGTGGGCCCGCCCACATTCCTGCGTATCCTAGCGACGACAGCCGTGGTAAACATTAGTCCGCCCACCAGGCCCAACGGCATCGTCAGCCTCTACAGGGTGTTTTCGCAAGGCCCCGGCACTACACACACTGTGGTAAACGCCCTCACACAAACACACGTGCTCGCGTCACACACGCTGTCTGGTATAACACACGCTCCCTCTGTCTCAGCTGTCAGAGGGGACGTCTCGTCAGCAGATCCTCCACGGTCTGACCCCGTACACTCGCTACTGGCTGGGAGTGGAGGCCTGCACCTGCCATCAGTGCTGTAGCCAGGGCCCTCTGAGGGACCTGCGCACCCAGCCCGCCCCCCCGGCACGGCAGCCGCCCCCCCGCCCTCTGGCTCTGACCTCGCGGTCCGCCCAGCTGGAGTGGGACGAGCCGCTCGCCGCCAACGGAATCATAGAAGGGTACAGAAAAAGATTCTTTCCCTGAGAACAAGGTTTTTTTTGTCGTCGTCCGTATCGTTTGTCTGTAGCTTTTTCTCTCTCTTCAGCTGTGAGCTGCATGTTCGTAGGTCGTGCCCCCAGCCTCCCCAGCCGGTCCCGCCCCCTTGCGGGGTGGGGCCAATCGAGACGCAGTACTTTGGGCCTGGCAGGAACTACAACGTGACGGATCTCCAGCCCTACTCCAGCTACCAGTTCAGAGCCGCATGTCACAACAACATGGGCAGTACTTCTTCCAACTGGACCACTGTTACCACTCTCACTGAGGGTAAGCAACTGCAGTTCATCACTGCCCCCTTAACCTTTAACCTCTGACCCTGGTGACTGGACCACTCCTCTCACCCACCCTCTCTCTCTCTCTCCCGGTGTCCCTAGCTCCTCAGTATATGTTTCCGTTCGTGGTGTACAGTAACCTGACCATGGTGTGGTTGGACTGGAGCAGCAGTTTTTCTCTGAATGGTCCTCTGAGAGACTACACCCTGACAGAGCACAACCAGAGAGTGTACACCGGCTTCCACAGCTACCTTCATATACCACGCACCTCAGAGAAGAGTGAGACACCCCCCCCTCCCCACAGACAGACAGATGTAAACAAATATGTCCCCAAGGACTCAGACATAATTATAGAATTAATCTCTATCAATCCTTCTCTCTGTCTCTCTCTCCTCTCCTTCCTGCTCTCTCCTTCTCTCTGTTTCTCTCTCCTATTCTCTCCTGCTCTCTCCTTCTCTCTGTCTCTCTCCCTCTCCTTCCTGCTCTCTCCTTCTCTCTGTCTCTCTCTCCTATTCTCTCCTCCTCTCTCCTTTTCTCTGTCTCTCTCCCTCTCCTTCCTTCTCTCTCCTTTCTCTCTCCTCCCGTAGCCCTTTCTCTTCAGGTGACATGTACTACAGATATAGGCAGTGTCAGCACACCCATCATCAGATACAGTCCTGCCACGGGCACAGGTGAGATACATTTACTTCCAACATGTGTTTATGACTCTGTAACACGTAATTATCTCCTTGACCCCAAACTCCCTCAATAACTTCACGTTTGTGTCCAGCCCTGACCTTTACTCCTAACCCAAACCCGCGAGCATTTGGACATGCCAGGACTTTTATCAAGTGCTCTGTGTTTTGATGTCAGGTGAATAATTTAGTACCTAAAAAAATAACCCACACAACCTAACTACTGACCTGGACTCTTCCTCAGGCCCGGCGGGTCCTGGCACAGAGGATAAGCAGGGCGTGGGTTCCAAGGGGCCTCCGGTCCACTCGGAGCTGTGGTTTATCCTGCTGCTCACTCTATTGGGCCTGCTGCTCCTGGCGGCGCTGCTGGCCCTGTTTCTGAGGAGGGCCATGAGGAAAGAACCGTACATTAGAGAGCGCCCCCCGCTGGCCCCCCTGCAGAAGAGGCGAGCGGCAGGAGGGGAGAGTTACATGGTGAGAGAGACCTCCTCCTCTATCCTCCCAGAACATCTCCCATCCCGTAGCCGAATGTACCCTAAACGATTCACTCTACAGGTGCTATCATATCAGAGGTCCGGCCATTGATAATACCTGTCCGTAGATACCCTCCGTCTACCCCCATTAAGTACGCATTTCAACCTGCTCGTTAACGTGAGTGTCTAATCGGCCTGCAACCCGGTGCATGTAGGCATCCAGACATTCTGCTGTCGCTCAAACCAACCATCAGAATGGGGGCCACGTGCGTTAAGTTACTTCGATTGTTGTCGCTTCCAGATAAGCCGGTTTGAGTATTTCAGAAAGTGCCGACCAACTGGGATTTTTCCACACAACAGTCTCCTACAGTATTCTGATGCTCCGATACTCTCGATGTGTAATATTTTAATGAATGAGCTCTCTTCTGTTGCACTTTAGCCGAACGGCCATCTTGTGGTATTAAAATGTCTGTCTGTTTCGTACCAACAGTACATTTGACTCTGCTCCATTTCATGCATGTACTGTTCTGCTGAATTCTCTCATTGTTTCAACCTGCAAAGTTTCATATTCGTTTCCGTTTCCTCATGTTCTTCTTCTTTGCCCTTTGAATCTCTCCCACTCTTTCGTCCTTGTCATCCTTTTTCTTTCTCTATTCCACCTCACACTCTCCTTTTTCCCAGAGGCCGTATTCTGATATGTGTTCTGAAGGCTTTAAACACCACTCAAGTGCTATGCTCCTATCTGACCTGTCTGCTGGTCGAGTAAGCCTTTCTGTCTGTTTGTCTCATTGCCTTTATGTATGTCTGTCTCATTGCCTTTCTGTCTCATTGCCTTTCTGTCTGTCTCATTGCCTTTTTGTCTGTCTCATTGCCTTTTTGTCTGTCTGTCTGTCTCATTGCCGATGTGTCTGTCTTGTCTGATTGCCTTTATGTCTGTCTGTCTCATTGCCTTTTTGTCTTTTTGTCAGTCTCATTGCCTTTCTGCCTGACTCATTGCCTTTGTGTCTGTCTCTCTCAGTGTCTTTCTGTCTGTCTCATTCTGTGTCAGTTTCTCTCACACATGCACACACATTCAGACTGATGTCACCCACTGCCTCTGTCCCAGCAGTTTGAAACAGTTGCTGACAGTCTAGAGGACAGCAGTGTGACTCTAAAGAGCTACTCTATAAATTATGAGGTATGAGGGGACAGAGAGTGTGCATGCAACCTGCCATATAATGCACCTGTATTAACTGGTTAGAGGGAACAGAGAGTGTGCATGCAACCTGCCATATAATGCACCCGTATTAACTGGTTAGAGGGAACAGAGAGTGTGCATGCAACCTGCCATATAATGCACCTATATTAACTGGTTAGAGGGGACAGAAAGTGTGCATGCATCCTGCCATATAATGCACCCGTATTAACTGGTTAGAGGGAACAGAGAGTGTGCATGCAACCTGCCATATAATGCACCCGTATTAACTGGTTAGAGGGGACAGAGAGTGTGCATGCAACCTGCCATATAATGCACCTATATTAACTGGTTAGAGGGGACAGAAAGTGTGCATGCATCCTGCCATATAATGCACCCGTATTAACTGGTTAGAGGGAACAAAGAGTGTGCATGCAACCTGCCATATAATGCACCCGTATTAACTGGTTAGAGGGGACAGAGAGTGTGCATGCAACCTGCCATATAATGCACCCGTATTAACTGGTTAGAGGGAACAGAGAGTGTGCATGCAACCTGCCATATAATGCACCTATATTAACTGGTTAGAGGGAACAGAGAGTGTGCATGCAACCTGCCATATAATGCACCTATATTAACTGGTTAGAGGGAACAAAGAGTGTGCATGCAACCTGCCATATAATGCACCTATATTAACTGGTTAGAGGGAACAGAGAGTGTGCATGCAACCTGCCATATAATGCACCTATATTAACTGGTTAGAGGGAACAGAGAGTGTGCATGCAACCTGCCATATAATGCACCTATATTAACTGGTTAGAGGGAACAGAGAGTGTGCATGCAACCTGCCATATAATGCACCCGTATTAACTGGTTAGAGGGGACAGAGAGTGTGCATGCAACCTGCCATATAATGCACCTATATTAACTGGTTAGAGGGAACAGAGAGTGTGCATGCAACCTGCCATATAATGCACCTATATTAACTGGTTAGAGGGGACAGAGAGTGTGCATGCATCCTGCCATATAATGCACCCGTATTAACTGGTTAGAGGGAACAGAGAGTGTGCATGCAACCTGCCATATAATGCACCTATATTAACTGGTTAGAGGGAACAAAGAGTGTGCATGCATCCTGCCATATAATGCACCCGTATTAACTGGTTAGAGGGGACAGAGAGTGTGCATGCAACCTGCCATATAATGCACCCGTATTAACTGGTTAGAGGGGACAGAGAGTGTGCATGCAACCTGCCATATAATGCACCCGTATTAACTGGTTAGAGGGGACAGAGAGTGTGCATGCAACCTGCCATATAATGCACCTATATTAACTGGTTAGAGGGAACAGAGAGTGTGCATGCAACCTGCCATATAAATAATGCACCCTTTTTAACTGGATTCTCTTAGCGACCACTGGGTTGACTCTTATAGCGACCACAGGGTTGACTCTTATTGCGACCACTGGGTTGACTCTTATAGCGACCACAGGGTTGACTCTTATAGCGACCACTGGGTTGACTCTTATAGCGACCACAGGGTTGACTCTTATAGAGACCACAGGGTTGACTCTTATAGCGACCACTGGGTTGACTCTTATAGCGACCACAGGGTTGACTCTTATAGAGACCACAGGGTTGACTCTTATAGCGACCACTGGGTTGACTCTTATAGCGACCACTGGGTTGACTCTTATAGCGACCACTGGGTTGACTCTTATAGCGACCACTGGGTTGACTCTTATAGCGACCACTGGGTTGACTCTTATAGCGACCACTGGGTTGACTCTTATAGCGACCACTGGGTTGACTCTTATAGCGACCACTGGGTTGACTCTTATAGCGACCACTGGGTTGACTCTTATAGCGACCACAGGGTTGACTCCTATAGTGATTGTGTTTCTCTGGGTTTCTAGTTGAGCATGTGGGGTGCTTCTGTTGTCTTGATGTGCAGTTGCTGACTGTCTTCATTTCTCCACCAGGACCTGACAGACAGTAAGATTGTTGGCGGCAGCTCACGGTTCAGCCCCATGTCGGTCCTCCGGGTGCCCAGCCAATCACAGCTCAGCCACGCCTTCTCCCAAAACTCTTTGAACCGCAGCGTCAGTCAGCTCATTGAATGTGACAGGAAGGGTCACGATTCTGGACTGGTGAGAGGGACGATGGGGGATGAGAGGGGGGAGGTGACTGGACGGGTGAGGATGGGGTAGGAGGGGGGGATGATTGGACTGGTGAGAGGGGGTGACTCAACTGCTGGGTGGAAGAGAGGGGAGATGAGAGAACTGTTGAGAGGTGAGGAGGGGGTACGAGGGAGAGGTGACTGGACTCATAAGGGGGGAGGGATGAGGGAGGGGTGAGGACCTGTTGAGAAGTGAGGAAGGTGAGGAAGTTGGAGATTCACGCTGATTATCTGTCCTATACTGACTGTTGTTTCTGTTGCAGTATGTGGAGGATGAGGAGTTTGTGGAAGCCATCAAATCCTTCAGCTCAGTAAGGAAGGAGAACACTGTGTTCACTGACACACATCTGTAGAAGGACTACACACACCTATCACCAACACACACCTATCACCAACACACACATATCACCAACACACACATACATACCACTATCACCAACACACACATACACACACCGATCACCAACACATACATACACACCACTTTTACCAACACACATATACACACACCGATCACCAACACACACCTATCACCAACACATACCTACACGCCACTTTTACCAACACACACCTATCACCAACACATACCTACACACCACTATCACCAACACACACATACACACACCGATCACCAACACATACCTACACGCCACTTTTACCAACACACACCTATCACCAACACATACCTACACACCACTATCACCAACACACACATACACACACCGATCACCAACACATACCTACACACCACTATCACCAACACACACATACACACACCGATCACCAACACATACCTACACACCACTTTTACCAACACACACCACTATCACCAACACACACATACACACCAACACATACCTACACACCACTACCACCAACACACACATACCGATCACCAACACATACCTACACACCACTTTTACCAACATACACATACACACCAACACACACCACTATCACCAACACACACATACACACCAACACACACACCTATCACCAACACACACCTATCACCAACACACCACTATCAACAACCGAAAACATTATCCCTTGATGTCAGGCTCGGAATCCTTGATTGAAACTGGAAATCAAGCTTTCTGATGACCGATTGGTGACCCAACACCATGTAATCATTAATTTATGCCAACTGTGATAACACGGGAAGTGAAACATTTTAGCAAGCGTGTGAAACACAATGCATTGTCTTTTCCATTTAAATGTTAGAGTTAACCTAGCTGAGCTTGTAGTCACAATGCCTCGACGACAGAGCAGCAAGAACACTTTTAACTGCAGATGGTCTTTGTGAAAAGACCGTTTTTAAGATCAGTGAAATGCCAACTGTTTAGTATTCATTTTAAATGGAATGACTGTTTTAGTGTTTGGGAAGAGTCGACTTTAAGCGTGGTAGTACTCTGTCGTTCGAAAATGTGGGGTCACTTTGAAATGTCCTTGGGTTTTGAAGGAAGGCAACTTTTTTGTCCATTAAAATCACATGAAATTCATCAGAACTACAATGTAGACATTGTTAATGTTGTTGAATGGCTTGAGGTGCCATTAAAATACAGGAGTGATGGTTGCTGATAATGGGCCTCTGTACAAAAATCAGCCGTTACCAGCAACAACAGTAAGTCACAACATTTACAATCAATTTATGTAATTTTAATGGAGAAATTACATCAATTAAGAACAAGGACATTTCTAAACAAACAAGGACATTTCTAAACCTTTAAACGGTCGTGAATACTAGGTACATATTTGTTTGAAACAGTCATGCACGTTTTCTTGGTACACACACTGTGTATATAATGTCGTTTTTGTTATTTACACTGGCAGTATTAAATGTATTGATGTATAGATTATTTCTGTAGTGGATTGGAACCATCTTCTTTGACCTGGTCCAGTCTGCTGTTTAACCAAGCAACTATTAAAACTATCAGCCCAACAGTAGTTGGTTTTGAGTAGACATCCAGTACAGGACATACGATGTGGTAGGTTGTACAGTTGAATGATCAGTGTCAAGTCAGAACTCGTGAGAGGTGATCCACTAACTGGTGAAACTAAAATGTTTTTTTTTAATAAGTTATTTCAACACTTCGTTGTCTTGGTACGTGTTTTTGTATGCCTTCATGAATATTAATGTGAAGTACATGTTGTGTTACTGTGAGATAAAATGTGACGTGCTTTTACCTTTACCAGTGTGTTGTGGCACAACTGAACGCATTTGCCAAGATTCAGAAATGTTTTGGTGTATAAGGAAGCAATGTCGCCAAATAAGTTGTCCACTTCGCACTGTTAATTTTTTATGCGTGTCAGTCTCTAGCGTGGTCGGTACCTCGGAGTTCACACAAATCCACAGTGCCCTCTGGTGGTGGCACACAGTACTACCAATAAAACCCAGCTTGATCCAAAGAACTAGGGTATCATTCAACTAGTATCACTCGCTCAGGCCAAAGGGGACGATATTTCAACGGTCCTGGTCAGTTTGGTTGTTACGACTCTCGAACGGAGACACTCCCGACCAGCAGCTATAACTGCGTCCTGACTCAAGGACGACATTTTGACAAGGGCACAGTAGCTGCACGTTCACCGGCAATTGTCAAACTGAAGGGGGGGAAACACTTTTCTAAATAAAAATGGGAGCGCTACTGGCAGACAGTATGGCCCCCTGGCAGGTCACACATTCCGGAGCAGCAACAGCTCTTTATTACGCTCATAAATCACACACCTATCAGACGCCATATTTCGCTAACAAACTTGTCAACTCCTCTAAAGGGAACGTTGTGCCAAAGAGCGACCAGCCTGCTTCTGTGTGTGTGTGTGTGTGTGTGTGTGATAGACACTGTCTGGGGCATACACACCACACACTGTGACAATACACATGTTGATCACATGACAGAGGCTGCGTCCAAAACCTGAGTAAATAATTAGTAGATTCAGGCCCGTCAATGCAGAGACGTAGCAATAGCATGCATGCCAAACACACACACACACAAGTTTGCCTGGCTTGTGTGTCAACACTGAACTGTTTGGATATACTGTAACCTGATCCCACGTCAGTCTTCATCTTACATACTAGTTACACTAGCTAGTCAGATCTGACAGATGACACACTGCAGACGGAACAGGTGAAAGTAGGCTGGTTCTCCAACTGAACTCTGGACATTGAAGCCAGTTCCACCAGGCGTTCCCGAACTGTTCCACCCCCGAGACAACAGGCGTGTGTAATAAACGTTCAGTCGTCGCGGAGTACGACTCAAACAACTAGGGGCAAAAAACTTGTTCATTTGAGGTCGGACCCACAATTAAATACCAATGCAACAGACCAGTAAGCATTTATGCATATTACAGAGCAACATAATAATGTGTTTGTATTCACCTGTCTCTAACAAAACTCTATAACAAGCAGCATAAATAAGTCCATTCCTTTTTTCTTAATATCTGGCAGAGGTGGACGTGTAAACATAGCCAGTAGAGAGATATGGTTTAGGCCCGGGGTCGGTCAGATCGCTATCATGCACGTTTAAAGACAACGTTTAGGCTTCCGCAGTGACTGCGACTTCACAATAAACGTGACGTATGTTGGCTCAATCAGAAATGACCCTTAAACGTAAGACTGACTTGACGTCGATTAAAACAAATCACGACCTTAGACATAAAAAAAATATATAGAACAGGCATAATCGTCAAAGGGTTAAATATTTCTCTCGTACTAAATAAAACATTACTTCATTTGTAGCGCAAGTGCAAACGCGATTTAGATACAATAAAATATTAATATAGCTTATATGAGAGACAAACAGATATGTCACAAACAACAGCAAATATGCAGATTGTTACACACATTTTGAATAAACAGCATGGTTACATATTTTTCCGATTGCGTAAGTGTACACTTCGTTTTGCATCCAGTTGCATATTGGATTTACATCTTTGTACATTTCTTGGTGTGATCTGAACCTCTGCCCTGGACCCGACTGGGTCAACTAGAAAAGGTGCGCTTTAGCTAACGTGCAGAGCAGAATTTGAGTTAGTGACTATTCCGGTGGTCCTGCAGACAAGCGAGGTCAAGCTCATCTCAAGCAGTATGTACCTGACCAGGATGTGGTCTAGTGACCAAGGTGGAGGACAGGTCAGTCAGAAAACTGTCCTGAGAACTGTGAATCTGTGGAAGGTACTGTTGGGTGACAGGAGTGACAATAATAGCAGCTGTCCAACCTGTGACACCACTGGACAGTCAGTAACACAGACACACTGCCATCAACCTCGGGTCTGGATCTAGATCCTGCTGACGTCACCGGAAGGACAACTGAATATCTATTGAATGTTTATGTGAAAAAAGGCACAGGAAAATATGCTCTGGCTTGATTCTAAAGAAACATAGAATGGCACGCGAAGTCATTTAGACGCGTCTGGTTCGATTAAGAAATTCAAATAAAGATATTTACTTAGTCGAACTCAATCAGGCCTAATCTGTGTGTCGTGTCAAGATCCACAATGTGCAAACCCATACCGATGAAGTGACACCAACCAGGAAAGGAAATAAAAACCCTTTGTGTTGACATCATATAAAGCCTTATCCTAAACACGTCTGACTGATGTCACCTGTGAACAGTTGGAACAAACTTTGGAAGAGCACTAACTATATGATTAGCAGATTAAAGTCATTATGGAGTTATAAAAAGGTCCAAACGAGACCAGAAAATTCCAGTCAGGGTCAAGTTTCTTCCACATGGAATATTGAGGCTTTCTTCTGTATTGTCGTACTGTGACAGAATGAGGTTTGTCTGGGATGTGAAGTTAATCGTTGACACGGAACTTCGGACATCAGTCACTGTACTCAGCTTAGTACGTTTTCCTAGTTATAGTTGAGGTTAGGCTGGTCCAAGATCAGTGATTACCTGAAGCTGTGGTTGAATTTTACTGAAATGGGTTCGTCTGCATCGGAGCTGTCCCTCACTCACAGGGTGCTGTCCTGATTGGCCGGTTCGCTGCCTTTCCTGTGTCTGGGGGAAGTGGTGGCTAGCTTGGTGGGTGAAGGGGAGGCGGTGGAAGAAGAGTCACTGCCTCCCCCATCGTACCCCCCTGAGGGGAGCGTGGAGAGCTGAGGCACTGGTGGGGCCCTCTTCCTGCCTAGATACAACCCCCCCTCGAACCCTCCCCTCTTCCTTCCCTCTGCCCCTGAACAGAGCCCCGCCCCATCCTCCTCTGATTGGACCCTACGACGAACATGTCCTCCGGGACTGTTGGGAGGTTGCCCCGGCGATTCGGAACCACCTTCAGCGCCGGTGACCGTGGCGGCGTTGCCAACCGAGTAACCATTGGCGCTGTGTGCCGTACGGCTTGCCCAGAGATCCATGGCCGAGCCCTTCCGGTCGGACTCCTCCCCAGTGGCCTCGCACAGCGAACGGCTCCGGAGCTCTGCGCCCGCCCCCTGTCCCGGAGCCTGGTCCGCGCTCTCCAGCAGGCCTTTGCCCAGGGAGAAGCTCTGGAAGTCTCTGTAACCGTGGAAGGACTCTGTGCGCCGGGCGCGGGCCAGCAGGGGGCTCTCTCTGTAGGGCCGTAGGGCCCCGTAGGTGGTCGTCTCTGAGATGGGCTCCTGCAGCTGGAGGCTGGACACAAAGACGACAGGGCAAATGAATCCAGTGGAGCATTTTAGCGCGCAGCTCATTAGCTTCTGCCAAGGCAACGGCTATTCATTCTCGGTTCTAAAAACAACCAAATGCATTGTGAAACAGGCTTGTAATGATACACAGCGCCTTCAGAAAGTATTCACACCCTTCACCGTCTCTACATTGTCTTATGTTATGGACTTTATGGTTTTTGTTTAAAATGTATTAAAAAAATAACATTTTGCCGCCAACCAACCAATAAATCAAACGTTTAGGCCTGAATGCCAAGTCCTACAACTGTCGAAAAAACACGTTACTGCTCACAGAAAAAAAAAAACTGAACGCAGAGAACGTCGGAATACTCTTTAGTCACCCGTTAGAAATAAAGTCCATAACAAAACAAAATATGGGAATAGTGAATGGCTCTAAAAACTTCCAGAAGGTTCTGTTAACGCTATTACGGTGCACAGATACAAACAACAGGAAGAATACAATAACCAAGGCCCATGCACACTGCTGGTGACATACAGCTACAAGGAGACAAGCTACCATTCATATCCAATGAGAAACAAGCTAACATACATATCCAATGAGAGACAAGCTACCATTCATATCCAATGAGAGACAAGCTAACATACATATCCAATGAGAGACAAGCTACCATTAATATCCAATGAGAGACAAGCTACATACATATCCAATGAGAGCCTGCGACGCTCAGAGACAAAGTCTCCCAGCGACAGCGACATTTCAAAATTGAGATATGTTACATTTTTACACCAATTTCCAGAGAGAGAGACTCCGAGCTGGCGGTGTGCACACCAACACGAGCTCAGCTGCAGCTCGCCGGAGAGATTTTTGATCTGAGGTAGTTGCTGGTGAGCATCTACGTTCAGGTGTGTGTGGACTAACCTGGAGCATGACTCTCTGAGGCGGCTGTGTTGCAGCACAGAGGGGGCGGGACTAATGTTGGGCGTGGCACACCGGGAGGTGCTGAGATCACACTGGTCCAATAGCTGTAGGAGCTCCTCCTCTGTAGGACCGCCTACTTCTGTCAATCAAAGACATGACGCATCAGTGTGAAAAGATTAAAGATTTCGTATAAAGCAGCTGGTTTAAATCCTGAATGCTTAATGTGCTATATGTAAATGAGAAAGACATAGCAGAACCTGAACACACTCCTATTGCTCCTATTAGTAACCAGTTTAGAAGAGTAATAAGGCATCTCAAGGGCTTGAGGTAAGTTGACACACACACATCAACAAATACAGACACAGACCTCACCATTTTCACATATAGACCTCACCATCTTCGAACACACTCACTTCACCATTTCCACATATAGACCTCACCATCTACACACACACACCTCGCCATCTTCACACACACAAACACACACCATCTTTCTTCTTCTCTTCCCTCTTGTTGGCCAGGTCCATGGCGGTGGTGAGGTCCCACATCTGAATGCTGCCGTTGCTCTGGCCAGTGAACAGGTACCTCCTGGGTCTAGAACCCATCCTGCTAGAACCCTCACACTCCCGCACCGTGAAACATGAGATGGTGGTGCTGTCCACAGACGCTACCTCACAGATCCTAGCGGAGCAGGACGGAACACATTAAAGCAAACTGCGTGGTTAACGTACAAACTCAGGTCAGTCAGACAAACATGTTCACTAGCAGAGACGGCGCCGTACCGTTTCCCTGTGGACGAGAGACGAACAAACAGTTTGTTGGTGACTGGTATGACCTTCTGGATAAACACCTGCTGGTCATCTCTCTCCCCAAACGGCCCTGAGGGAAAAAACACACACTGGTTAAATGTACACCCCAACTTAACGCTACCACCCAGTTCTTCAATCTGTATCTGGGTCCACCCTCTGATTTTCTTTTGCTCTATTGTCTCTGAAAGAACAGTAACTGCCATTGTTCTAGGTTCTCCCTCTGCAAGAACAGTAACTGCCATTGTTCTAGGTTCTCCCTCTGCAAGAACAGTAACTGCCATTGTTCTAGGTTCTCCCTCTGCAAGAACAGTAACTGCCATTATTCTAGGTTCTCCCTATGCAAGAACAGTAACTGCCATTGTTCTAGGTTCTCCCTCTGCAAGAACAGTAACTGCCATTGTTCTAGGTTCTCCCTCTGCAAGAACAGTAACTGCCATTGTTCTAGGTTCTCCCTCTAAAATAACCGTCCGCCAACCCACGTTTCTCTCACCAATGTCGTTGCCTGAGGAGTAGCTGCCATGGCTCTCCGTCTCCTCCAGGGAGAGGATCTTAAAGGAGGCCAAGGGGGTGGAGCCAGGCTGGGTGGAGATCATGCCTCTAAACCGTGTCACGGTCCACGTGCGCACATGGTTGTTGTCAGCACACACTGACACACACACAGACAGACAGACAGACACACAACATTTATTCACTCTACCAACTAAATCACACAGACATTATGTTGTCCTATTCAGCTTCCATAGAAACGGAGCTCAATAATAACATCAGATTACATCTGTACCTTACCTGAGACCAGGTGTTTCTCTGAGAGCATGATCTTGGTGACAGGAGAGCGGTGAACTGTGAAGGTCTGGAAGAGCTGAGGTCCAGAGCCCAGAGTCTCAGGGTGTTGCACTATAACCCTCACAGCTCCAGAACTGGTTCCGTATGCAATCTCTATCCAGTTACCACTGACACCTGGAGACACGGGAAGAGCAGGAACATACGCATGTGTGTATGAGAGTGCACGTGTGAGTGTGTGTGTGTGTGTGTGTGCGCGCGCATGTGTGAGAGACTGTGTGTGTGAGAGTGTGCGTGTGTGAGGGGCGCACATGTGTGTGTGTGAAAGCGCGAGTGTGTGAAATCGCGAATGTGTGTGTGTGAGTGAGAGTGCGAGCGTGTGCGAGTGCGTGTGTGAGCGTACTCACTGGTCTTGGGTGTGAGGTAGACACTCAGAGCAGTAATTGCATCGTTAGATGGATCATGGTACAGCTCTGTCACCAACAGATCATTGTCCTTCATCCTCAGAGGAAACTTCTGCATATCTGAGGGGTGGGAGAACGGGGCAAACTAAACTACAACCAAACACAGTGCATTCAGGAAACAATCCTAACCTGACATAAAAGTTTCAGAGCTGTGTGAATTAATCGTGTGTGTTTACCGATGTAGTAAATAGATCCATTGTTGCAGCCCAGTAATAGGAAGGACCCAGCCGTGTCACAGCTAGTGATCGGTACTACATCCTGCACCTGGTTGAGAAAAAAGAAAACCATTTAACTGTCGCTTTTTAGTTCATTCTCCAACAACCAAACACACAAGGCAACACACATGCTAACACACACTGTAACACACGCACTGTATAACACACACACAATGTAACAAACACACTCTGTAACACACAGACACTGTAACACACACACACTCTGTAACACACAGACACTGTAACACACACACACACACACTCTGTAACACACACACTGTGTCCCTACCTGCCAATGTTGTGTTACAGCATTCCAGACCCCCACCTTCCCAGTGTGACTGGTGGCCACCAGCTGGTTCCCAATGAAGAACAGGTGATCTACAGGAACACCCAGGCTAAACACACCTGGACACACACACACACACACACACACACACACACACACACACACACACAAAGAGAGTTAACACTCATGTTACACACACATGCTAGTTTTACTATACTTGTAAACACACACACACCCCCACCCATCTCACACCCCCACCCATCTCACACACACCCCCACCCATCTCACACACACCCCCCACCCATCTCACACACCCCCCCCCATCTCACACACACCCCCCACCCATCTCTCACACACACACCCCCACCCATCTCTCACACACACACCCCCACCCATCTCTCACACACATCCCCCACCCATCTCTCACACACACCCCACCCATCTCACACACACACCCCCACCCATCTCACACACACACACCCCCCCCCACCCATCTCACACACACCCCCCACCCATCTCACACACATCCCCCACCCATCTCTCACACACACCCCCACCCATCTCTCACACACACCCCCACCCATCTCACACCCCCCCCCACCCATCTCACACACACACCCCCACCCATCTCACACCCCCCCACCCATCTCACACACCCCCCCACCCATCTCACACACACACCCCCACCCATCTCACACACACACCCCCACCCATCTCACACCCCCCCACCCATCTCACACACACACCCCCCCCACCCATCTCACACACACACACACACACCCCACCCATCTCACACACCCCCCACCCATCTCACACACACACCCCCACCCATCTCACACCCCCACCCCCACCCATCTCACACACACACCCCCACCCATCTCACACACACACCCCCACCCATCTCTCACACACATCCCCCACCCATCTCACACACACATCCCCCACCCATCTCACCCCCCACCCATCTCACACACCCCCCCACCCATCGCACACAGATGGGCTAACATCTTTGCACACATTACATGTACACTCTTTAAAACTGAAACATTTAGAAATAAAAACAAAGGTAATAGATAATAAAAATGGGAACAAACTACAGCCGAAAGACCCCAGCCATCTCACACCCCCCCACCCATCTCACACACACACCCCCCATCTCACACACCCCCCCATCTCACACACACACACACACACCCCCCACCCATCTCACACACACACCCCCACCCATCTCACACACACCCCCCCACCCATCTCGAACACACACCGCCACCCATCTCACACAGACACCCCCACCCATCTCACACACACCCCCACCCATCTCACCCCCCACCCATCTCACACACCCCCCACCCATCTCACACACCCCCACCCATCTCACACACACCCCCCACCCATCTCACACACACCCCCACCCATCTCACACCCCCCACCCATCTCACACACCCCCACCCATCTCCACACACCCCCCACCCATCTCACACACCCCCCACCCATCTCACACACACACCCCCCACCCATCTCACACACACACACCCCCAACCATCTCACACACACACCACACCCCCACCCATCTCACACACACACCCCCACCCACCCATCTCACTACCCCCCATCTCACTACCCCCCATCTCACTACCCCCCCCATCTCACTACCCCCCATCTCACTACCCCCCATCTCACTACCCACCCCTACCCATCTCACTACCCACCCCTACCCATCTCACACACCCCTACACATCTCACACACACACCCTAACCATCTCACACACCCCCACCCATCTCACACACACCCCCACCCATCTCACACACACACCACACCCCCACCCATCTCACACACACACCCCCACCCACCCATCTCACTACCCCCCATCTCACTACCCCCCATCTCACTACCCCCCCCACCCATCTCACACACACACCCCCACCCATCTCACACACACACCCCAACCATCTCACACACACACCCACCCCCACCCATCTCACACACACACCCCCAACCATCTCACACACACACCACACCCCCACCCATCTCACACACACACCCCCCCCATCTCACTACCCCCCATCTCACTACCCCCCATCTCACTACCCCCCCCATCTCACTACCCCCCATCTCACTACCCCCATCTCACTACCCCCCCCATCTCACTACCCACCCCTACCCATCTCACTACCCACCCCTACCCATCTCACACACACACCCCTACACATCTCACACACACACCCCTAACCATCTCACACACCCCTACACATCTCACACACACACCCCTAACCATCTCACACACCCCTACACATCTCACACACACACCACACCCCCACCCATCTCACACACACACCACACCCCCACCCATCTCACACACACACCCCCACCCACCCATCTCACTACCCCCCCCATCTCACTACCCCCCATCTCACTACCCCCCATCTCACTACCCCCCACCCATCTCACACACACCCCCACCCATCTCTCACACACACACCCCCACCCATCTCTCACACACACCCCTACACATCTCACACACACACCCCTACCCATCTCACACACACACCCCTAACCATCTCACACACACACCCCTACACATCTCACACACCCCTAACCATCTCACACACACACCCCTAACCATCTCACACACACACCCCTAACCATCTCACACACACACCCCTACACATCTCACACACACACACACACACACACACACACACACTCCTACCTATCTCATTGCCACTCTCTCCGTCCTGGATGCTCCACAATATGATGTTTCTACCCGAAGCGGCTGCCACCATCTTGTCCTTATCGCCATGGGGACCGCCTACCACCTTAAAAAACATTTACGTCCTATTTTAGACAATGTGTCATGGGGGGTGGGGGAGGGAGACTTGTAACGGTTTTTGTAGTACATTGTGACTTGGGGAGTTTCAGTCTAGCAATATAAAATGTTACAACAGTAGTTATAGCAGTGTAACAGCACCATGAGATTATTATTTAGGGGGGGTGTGGTTATAGCAGTACCTTGGCATTGAGAGCTATTCTCTCTATGGACCAGTCCAGATAGGGACTAGAAAACACCTGCTGCCACCCTGACGACTCCTTTATTCTGGAGTGGAGATTCACAAACATTATTACACACACATATATAATCACTAAACAATAGCACTATTGCAAATGGATCTCCTTTCTTCTGTCAGTGTTACCTGTAGCAGATAACAAAATGTGCATACGCCACAACGATCCAGTTATGATGTCCAGCTACGATCAGCACTTTCCTGGGGTCCACAACAGCACCTGGAAACAGAACAGCACTAACTATACTATTATAACCCAGAACACAACTGTAACCCTAAATCTATCCTTAATACTAACACTAATTCTAACCCGATTCCTTAATCCTAACACCCTTTCAACATAGGGAACTGTGAAAAGTTGCCTAAAGGTTTTTTTTTTTAATCACCCGAAACTCTCCCGTCCCTCACCCAGTCTGTGTTGTCCCTCACCTCCGGGGGGTCCGGGAAGGGATGAACAGGTTCGGAGGAACCCCCCCTCTGGCCTATCCTCGGGGGCGGGGCCAGCGGCTCCATGGGCGGGACCGGACTTACGTGCCGGTTGAGCTGTGGGAGAAACACATTTATGAATTCACCAGTGTCCAACCTAACCCAGTGGTCCCCAACTCTGGTTCTGGGTACCCAACCAGTGGATTGCAACTGTATCTTGTGACGAGCACTCCCGATAAAATTATTGATCAATAAATCTGATTATGTATAAATGGCACATTTAAAACCCAGGTTTTACAGTGGATATTTGAAAAGCCTACACAAATGAGAGAAAGATACATCATTTCAGAGCATTTTCAACCTTTAATGTGACATATAACATGAACAATTTGATTGAAAAACATACTGAAATATTTGATGGGGTGTGCCCTTAAATATTTAGTTTAAGGGTGTGCACACTTACGCAACCAGGTAATTGTAAGGTTTTCATTTCCCCCCTGAAAGATTTCAATGTTTGTATTGAATTGTTCACATTATAGGGCAAATTAAAAGATGTAAAGTTCTGACGTGATGTATCTTCGTCTCGTTTTTTCACGTCACAAAAACCTGGCATTTTAACAGGGGTGTGTAGACTTTTTATATCCACTGTACACTCAAGTACAAAGCACGAACCAAAACCACTACAACGAACAACAACATAGAGCCACATGCTGACCCATGTTCCCCATGAACAGAGAGAGACTGAGGGTTAGAGACGGACCTGGAGGGGGGAGATACCCATGGAACAGGACACTGCCACAGGACGAGCGTTCGATCTCTTCACAGAGCAGCAGCCTCCTCACTGAAGATACCAGGACAACACCAGACATTCAGACACACTCCAGGGACTGAATAGGACAGTCCTACGCAGTAGTATTGTGCCACAAATACATCCTTCACAGCTGCCAGGTGGGGCGGACCGGAGCAGACTGTTCAGGGATGTGTATTTGTTTTGTAGGTAGAACTATCCAATATCACAGCATTGACAGTGGTATATACGGGGGGCATACCTAGCGGCGTAATGCCGTAAAACTCTGCTTCATGGCGGAGAATGTTAATGTTTACGCCCCTAAGAAAAGAGAAGACAACGTCAGTCAGATGACCTTGAACCTGGACCAACAGATTGGGTCAATGTAGAGCATATCGGTGGTGTTCCCGAATGTAGGCTGGGTGAGGTCGGGTATTCTTACCGTAAGTCCAACTCTTTGGTTCGAAGGAAATTCAAGATGGGTGCAAAGGCAGTAGGGTCTCTGTCAATAAATATCTAGAAGACAAGACAACATTTAGGAACAATGTGTGTGTGTGTGTGTCTGTACAGTACACATACAGTACTACCACGTTTAGTATCCTGCTGTTCAGGACTAGGCACTATTCCTGCTCTTAGTGCGCCGTTTGTACATGTCTTATGTACGTCATGACGTATGCAGCTTTCTGGGCGAAGAAACCCCGGATGAAGAGATGACGACCTCAATGTCCATCTCAATGTGGTCCATCTTACTGTGGCCCATCTGGTCCATCTCAATGTGGTCCATCTTACTGTGGCCCATCTGGTCCATCTCAATGTGGTCCATCTCAATGTGGTCCATCTTACTGTGGCCCATCTGGCCCATCTGAATGTGACCATTGAAAATTGAACCGGGTAACTTCAGATGCTAAGAGGCTGCCACGGGGCATAACAGGACACAAGCGGAGCTGCAGCTGTCATTGATTTTAATGGAGACATTCCTTACTGGCTTTAAGCGACACGTGGTCAGAGTGTGTTGTACAATGGTTCTTCCAATTTCATTATATAATAAATCACGTGTGGCGCTGCGTCTTAACACACTGCATCACAGGGCTCTAGCACCCACCACAGTCTAGGTTTGAGCTAGGACTGTGCCAGTTGCTGGTGGGTAAGGTCAGGAATCCCACGGGGAGGTGACTAAGGGCCAGAATCCCAGAGGTGAAGGAGGTGACAGTGGCAGGGATTTTCGTAGTTCAGAAAACATTAAAAAACGTTTGTTTTTATATTCGAAAGACAGAACTCACAGCTCCAGTTTCATCCCGTAAAGTTGATATTCTCCCACTCAACAAACTGAAACGCACAAAGACAGAGTTAGCCTGTAACAAGAGCATCTCAGTGCTTTTTCCTTAACAGTGTACAATGCATCAAGATTTAATGATTGGTTTATCAACGTTGATAAAGAGACGTGTACCTAGAGAAGAACGAGTCTGGGATCCACATGAGGGTCTGTCTAGAAGTGCTGAACCTGAACGAAAAAAGAGACAGAACAAACCTAAGCGCTGACCGACGCAGAAATACTGGGAAACAACACACAGTTATTTATTTACAAGGACAGTATATTGCATAGTACAATTTCTGATGAACTTCCATAGGTGTGGATGCCCAGGTGAAGGCTATATCTATGATGACACCAGGTGTAGTATGTCTAACGCCAAGGATGAATCATGTTGCATAAACCATAGCCTAGCCTACACACACGTTATAAATTATCGAGCGTGTTTAGTACTGGGTGAATATATAACTGAGCACGAATATACTCGGTATACTGTATGTCTATACAGTATAAAGCATATAAACGTACCACGGGACATACCTCGCGACATACTACGGTCCTTAGTTGCGCAAGATGTTTGCATTAACGACATCGTGAGTGCGTGTTGCGTGCAGTTTGGTGCATTTGATCGCACTCCTCGACTCCTATATAATGTCGTCCGCTACGTTACATCAGTCTACAAACCTGCCTGCAAGGGCAAATATGTCCGCTCACTGCTGCCAATAGCGCACTGCCAACACTAAATGAGACCAAATTACGCTATTTTAATCATATAATACCTCGTCCCACCGACGTTCAGCTGGATAATCTCCCCCATCCCAGGTGTTAATGTGTTGCCATCCGCGGCCATGTTTCCACCCGGACCCGAGCTCCCGGATCACCCGCAGCCTGCGCAACCCGTCCAGTCTCCTGCTCGCCCCTCGGCTCCACCAAGTCTTCCCAAGCCTCCATTAATTGCACTCCCATTACCAGGCTCCGGCTACAGTTAACCGTGCAGCCATTACCGTGCAATGTAATGCCAGTAGTCCGGCTGGTCACATCCCCGTAGCTCGCAGATAAACACGTTCCTGTCCATGTGTTTCTGGAGTAACGGAGCCGTACGAGCTGTGTTCTGAAAGGTCAGATCCACTACGTCATCTCATAGATCCATTACGTCATCTCATAGATCCACTACGTCATCTCATAGATCCATTACGTCATCTCATAGAATCATTACATCATATCATAGATCCATTACGTCATCTAATAGATCCACTACGTCATCTCATAGATCCATTAAGTCATATCATAGATCCACTACGTCATCTCATAGATCCACTATGTCATCTCATAGATCCATTACGTCATCTCATAGATCCTCTACGTCATCTCATAACTGGGACTACAACCACTCGGGCCACATCAATGAAACGAAAATAAATTCAAAAACGTGATAAAAGAAAGTGTGTTACCTTAATGTTGATGGTTAAATCAAATTAAACTAGTCTGCAATTTATTTGGATATATAAAGTCATTTCTCAAATATTAGTGATATTATGGATTTCTAAAATGGTCTAAAGTGTGTACGACTTCAGCACCAAATGCATAAGGAAAACGCAAAATTGAAGTATTCATTATGAGGAAAGTGAAGAGTTTTAAGAAGGCGGATTAAATCCAATCAAAATAGTGAATTATCGGACTGCAGTAAACAAGTATTATCGTACTAATAAACGAGGCATACTTGCCTAATTTGAATCAATCAATAATAAATACACTCTTTAAAGAATCCAATATTTTGCCTCAAAATAATAGTAATTATTGATGCCGAGTAACCTATAATCGGATGTTATAAATATATATATATAGATTACGGTTTTTGACCTCTTCAACACTAGCGGGTCAAAATAAGTACGTTCACTTAAACGAGCGTGCTATATATTAGGGCTGCGCTTAACTTGCGCATACTGGTGGTCTTGATGTTTTATTTATTTATTATTGAACATTTATAATTGAACGTCATAACAAACATCTCTTGTAGAATATATACATAACTTCACTTAGGAACATCTTGAAAAAATAATAATAAATAAAAAAGGGTATTCGTAAGGAAGTAAATAAAACATTGTGTTATATACCATAAATAATAACATTCAGGCATAGACAATATGCAATTACAAAATAGAGAGTGAGAAATACAAAGGGGCAATCAAAACAATAAAAAGCATGAAATATCTTTAGAAATCTTTTAAGTAGCCTAGACATCCAGCGCGTTTCTCCGGTTTGGACGAGATGGGATTATGCTCGTGTAACGTAACGTCCTACACTATAGCGGCGGTTGACATGCGCATATTCAGTAGGGACGTGCGTTACCACTGACCGGATGTAACACCAAGGCGTGTGTCCATATACTTTATTGTTAAGTATTGTTGCTTAAAATTGGTTATTTTGTTAGACTTAAATGGCAAAACTCGATAGGTACCCCTCACCAAAACGCGGTCTGCAGCATATTCGAGTAAAGGAAACTGAGTAGAGTAGATTGTACAGTAACTACCCTCATTGAGTAGTATCACTGACACTGTGACCACCAATAATATTAGATACTACAAGTAATGTCTCCTGTAAACTGCAGTTGAAAGGAAACTAGTTGGCTGCGGTTTGGGATGCAACTCAATTGCCATCACCTCCGTAAAACATGCGTCCGTCATTAACATCGGGGCATGTAAACTCAGGGAAAGTACTGCATATCAAATAAAGCACTTGTATATCAAAATAAACATAACATACTTTTTTGTTTTGGAATGTGTCGACATTGGTTTTTTGGCTTTTATTTTGTAGGTGTCCTCGGTAAAATACGTCGATGACGTTATCTCTAGCGCTGCTGGCGGAACACAAGTGTGACGTCACTTTCACATTTACCGTAATCCTTCGAGCCATATGACCCGCGCCTCACCTTTTCCAACTCGCTCAGTAGCGATATAAATTACGCAGTGCAATTTCTAAGCAAGAAGTGTTGTCAATCTCTGTAATGTAAGTAGTGAATTGCGTGTAACAGTACTTTTGCATACTTTGTAACATACATAATGAGTTTACTGGAGTTTACTTGTTGTAGTTCCTAGTAGCTAGCTAACCAACTGCGTGACGGAGTTATGTTGCTACCGGCTTATATCCTGTAGCTGGTTAGCTACCTTAATAACTTTATGTTATGTTGTTTTCACTTAAGTTAGATAGTTATAGCGTCACGCTTCTAGTTTTATCGAATGTGGAGTTCATGCTAACCACTTTCAGAAAGTTGTGTAGTTTAATAAGTAATATTTTTCATGAAAAATTTCAGTACATACGTTCCTACAGCCATGACAACCTTCACCTCGAAGTGGAAGATAATAATTTATTTAGTTTACTAGTGTCCTGATTTTGTGATGGACAGCCGGGGTTTAGCTAACTTCAGTAATTTGCTGCAACTTTACATTAGGCCTACACGTAAATCTTGAATTGCTGTGCCTATTCCTGTAACAGCTGATAAGTCCTGTAACGGCCGATATAAGTGCTGTAACGGCCGATATAAGTGCTGTAACGGCCGATATAAGTGCTGTAACGGCCGATGTAAGTGCTGAAACGGCCGATATAAGTGCTGTAACGGCCGATGTAAGTGCTGTAACGGCCGATGTAAGTGCTGTAACGGCCGATATAAGTGCTGTAACGGCCGATATAAGTGCTGTAACGGCCGATGTAAGTGCTGAAACGGCCGATATAAGTGCTGTAACGGCCGATGTAAGTGCTGTAACGGCCGATGTAAGTGCTGTAACGGCCGATATAAGTGCTGTAACGGCCGATGTAAGTGCTGAAACGGCCGATATAAGTGCTGTAACGGCCGATGTAAGTGCTGTAACGGCCGATGTAAGTGCTGTAACGGCCGATGTAAGTGCTGTAACGGCCGATATAAGTGCTGTAACGGCCGATGTAAGTGCTGAAACGGCCGATATAAGTGCTGTAACGGCCGATGTAAGTGCTGTAACGGCCGATGTAAGTGCTGTAACGGCCGATGTAAGTGCTGTAACGGCCGATATAAGTGCTGTAACGGCCGATATAAGTGCTGTAACGGCCGATGTAAGTGCTGTAACGGCCGATGTAAGTACTGTAACAGCTGTTAAGTAACTATGAAGGCCCATCATTATAACTGCATATTAAATAATCTACAGTCAGTAGCTGGTATTCACTTGACGTTATGCCAAATGTGTCGTCTACGCTGCAATTTCCTATAATATATTGCCTTTGCTGCTGAGAAGTCATACTGCTATGCGTCCCGAAATAAGTTGTTTTATAGGAAACGATTTGAAAATTATGTTACTGGTAGCTAAGGCTAATATTAAGTCTCCCGTTTGCCTACAGTCGCCAAAGCGCGTGTGTGTGCGTTTGTGCGAGAGGGAGTGACAGTGGAAGTGGGGGCGCCTGCTACAGTTGGAGAAGAGGGGTCGAACAGGGTATTCTGCGTCAGAGCCCACGGGAGACGACAAAACTTACCCAGAGACCAGAGTTCCTGTGATGTCAGAGGGAGAAGTTAAACCAGTCCAGGCTACAGAAGCCAAGGCAGAGCCGGCGGCCCCCAGTGTCCCTGCCTCTGTGTCACCCCCTGTGTCAGGGCCCGCTCCAACGGAAGATGAGGAAGAGGAGAGCGAAGACGAGTCTGAGATCCTGGAGGAAAGCCCCTGTGGTCGCTGGCAGAAGCGTAGAGAGGAGGTGATGGGGAGACACATTAACCGCTGGACTGGATATTGTTGTTTTGCACATGTGTTTGGGGAGTCACCCACACATTTCTCTGCCTTTGTGCCCTCCAGGTGAACCAGCGTAACGTTCCAGGGATCGATGCGGCTTACCTCGCCATGGACACAGAGGAGGGGGTGGAAGTGGTCTGGAATGAAGTGATGTTCTCTGAAAGGAAGAACTTTAAACTTCAAGAGGTACCGTATGTCTGTCTGTTTTAAACAAGGTGCCCAGTTTGATATTAGATCCTCATTATGAATGCAGCAGCTAATCTGGCCTCCATTTCACACAATTGGAACCTACCGCTTTTTCAGGCACACTCTGAATTCCATCTTTGTCCAAAATATGTCAGTCTTTATTTTATTGTATTTGTCTCCCTCAATAAAGAACATGCCAAGTAAGCCTTGAACACTGATACAAGGTTTCGTTTGACAAATAAAGGCCCCTATTGACGTGTATGTCTCTCATGTCTATTCTCCGAACAGGAAAAGGTCAAGTCTGTGTTTGACAACCTGATCCAGCTGGAGCATCTCAACATTGTCAAGTTTCACAAGTACTGGGCGGACATTAATGACATCAACCGGGCCAGGGTGAGTTTACCTCTTCTGAACGAAGACTTCATGCGCCTGTTTCACACCTGGCCTCATCTGGTGAACATCTGGCCGGCGTTAAATGTGATTGACCTGCTAAATGCTAGGAGATCATTTGGATGGTTATTCTTAACAGAAACATTTGTCTATCTTTTCCTTAAAGGTGATCTTCATTACTGAGTACATGTCTTCAGGAAGCCTCAAACAGTTTTTGAAGAAGACCAAGAAGAACCATAAGACCATGAATGAAAAGGTGAGGATTATATCAGCACGTGTGTGTGTGGATGGATACTGTTTTATCACATGACTCCAATCTCCACCGGGGATGTGCTAGTGTCTTTGTTTTATGTTCTTTAGGCCTGGAAAAGATGGTGTACCCAGATCCTGTCAGCACTCAGGTCAGGATCTCTCACACGCATACCAAATACGAATACAACCCTGACGCAGTCAAATAATGCAGACGAGGTTCATTTTCTTTTACCGAGTCTCGTTGTTTTCGACCTGTCTTGACAGTTACCTCCATTCCTGTGAGCCTCCCATTATCCACGGCAACCTGACGTGTGACACGATCTTCATTCAACACAACGGGCTCATTAAGATCGGTTCAGGTGGGGCTGGAGTCTCAGACGCACGTTTATTTCTCTTCCAGCACTTATTTTTCTGATAACGCTTTGAGTGAAGTATTGTCGGGTATGACTGATGTGATGTTTCTCAGCTGGCCAACATCTGAAGTTGAATGCTGCGGCAAAATGAAACCCTATATGCCGGTTAAAGGTTCCACGTTTGTGATCAAATCTGTCTAACCTGGTTATATGGATGTTCTCTGACCTCAGTGGCTCCAGACACCATTAACAACCACGTGAAGACCTGCAGAGAGGAACAGAAAAACCTGCACTTCTTCGCCCCTGAATATGGAGGTAAAAAAAACGATATTTATTGATAGGTTGTGTATTTGGATCTATATGATTTTCCAACTCTGAAAAAACAACATTGTTTTCTATCGGCTGTATTGATCTCCTGCAGCTGTTGCAGATGTCACCACCGCCGTAGACATTTATTCCTTTGGGATGTGTGCCTTGGAGGTGAGATGGGACACTATATATGGGAAATTTGGATCCGGTCAGTGTGGGCCAGAACTTATGTGATGCCATGTATCGGCATAATGTGTATTTGGTTGCGTTTTGGCTTGTTTCTGATGTGTGGCGCTGATTTTGTGTGTGTGTGTGTGTTCTGTAGATGGCTGTGTTGGAGATCCAGGGAAACGGAGAGTCCTCGTATGTTTCTCAGGAGGCCATCAACAACGCCATACAGTCACTAGAAGACCCTCTGCAGAGGGTAGATGTTTTAAAAAATGTTGTAGTCACATATGTACACATGAGATGGTCACTATGCTTGTGTGTGTGCATGGATTATAGGATTTTACAGACACGTGTGTGTGTGTGTGTTTGATGCATTTGCGCGTGTGTCCTGCAGGAGTTTATCCAGACATGTCTGGAGGCCGACTTTTTGAAGAGGCCTACAGCCAGAGAACTCTTGTTCCACCAGGCTCTGTTTGAGGTCCCCCTGTTAAAGCTGCTAGCAGCACACTGCATTGTCAGCTACCAGCGTGAGTCATTCACTCACTCCAGTTTCACACCCAAGAGATAGAGAGATGGAGAGACAAGCACACACACACACACACACACACACACACACACACACACACACACTGCACTGACAGCGACTGTACCTGATGATCTTTCCACACCTCTCCCAGACATGATCCCTGAGAATGCCTTGGAGGAGATCACTAAGAACATGGACCCCAACCTCATCATCGCTGAGATAAAGGAGGGTGTACAGCTCAAGTGAGACCACTCAATACAACCGCATGTTTGTCATGTAGCTGCCGCCGTCATACACCATATACCTGAGTAGATCAGAAACCTGTGCTCATCCTGTTGTTTCTCCTAATCAGGCTGTCTCAGTTTCCTGCACTGGAGCTGGATAAGTTCCTGGAGGATGTGAGGTGAGGACCTCTGATGCCGCCCAGCCTATTAGGCCTTTATGTCAGTGAGGACATGGCCCCAAACACGAAAGGCTGTTCACGGCTTATACGTTTGAAGCACCTGTTTGCCTTGACACCAAATATGACAATGAGAGGTATTCCAGGAGCAGGAAGTGAGAAGGCGTGTTATTATTAGGTGTTATTTGACCTGCATTGACAGACGTTCTCAAAGAGAAAACATTTGTGTAGTCCTCTGTTCCACACAATAGGGAAATGTTAGGCTATTAATAAAGTGCACTTTATTATGAGGACTTGACCCAATGCCAAAGCTCAACATTGAGCCTTGTTTAGGAGACTGTGTGAATGTAGTGCACTTTCCAGAGTAGTTGTTCCCTAACTGTGTCGGGTCAGTTGGTAGAGTCTTCAATCATGGCCACTGTGTTCATTAAGATGGCGGCTAATTTGTGTCTCAATTAATTTACCCACAAAACACCAGTGAACAATTTACACTGGCACAATGCTTTGTCTTTTGGTTAAAGAAACAGGGAAAATTAAGAAATTGTTACTTATAATAATTATTATAGAATTACAAATAATTGTAAAAAATACATTAGTTTCACATTTCAGGCAGAACAAGGAACATTAACAACCATGGTTGGTAAATTGGTAGTCTGTGTGTCATGGGCAATGTTTATGGAGACCTGCTGCTATGGTGCGAAATGGCATTCTGTAGTACAATATATAACCACTAGATGGCAGTATTTCTCTGGACCGGGGTTAGACAACCCTGTTCCTGCCACAGGTACTTCAAACACTAAAGATGCCACGCCCAACCAGCTGACATATGCCCAGTTGAGTGATATAAACATGTCAAAAAGACAATACCCTACATAGCCTGCAAATGAAGTTTTGCTCCTAGAGTTATTAGGCTAAATGGTTATTGTTTTTACCACAATTGGTTCATAAGTCATCCTTTATCAAATGAGTGTGATTCGCATGTCTCATGAGGAGATCTATATAACCCTACCACCCACTCTGCCCCACAGGAACGGCATCTACCCCCTGACAGCTTTTGGCTTGCCCTCTCGCCAGCAGCCCCAGCACTCCCCTGTCAAGTCCCCCATCGTCACCCCCTCTGTCAAGTCCCCCACCCCAGAACCCGCTGAACTCGAGACGCGCAAGGTGAGGGTTGGACGGGGGGTTGGGCGTGGGAGATATCAGTATGTCAGACGTACTGACCCAGTTGTGTGTGTTTGTTTCTGGCCTCCCTTCTGACCTCCTCCGTGTCCACCTGCAGGTTGTGACCATGCAGTGTAATATTGAGCCGGTGGAGGAGGGTACCAAACATCACGTAAATAATGTCCACTTCACCGGATGCCTGTACACGTGTGTGCTCTAGTGGCCCGTCTTTGAATGTGTGACCCTGTCTACATCTCCTGTTCCTCCTCCTCCTTCCACAGCTGACGCTTCTGTTGAAGCTGGAGGACAAACTGAACAGACACCTAAGCTGTGATTTGTTACCCAGTAAGTAACACACACAAACACACACACACACATACACATGCAGGTCACTGTTTTGGTCAGGCAAGGGCCTGGAGATGGCTGCGCAGAGAGAAACTGTGATCTACAATAACCAATATCTATATCAATATACATATCAGACAATCTTGGTGACCAAATAACATTATACTTAACTGCAGTTTGATTATTTAATTAACGAAATTATGAAAACTTCAAACTTCTTTTTCATTGCCTTAAATGGTTGAGTCACCTTTCAGCTTGACTGACAACTCTGATACTTTCCTCTCCATCATCATTTGCCTAATTTGTGACCATTTAGGGAATCTGCGACAACAACGGTTGTATCTTTCTGATGTACCCACGTGATTTAGTTCTGGCCTGACCCTTGTGGTTTCTGAAATGAAACTTATCGGTTTCCAGGACCAAGGAAGTTCTATTTTTTGCAACACACATCCTATAGAATCCAAACGTACTCAGAAAATCCAAAAATGTGATGTTTTAATTCCATTAATATCGATGAACCGGTCAGCAACAGATCTGTAGTTCTGTCCCACAATGCGTTGCCTTGTCTTCCACACATTCACATATCCAACAGTAGATGGCGCTGTTTGATATCAGCTGTGATGAAACCGTTTCCCCCTTCGGTCTTCTGAGATAATAGCCTGTCAATCAGCGGTCTCGCACAGCTCATAGCTGGACGTGAACTATGTCCTGCTGGACGGTTCTCTCGCACCTGAGCCAATGGGTCTCCTTGGAACCCAGATGTCCTGGCCACGCACACCACACGTCTCAATCACACAGCGACCAGTCTGGGCTCAAACTATGTTTCTGACAGGGTTTGGGATAAGATCAAATAACCATGTAGCATTCCTCTGTGAACAATGGCTGGTTTCACAAGCGGTGCTGTTAGTTGAACCGGATTTGTGTTTTGGGTTTATGTTGTCATGGCTCTGGGAGTGTGTCCACAGCGCTGGGGCTGATCCTGTGGCGCACACAGCCCCTGAACCAACCAACTGTTGCACACAGCCCCTGAACCAACCAACTGTTGCACACAGCCCCTGGACCAACCCACTGTGGCACACAGCCCCTGGACCAACCCACTGTGGCACACAGCCCCTGGACCAACCCACTGTGGCACACAGCCCCTGAACCAACCAACTGTGGCACACACAGCCCCTGGACCAACCCACTGTGGCTGACACAGTCCCTGGAACAACCCACTGTGTGTGTTGACAGGCAGACAAGCTAGGAAACCCTGCATAAGAAGCCATATCACGATGCCTTAGACGGAACAGATATTTCCGTGGCCAGGAGTGCACACACACACACACACATGCATACATATATATATATATATATACACACATGACATACATGTCTAGTGTTGCAGGCCTGCTGGTTAAGAATGTGAGGCGTTTTTGGATGCTGCTGGCAGCTGCTCTATTTGTCCTCTTGCCCTGACACTCCCTACTCAGGATGGTTTCTCTCTGTCCCACACATGTAGATGTACACCAACACACTATCAGATCTACACACACACACATGTTCAGATCTACTTACACAGATGCAAATGTATACAGGATAAAAAGAAACAGCCTTTAAATATGCATACATGTGCTTCCGTGTCCTCGGCAGTAAGTCGGATTCGTTCCAGGTGGGGGTTGGCCTCCGCCAGGGCTGCGCTTTGTCACCAATCCTGTTTGTAATATTCATGGACAGGATATCAAGGCGTAGTCATGGGGGGGAGGGGTTCCCGTTCGGTGGGCTGATGGTCACATCACTGCTTTTTGCGGATGATGTGGTCCTGATGGCCTCATCGGTCGGTGACCTTCAGCACTCACTGGATCGGTTCGCAGCTGAGTGTGAAGCGGCTGGGATGAGGGTTAGCACCTCTAAATCTGAGGCCATGACTCTCAGCAGGAAACCGGTGGAGTGCCTACTCCGGGTAGGGAATGAGTCCTTACTCCAAGTGAAGGAGTTCAAGTACCTCGGGGTCTTGTTCGCGAGTGAGGGAACAATGGAGCGGGAGATTGGTCGGAGGATCGGAGCAGCGGGGGCGGTGTTCCATTCGCTTCACCGCACCGTTGTGACGAAAAGAGAGCTGAGCCGAAATGCAAAGCTCTCGATCTACCGGTCAGTCTTTGTTCCTACCCTCACCTATGGTCATGAAAGCTGGGTCATGACCGAAAGAACGAGATCGCGGGTACAAGCGGCCGAAATGGGTTTTCTCAGAAAGGTGGCTGGCCTCTCCCTTAGGGATAGGGTGAGAAGCTCAGTCATCCGAGAGGAACTCGGAGTAGAGCCGCTGCTCCTTTGCATAGAAAGGAGCCAGTTGAGGTGGTTCGGGCATCTTGTACGAATGCCACCTGGGCGCCTCCCTAGAGAGGTGTTCCAGGCACGTCCAGCTGGGAGGAGACCTCGGGGAAGACCCAGGACTAGGTGGAGAGATTATATCTCCACACTGGCCTGGGAACGCCTCGGGATTCCCCAGTCAGAGCTGGCTAATGTTGCCCGGGAAAGGGAAGTTTGGGGTCCCCTGCTAGAGCTGCTACCCCCGCGACCCGACCCCGGATAAGCGGTTGAAGATGAGATGAGATGAGTGCTTCCAATGACCATGTGGTCTTTGTTTCAGATGAGAATGTACAGGAACTGGCTGTTGAGCTGGTCCAACTGGGTTTCATCTGCGAGGTAAGTGTGGACGAGTGTGTGGGTGTTTGAGTGCTTTGTGTGTGCGTGTGTGTGTGTTGTAGATGGCAGAGGACGGATGATGAGAGTGGATAGCTGCATCCGTCTATTGAAAGGTCACATCCTACACCCATTCGGGCGAACTACAATCCCTTTAACTACACCCACTCACGCATAGTGCCAGATTGCAGGTCCTGCTCATTACTTACCTGATAAGAGTGTCTGTTTTTAGACTCGTACTGTATACCTATATTTTTGTGAAAAGCACAACCTGGAACATTATATGTTTGGACATATGTTGTTTTCCAACCCTTTATTTTTATTTATTGATAAAGTTGACTTAAGTAAACACACTTCTGACTTAAACTTGGAAACCATTTATGTACGGTAATTAAAATAAGCTAATGTCAGTGGCAGTCTGTACACTCACCGGTATCACAGAATATGGCAAAACTAAGAATCAGTTGCAAATAATGAGAAGAATTCATTTCAGACAATGGAGAGACCAGCAGCTATTGTAGCTAGAGAAGTACTGATGTTTTCATCGCCATGATATGGCATTTCTATTGAATCTTGACTATTCTATGATTGCAATGTATAATCGTACATGTCAATATTACACGACAAATGTCCCAGGTGATGCATTTACCTTTTCACGTGACTCGATTGCTCAGGTGCAGGGCACCACATGTTCCACCACCAATACTAATGCTCTGCTGTCTGGTTCATATCTGCAACATGAGTTAATTAAATAAGTTGATTGGTTGGTTCTTTTCCTGTCCAGATTGACCAGAGCAGAATTACTACTGTACTCGAGGAGGCCTTCAACAAGTTCTTCAGCAGGAACGATTCCCTCAACCCCGTTACGGTGTCTTCATAACAGGAGCTCCATTGACCATCGGATCCAGTAACTCCTAGACCTAAACCTCCAGCTGTACCTCCTCTGTTACACCCAACCACCTCCACTCCCAAATCAGAATCCTCCCCAACGCCTCGCGGAGTGTTATCTATTTGTCTGGAGGATTAATGAGCTTTATTAGAAGTCTTGCCAGGTGGGCAGTTCTCAAAGTAGCAACTTCTTTTGGACAGGAAGCCACCACAGGTCTCACGTCAGTATTATCCATTTGTGTCTTGGAAATGTATTTGCCGCCTGCCTTCTCCGTGGCTTTAGTACACCATCGCTTTACAGTTCTCTGCTTCGGTGTGGTCATAAATGGCTGTACATGAATGTCTGCAGTGAACATCAATAGGTTTCTGAACCCTGCTGGTGAGCGACGTTCAAGTTTATACCAGTAGGGTGTAGGCAGTCAATGGTCTGTATTTATTTTACTTTAACAATCTGAAATAGTTTACTGAGGTGTTCACTTATGAAGCCACTCCACAATGGAGTCTGAGCCAATAGTCTAGGAGGGGCGGGATTTACAGCCTGTCACATTGCAGAGGAACTAGCTGAAGTACTTAATAGAGATGTCCAATGGCTGGATCAGTATGTGAAAAGGTGGTTGGATGGTGTTCAGTATTCATTCCTATGGCCATTGAAAGAATGTGTAATTGTTGTAAACTGGTAAAGGGTATGCTTTACTGTGAAATCCAAAGAGGAGTCCTCGTTGAAGTCCAAAAGAAATGTTGATGATATATGTATGAGTGGAAGTTTAATCTACTGGACTTTCTGACTGTTACTGCTTTAGCCAAGCAGTTTTTGTCTGGCCAAAAGCAAATGTACACGGATATATACTGTGTGAAACAGTCATACCTCGGTCGACTATTAATTGTTTCTATCTGCAACATTTTGTACATTGTACCTTCCTGAGTGTAACACAGGCTAATCAATGAGCCACTTGCCTTTATGGTTTAATCGCCAGCCTCCCTGAAGCTGCGTTGTTTGCCGAAAGAACGGCAAGGTCAAAGTTCAGTAAGTCCCAATGTTTGTTAACAAAAATGTGAGGTTTCTGCATATCAGTATCCACTGTGAATGTCTTTATTTTGGATGGAAAAACATCAATAGCAAAGCACTCTATCTAGATCGAACTGTCAAAAGGTTTTGCAAGTTAATGTGATGTTCACAATATGCTTTTTACTTTTGACTCTCAAATCTATATCTTTGTAAGGGGCCCTTAAGTTGTGTAGTGGTTAAGAATGGAGTAAGTTTTGCAAACCTGGTAGGGTCTGAAAACCCCACGAGGACAGTAAAACTAGGAATAGTTTTGTCCTTGTCCAGTCCTTTTTTATGAGGGGGGATACATTTTTTTCCTGCTTAATGGTTAGGCTTGAAATAGAAATTGCAATAGTTGTTTATTTCGTTATTGGACGGTTAGGTAAGGGAATGTTTTTGTAGGTGAATTTTTGTGCGTCACAAGGATTGGAATTCCTGAAGTGTTTATGTGCGTGGTCTAACAAGTGTACTTAAGGCAGTCTTTGCGAGGAATAACTTTCTGTTACTATTTTGTGCGATTTGCTATTTTCTATTGTTGAATAAATGTTATACAGAAAGTCTGCCTGAATGTGTTATAATTTAATGAATCTCAGACATTGTTAACAGTCTCCACTTTGTTTTTAAATCTCACTGTTTTTAGATGGTTTTTGGCCTTTGGGTAATTTTATAATTTAGTGCTATGAAAAAACTGAATTACCAAAAAATATTATTTGTTTATTTCTCTCACTGGAAATTGATCTTTTATTTTTCAAATTTGTAACTAGTAGATTTGATTGTCATTTTTGAAAATGTTTAAATTGAACATGAAAAACTTAAATGTGTCTGCACAATAGCATATTAATATGCATATTAATATGCCACTCAGCCTAGACTTTCAGCTCTTAAGAGATAATCCACAACAAACCACACATTTCTATGACATACATTGTGAAATGTTTTCTGCTGTTCGTAGTGATACTAAAGTTAACAAACAACATTTGAAATCAGTTGAACAAATCGGTTACGGTAATCACAGTAACCATCCTAATTAGTGTGTGTATGTGTTTGAGTAATAAGAGACAGCACTGCTTGCATGGGTTTCCCTGTTTGTCTTCATATCATGTGGTGAAGTTTGCAGTTCCAGTGGCAGACATTTTGATCACAGCTGGACGTCACACAGAGAGGGTGTGGGCTGAGCAGGTGCTAGACTGAATTCCACCAGGTATTGCTATAACTGCAGTCTGTAACCAGGTAAGGCCAGGAGGTAGTCAGCTTGTTGGATAGCAAGTAGCCATCTTGCTAGCATCGAAGCTAGTTCATGCTAATATGAGCCAGTTAAGTTTCCTAGCCATTTCCGGTTTGGCCAAAATTTTGATGGTATATCAAATAACGGAAATCAAATATCTGTAATTATTTTTTTTAAATGACCAAAAGGTTCACGGATAATCTCGGACCCTCAGATGTTAACCTAGTAGAGACTAGTTTCTATTACATTTAATGAAAACACAAACCATTTGACTCCAATCATTGACCCCGCATGAACATCCGGTCGACAGGTGAAGCCAGTGACGTCACAGATTCCAAGCGTGTGCATAGACCTGCTTCATGAAAACATTATTAACCGTGAGCTGTTGTCCCATCTTATTAAGAAATATATCCACATTGAGGAATATACGGTAACAACATGTGTGGTTTCGGTAAGTCAAATAAGAAATACGTTTATCGTGGTGGAAACTTAACATGTAATTTTATGTTGCTGTCGCGAGTTCGTCTTTGCCGACACAGGTGTTTGTTTTCATTACGAAAGTGAATTGAAACCTTAGACTGCTTAAACTGATTTAACATTCTATGTGGTGGTGCAATTAGGGATTTATTTGTTTAATGCGTGTCTTAATAATGTTGCCCTATCGTGACAGGCATTAAACATGCCAGTTAATCTTGTGTTTCATAAGTATTTTTCATCGTCTTTTAGTTGTTTCCAGGAAAATAGGTCAACGTTTGCCCACTTATGTAGATTGTATTTCGTGAACTTCCTTTTTCTGAATTATTGTGACCCACATTTATCCACAAAGGCAGTAAAAGCATCAGTCCCCACAAGATGTTTTGCAACTCCCCATGTCTTAAGAGTTTAGGGGAGAACAGTGTTAGAATCGGGGTTACTGGTTAGATGTTAGGATTAAGTGTTGATATAGGTTGTTATGCTGGGGTTTAGTGTTGGCTACTTTGATTTTTGAGTCAAGGTTAGAACTCAGTTTCCTGCAAGGATCAAAAAACTCATTCATGCACTGACGACCGCGTCTACCATGCAAGGCGACTGCAGGCTCACCAGGAGCAGCTGGGGTTAGGTGTCTTGCTCATGGACACCTCGACAATTTCCTAGGTGGAACGGGGGATCGTGTTCCGATTGATAGACAACCGTCAACCCTGTGTGTGTGTGTGTGTGTGTGTGTGTGTGTGTGTGTGTGTGTGTGTGTGTGTGTGTGTGTGTGTGTGTGTGTGTGTGTGTGTGTGTGTGTGTGTGTGTGTGTGTGTGTGTGTGTGTGTGTGTGTGTGTGTGTGTGTGTGTGTGTGTGTGTGTGTGTGTGTGTGTGTGTGTGTGTGTGTGTGTGTTGGGCATTTAGGGGTCATTTTAGTTGAGCTGATCCTATCCTAAATGCTTTTGAACATTTAATTCACATTCCGGAATTCAGTTTCTGAATTGACTGGAATTTAAATGGTGTTGAACACCACCCTGGTAGCCTTTTCGGCAACAATGGCGTCACCATGTCCTATGATCACTTAGACAAGGAGACTGGTCCCGGGCGTCTGATGAAGAAGGGGTTAACTCTGATTCTGGTGGGCCACATCAACTTCATCCTGGGCGCCATCGTCCACGGCAGCATCCTACGTCATATCTCCAAACCCGATGACAAGATAACTACTGAGTTCACCGCTGCCAACATAATCTCGGTTACCTCTGGACTGCTGGTTTGTACCGGAACTCTATTTTAGTCTGCCTTGTGGTGTCGACTGGCGTTGTCAATCGAAATAAGCTGGAATTTTGTGTTTCCCGTTTTCAGAGCATTGCTACAGGAATCATTTCTATATTGGTGTCAAGAAATCTGTCAGTTTGGAAACTGGTGAGACCATCATCGTCGGCGATGAAGTAAAATTATGAACGTACAACAAATGCTTTTTTTAAACATTAAGAGTTCACCATGCCCCTGTTTCCCCTGCTTGTAAAGGATGGGGCTGGAGAAAGAGACAGTATATTTTTGGTTTTGGCCTACATTTTAGTCTGAGCCTTGTTTAGAGGCTGCCGGGGGTTTAAGATGAACTTAGTTTACAAACATTGTAGTAAAATAAGGCACAGTTGTTGGTCTTAGCAGGTGAGGCTCATGTAGTGTTCTTTAAAAAAATCACTGGATACATAGATATTCATCACATGCCTCTTCTCAACTGTTTCTCCATCCCTGGCATTAACTGCTTTTTTCACCACCACCGTTCTTGCCTCATTCTCTCCTTATGTGCCAAAAAACTCCAGCACATAGGTCTCCTGATTAGTTCCTTCCTGAATGCCTTGCTGTCAGCGGCCTGTGGCGTCGGGCTTCTATTGGCTATCAGCCTCACCATTGCCAATCATGGGCGGGGCCTAATGATTGGCTGCAACTTTACAAACATGCAAATCAGCGACCACACACCAGTCAGTGCAGACTGCCCCTTTGATACTACGAGGATATATGTAAGTCTGCCTGTTCCTGTTTCTATGGCACATATAGAGGGACTCAAATATGTTTATTTCTCTTTGGAAATTTCCACATTTTATTGTGACAAACTTGAAATCTTAATAGACAAACTTAGACGTTTTTGCCACGGATCAAGAAAAGAAATGTCAAAGTTAATTATGAAATCTATATTATTTTGTTACAAAACAAAATAAGTGATTGCATAAGTATTCACCCTCTTTATTTAATATTCGGTAGAGGAACTGTTGGCTAAAATTGCAGCCATGATTTTCTACCAGCTTTGCACATGTGGACAAATACATATCTGCCCATTCTTCTTTGCAAAATCCCTCAGCTCTGTTAAGTTAGAATCTCTTGTGAAATGTCATGTTTTAATTGGTTTTGACTGGGCCACTAAGGACTTTTTTCTTTCCATTGTTTTTTTTCCAATCCCGTGAAGCTTTGGCCGTATGTTTGGGGTCATTGTCCTGCTGGAACATGAATGTCCCAGATCTTTCTATTTTTTTATCCCTATTTGTAATTAATTTAGAACAGTACCTTGACGGTATGGAATTCCCTTGCATTAATCTGTTAATTAAATTAATTTCAATGTATTCCTGTAACTTTTTGACATTTGGAAATGACCACGGGAGCGTGGTGAGTACCTTTTGAACGGCCTCCACATGTAAGACTCTCTGTCTCTTCTTTTTCAGGACACCACTCTGGCTGTGTGGTTCCCATGTGTTCTCCTGGCAGCGCTGGAAACGGGACTGTCTATCTGGTGCTTTGTAGTGGGACTTGTGCTGAGGGGCCTGGGACCATGCTCACACACCTATCTTAAAGAAAAGGTAGCCCACACACACACACAGACCTATAGACAAGTTCCCACCCACACAAACTCCACCCCACACACACGCACAACCCCACCCCCACACACAGACCCACACAAACTACCCCACACAAACCCCTCGCCCCCCACACGCACACAGACGCACATGCACGAACTCCTGCACACACACACACAAACAAACTCTGTTCGACCTACTCACTGGTATGTTGACTCATCTTATGTCTCCACCGTGTGTCTCCACCGTGTGTCTCCACCGTATGTCTCCACCGTATGTCTCCACCGTATGTCTCCACCGTATGTCTCCACCGTATGTCTCCACCGTATGTCTCCACCGTATGTCTCCGCTAGCTGGAGGAGGAGGGTCAGGCCAACAAGGCTTCAGCTGATCCAGAGTATTCCCCACCGGGTCGAAGTCTGATTGGACTGCACCCTGCCTATGTTTAGAGGTCTACCCCAGACCAGGAGGTGAGGGATAGTAATCACTCTTACAGCCGGATCTGCATCCTCTCCTTTCCTGACGCCCTTTAGGTTAGGGGCCGCACCTTTGTGCTAGTCTGCCAAATCCAAATGACACAATCAATTAATATACATCGCCTTCATTACTATTACATTTTTAAGGTCGATCACTTCTGTCCCGTTAACTGAAATACTACTCTTAACGTGTAATCTGCTGTCGTCAGTTCCAAAACAGGTGATTAATTCGAGCTGAAGTAACATCTCTTTTCTCAAAGGTTTTATGACGAAGGTGATGACTGTACCTCGTCCTCTTCAGAGGACCTCCCACATGCATTTAGCTCCAGTGATACCAAAGATTCTCCCTCTGGGAGTCGTTTAGGACTGTAAGATGACCAAGTCTCTGTGTTTGTTCTTCGTTGCCACAGCATTTCAATACGTCCTTTTAAAGTTGTAGTGTATTTTTCACAAATACTTGCCTTGAAGAGATATTTATGGCTTAAATTGTCGTCATACTGTTAAATCATTTAAATGTAATAATAGGACATGTTTGTATTTTATCATATTGGCATTCGTGATGCTTCAGGTTTTTCGTGTAAAAAATAGAATTTTCATCTTGCTAGCAAACGTATTTGCAGTAAACCAATATGTATGAGAAATGTACCTACTGAATGTCAGCTAAGCAAATAACTTTTGTTTTATTTTGTTCTGGTATTTAACAACCAATCTCAGCTTTATTGTCCTGAGTATTTTATATTATGCTAATAGATGTAAACACCAGTGTGTTATATATATATTATATTAGTGTGTGTGTACACAGTTGTAGCTGGCTGGGAATGGGTCACCAGCCATCAGTTCAGCCATGAAACTGTTTATCGGTTAATTCGGGCTGGGTTCAATTAAGAGGAGCAGGAGGATTCCGTTAGATTTTCTTAGCAGTGATGTCATAAAGATCTGTTGGATTATGAGTATTCAGTGTGTGTGACGGTTGGATTAATTTGATTATTTATTCAAGTTATTACTTAATGGTTCAGTGATTGTTTTTTGAGGTTCTTTTAATGGCATTTAATTACAAATGGGTTTACATTTCATTTGATGATAAACACAGAATTAATTCCTTGCCGCATTTGATTATGTTGTCTGCTGTATTTTTATCCAAAGTTGCATAATTTTTTGTTCCTTTTATATTCAATGGGCTAATAAATGTTTGTTTTTTAAATAAATGAATCTGTTTCAAATGAATGTTAAGTCTTCGATTTATAATGATATACTTTATACCCTGCCTGCCTCTCCCATTAGTCACAAGGGAATCGCGCAGTATATCTTAGTGCAGTTTTTCAGATAATGAACACTGTACAATACGTGCATTTTATTGTATTCT
Source organism: Dallia pectoralis (assembly GCA_029465975.1). Lineage (NCBI taxonomy): Eukaryota > Metazoa > Chordata > Actinopteri > Esociformes > Umbridae > Dallia > Dallia pectoralis. The sequence goes on along the minus strand of CM055757.1, from coordinate 6,936,556 downwards.
TATATTTTTTGAAATCACACAAAAGAGCGACCTAATGGATTCTTTCGGGTAGTTGACTCTTTGACTGCGCGCTCTCGCTCTAAGCTCGCGTCCGTGCGTGCGGGGGAGAGATAATTGCGCGGACCCGCGAGCACTGCACCAGCAGCAGCACGCACTGCAGACCCGAGGATTAGTCCAACTAAAGGTGAAGTTTTTGCTTTTACTCTATGTAAAGTCGGTGTATAAATGTTATTATATGCAGAAAACGGTTTATTAATCTGAATTGTGTGCGTTTCCGTTGACCAGTTCGCTGCAATATGTTTTATCAGTTTATGCATGGAAGCGACTCGTAGTGATATAGCTGCTGAAATGTAACCCATGTCCCGTTAATGAGTTACAGCGCTATTATTACCAATATTTCTGTAGTTATTAAAACACGCCTATGCGATGCGTTTATGTGTCGCTTGGTGGATAAAGAGAATAACTATATTAATATTGCATTGGATGTAATTTAGTTTGCATTCACCGGTATATCTGCATGTTTATATACAGTGGTTGCTGTGTAAAGTCTAACCGTACTCATATTGAATGGTATTTCCTTTGAGACGTCGGTGACATCGTAGTAATCAACCCGGTGGTGACAAACATCGCGAGAGCACGCTGGTTGCCGGGCCAACCTTACACAACCTTGCGGCCAGGCCAGGGGGATGGGTGGGTCGGCACGCTGGTCTGCTCTCAGGGGGTCTATTCAATTGAAAATAAATATAAGGTACGGTATGTGGATTTGACTGGAAGGGTGTGTGCGGTCTTCATAGCAACGCCTCCTGATCGAGGATGTCCTGCTAAAATAAATACAATTTATTCTAATTTATACTACGTATACTAAGTATCTGATACATAGAAGATTTATCATGCTGTAATCTGCTATCATGCTGTAATCCCGTATCATGCTGTAATCCGGTATCATGCTGTAATCCGGTATCATGCTGTAATCCGGTATCATGCTGTAATCCGTATCATGCTGTAATCCGGTATCATGCTGTAATCCGGTATCATGCTGTAATCCGGTATCATGCTGTAATCCGGTATCATGCTGTAATCCGGTATCATGCTGTAATCCCGTATCATGCTGTAATCCCGTATCATGCTGTAATCCGTATCATGCTGTAATCCCGGTATCATGCTGTAATCCCGTATCATGCTGTAATCCCGTATCATGCTGTAATCATGCTGTAATCATGCTGTAATCCCGTATCATGCTGTAATCCCGTATCATGCTGTAATCCGGTATCATGCTGTAATCCCGTATCATGCTGTAATCCCGTATCATGCTGTAATCCCGTATCATGCTGTAATCCGGTATCATGCTGTAATCCGTATCATGCTGTAATCCCGTATCATGCTGTAATCCCGTATCATGCTGTAATCCCGTATCATGCTGTAATCCCGTATCATGCTGTAATCCCGTATCATGCTGTAATCCGGTATCATGCTGTAATCCGGTATCATGCTGTAATCCGGTATCATGCTGTAATCCGGTATCATGCTGTAATCCGGTATCATGCTGTAATCTGCTTTTATGATGTAATCCGGTATCATGCTGTAATCCCGTATCATGCTGTAATCCGGTATCATGCTGTAATCCGGTATCATGCTGTAATCCGGTATCATGCTGTAATCCGGTATCATGCTGTAATCCGGTATCGTGCTGTAATCTGCTATCATGCTGTAATCCGGTATCATGCTGTAATCCGGTATAATGCTGTAATCCGGTATAATGCTGTAATCCTATCCAGTGTTTACCAGTGATGTTAACATGTCTAACCTTTCAACCCTACCAATGACTTAGATCAGATTAAAAAAACACATATCTTAATATGATAGGGACTAATAATAATGATTAACAATGAATGGTATTTATTAATTCTGTTATTTGTGGGTTATTAGTTGCAGAGGAATTTCTTGCCACATGTCTTAGCAATGTTTTTTTCTGTTTTAAATTGCAGGTCCGCCCTCATAAGTGCCTTTGGATGGGTTTTGAAGAAACACTGAAGACTTCTAGTAGACATTCAATAATTTTTTTTGACAATTGCATATAGAAGACAGGACCATAGCTGTTTTTGCATTTCGGGGGGAAACGATGAAAATCCTAGGCCGATGATCGCAGGCACAGAACCAGCCAGAAGACCTGGAGGAAAGAGGCAGGCTGTGTGAATCCGGCAGCCCGTCAAGGTGCACTCCTCCGGGGGAATGGAAGAATCACGACTCGACGGTGAGCTCCACAGATCTCCGTGGAGTGACTGTGGAGAAGAAGAGAAATAGCCCTGCTGTTTTTTATCGTTATTTTCCCCCTGTCTCCTCCCGCCGCGGAACAACGAGGATAAGGATGTGGCGGGACCCTAGCAGAGGGAGGGTCATGTCAGGGTCAACCATCCTGGCCTTCCTATTGGCTCTCTGCCCCCCCTATCTGTCCATCCATGCGGAGAGGGCAGAGAGTCACGCCACGTTCACCTGTGAGCCTATAGGACTGCGGATGTGCCAGGGCCTGCCTTACAATGCCACCTTCATGCCCAACCTCCTCAACCACTACGACCAGCAGACTGCCGCCCTCGCCATGGAGGTACGACCGGCATCGTCTGTGTGTGTGTGTGTGTGTGCGTAGATAATATATGTGCTCGTGTGCCTCTGTAGGTGTCGTGTGTGTGTGTGTGTGTGCCTGCTTGCGTTTCATTGGAGTTGTGTTTGTGTGTGTGCCGTCGCTCTGGAGGGATTCTGTGTTATGGACAGAGTCTGAGGTTGTAATTTGACCGCTCCTGCTGCCATAGAAACCGACTCGGTTACAAGCTGTTCTATCCTCCTGTTTTGTGTCTGTCTTCAAGATCATGCGGAAGGACAGGTTTTATAAGTCCCTCACTAGCCTCGGCAAACCTGGACTACTGCTGAAATGACTTTGTCAACGTTTACATTTTAATAACTGTGTCATTTAACAGACCAGAGCGATTGAGAGATTGCACTCAGTTTAACGGTTAGTTAGGAAGACAGTCTTTCTATAAGGTTTTATTTTGCTCTGTTTCGATCGTCTGCGTCACTGTCTTTATGGCGGATGGCTGGACGTGAAATGGTCTTTGACTATCAGTGTGTTTAGGCCAACGATTTAACAGCTGTATCATGAAAATATTACAGTCTATTATGAATCGCAAAAGAATCGAATCCGTTTCAGAAATATCCAACCCAGCTGTTCCTCATTTCCTGCCCGTTCAGTCATTTTATGCAGATTTTGTTTTGCAGTTGGATGATATTAACGTCCGTTACCAAGGATTTCAGACAAACATCCGTCATTGATTTGGGTGTTACCCTGGTAATTAAACACCCTCAGGTCTACCCTGCAGCTGGGGATGGCAGCTTTACAAAGTCTGGCTGTTGCCACACGAGGAGCGGCAACGTGAGCGTGTACCAGTTATCACCTCCGGTCGTCCTGGCAGCAGCATCAGCAGGAGGCTCTGGTTGTGGGAACACGCAAAGCGACCGCAGTTATATCCCTCTCGGGGCGCTACTGGGTGTGTGTGTGTGTGTGTTCCAATGTGTTTTCCAGCTTCTTGTTTGGGTGTGTCTGTGTGGGTGTTTGTGTGACAGTAGAAAAATGAGCGATTGCGCTTCAGGGAGCTGCTTCGACATAGTAAAAACACCAATAACTGTTGTTTAGCAGGCAGAGTAATTGAGAATGACTCACAGCAGCGTAGCCTAGTCACACGCACACGGGCCCAGACAGCAACGTGTGTTTTCTCTGGGGGTTTGAAACCCTGGTGTTTACCGTGCTCTGGTAGTACCATACCCTGCCTGACAGACGCCGGCTGTGTGCGGCTGTGTGGATTGGCCGAGAGTGTGCGGCTTCCCTGTCCCAGGAAAACCAAGTGTACAAGCTGCCTTTGGTGAACAACATACAATTACCACATCATGTGTTATTGTCAGTGAAGACGGTTGGTTCTGACTGATACAGCGCTGTGTTATTGTCAGTATAGATGGTTGGTTCTGACTGATACAGGGCTGTGTTATTGTCAGTATAGACGGTTGGTTCTGACTGATACAGGGCTGTGTTATTGTCAGTATAGATGGTTGGTTCTGACTGATACAGGGCTGTGTTATTGTCAGTATAGATGGTTGGTTCTGACTGATACAGGGCTGTGTTATTGTCAGTATAGACGGTTGGTTCTGACTGATACAGGGCTGTGTTATTGTCAGTATAGATGGTTGGTTCTGACTGATACAGGGCTGTGTTATTGTCAGTATAGACGGTTGGTTCTGACTGATACAGGGCTGTGTTATTGTCAGTATAGACGGTTGGTTCTGACTGATACAGGGCTGTGTTATTGTCAGTATAGACGGTTGGTTCTGACTGATACAGGGCTGTGTTATTGTCAGTATAGACGGTTGGTTCTGACTGATACAGGGCTGTGTTATTGTCAGTATAGACGGTTGGTTCTGACTGATACAGGGCTGTGTTATTGTCAGTATAGACGGTTGGTTCTGACTGATACAGGGCTGTGTTATTGTCAGTATAGACGGTTGGTTCTGACTGATAGGGCTGTGTTATTGTCAGTATAGACGGTTGGTTCTGACTGATACAGGGCTGTGTTATTGTCAGTATAGATGGTTGGTTCTGACTGATACAGGGCTGTGTTATTGTCAGTATAGACGGTTGGTTCTGACTGATACAGGGCTGTGTTATTGTCAGTATAGATGGTTGGTCCTGACTGATACAGGGCTGTGTTATTGTCAGTATAGATGGTTGGTCCTGACTGATACAGTGCTGTGTTGATGGTGGCCGAACATTAGCTGACTCTTGGGCTGAGAGGACTTGATCCCGGTCTCTCAAATTTGTAGCACCTTATGGTGTTAACATGATAATATTGTTTTTGAACGTTTCAATGTTGTACATGTTAGGCGTTATGGTCCCACGGGACAAGTAAAAGGTTAAAATGTATGAATCGGTTAATTCTGTTTTTGGAAAGTTTTTCTACGCTAATTATTCTGTCCATGCTTAAATGTCAACCGTTGTGTGTGTGTGGGTGTGTCCTGTGGCTCTGATTGGTATGATGCTGTTTCCTGCAGCTCTATAGGTGCCAGCTGACATTATTCACCAGCGTTAACTAGCCACTAATCTGCCCAACTGCCCCCACAATGGAGGGTTTGATTCTCGGCCCAGAACTATTCCCTCTCACCCGACACTGCAGTCAATTAAGCCCGAGGGAGTCTGAGAAATGGAAAGGGCTCTGGAGAAAGAGTGTGTGAACTAACAAATGAGCTCTTGAGTGACAACAGAGTGCCTGGTGTTAGCACCCCAAGCCCCCCCGCTTCCCTCACACACACACACTAGGATGGCAGAACAGTGTGTGTGTTTGTGTGTGTGTGTGTGGCAACCAGGCGGGTGGCCAGCTGTCTGAGGGTGTCAAGGTCCCTGTGGAAATTGGGCATATGAGTGATGACATCAATCTGCAGTTGGCCTGGTCAGGCAGGATAATGACAAGGATGTTTAATTATTAATAATGGACTGGTTTGACTTTGTGCAGCGGCAAACCCTTTCATAATAAGAAACCGAGAGAGACAGGGGTCTGGAGAGAGAGAGAGAGGGGTCTGGAAAGAGAGTGACAGACAGAGAGAGAGAGGGGTCAGGAAAGAGAGTGACAGAGAGAGAGAGACAGGGGTCAGGAAACAGAGTGACAGAGAGAGAGAGACAGGGGTCAGGAAAGAGGGTGACAGAGAGAGAGACAGGGGTCAGGAAACAGAGTGACAGAGAGAGAAAAGGAGTGCAATGCAAAAACCTCAAATAATGCGTGCCTGACTGAAGTAGGATTGTAACCACTCAGAGACATAAAAAAAACATTTTACACCAAATAACATATAATCATGTAACAACCAAAAAAAGGTGTTTAACAAATCAAAATCCATTTATATTTTCGAAGTAGCCACCCTGCATCTTGATGGCATTTTCTGTGAATAAATGCTGCGCTTTTATATAGCGCTTTTATCCAAAGCGCTTTACAGATCCTGCGTCACATTCACCCATTCATTCACTCATTCATACACTGACGACCGCGTCTACCATGCAAGGCGACTGCAGGCTCACCAGGAGCAGCTGGGGTTAGGTGTCTTGCTCATGGACACCTCGACAATTTCCTAGGTGGAACGGGGGATCGAACCACCAACCTTCCGATTGATAGACAACCGACTCAACCCTGTGTGTGTGTGTGTGTGTGTGTGTGTGTGTGTGTGTGTGTGTGTGTGTGTGTGTGTGTGTGTGTGTGTGTGTGTGTGTGTGTGTGTGTGTGTGTGTGTGTGTGTGTGTGTGTGTGTGTGTGTGTGTGTGTGTGTGTGTGTGTGTGTGTGTGTGTGTGTGTGTGTGTGTGTGTGTGTGTGTGTGTGTGTGTGTGTGTGTGTGTGTGTGTGTGTGTGTGTGTGTGTGTGTGTGTGTGTGTGTGTGTGTGTGTGTGTGTGTGTGGACAACCGACTCAACCCAGTGAGTGTGTGTGAAGATATTAATGATTGAGACCGAGAGAAAAGAAAAGCGAGAGCTGGAGAGTGTGTGGGAGGTCTGTCTCTTCCAGAACCCTACACTGGTTCTGTCTCACAGCATGGGGTTCCATCTCACAGCATGGGGTTCCGTCTCACAGCATGGGGTTCCGTCTCACAGCATGGGGTTCCGTCTCACAGCATGGGGTTCCGTCTCACAGCATGGGGTTCCGTCTCACAGCATGACTCTACTCTGACATTCTGATCGACTGCGCTATACTCTGGGACCACCGGGTCCTTAATACACACAGCTACCTTGTGAGCCGGCACGGTCCATGAATTGGCCGACTACGCCATTCAAAGTCTGTTTGGGGAACGACGGGAAGCCTTTAGTATTTCATCATAAAAGCCTTAATTATCTTGGCGTTTCTATAGAGCTTAGTTAAAATACAGAGAGCAATAGGAACGCCAGCACATTTCTGCTCACAGCCTTTACCAAACAGTGGGATAGCACCAGTTAGCCTACCGCTTGCTCATTTACATCTATCTACACTTCAAGAAAATAGCTGTATGCTAGCTAGTAGGAAAAGCCCAACAACAATACATTGCCAGATTTATTTTGATAAAATGTATATGTGCTGTCTACGGGTGTGTTTCTGTGTGGGTGGCGCTGTCTCTACGGGTGTGTTTCTGTGTGGGTGGCGCTGTCTCTACGGGTGTGTGTCTGTGTGGGTGGCGCTGTCTCTACGGGTGTGTTTCTGTGTGGGTGGCGCTGTCTCTACGGGTGTGTGTCTGTGTGGGTGGCGCTGTCTCTACGGGTGTGTTTCTGTGTGGGTGGCGCTGTCTCTACGGGTGTGTTTCTGTGTGGGTGGCGCTGTCTCTACGGGTGTGTGTCTGTGTGGGTGGCGCTGTCTCTACGGGTGTGTTTCTGTGTGGGTGGCGCTGTCTATACGGGTGTGTGTCTTTGTGGGTGGCGCTGTCTCTACGGGTGTGTTTCTGTGTGGGTGGCGCTGTCTCTACGGGTGTGTTTCTGTGTGGGTGGCGCTGTCTCTACGGGTGTGTTTCTGTGTGGGTGACGCTGTCTCTACGGGTGTGTTTCTGTGTGGGTGGCGCTGTCTCTACGGGTGTGTTTCTGTGTGGGTGGCGCTGTCTCTACGGGTGTGTTTCTGTGTTAACGGTGCTCATGTACTCCTTGTACGACATGATGAGCACACACACGCAAAACTACAGAACACTCTATTTCCTTCTCCCTCCTTTCTCCCTCTGCCTCCCGCTGCCTCCTTCTGCCTTCCTCTGCCTCCCACTGTCTCCCTCCGTTGGAACATGTTTAATTGCCTTTCCATAGGGATGTGTGCATACATGACCTCTGACCTGCTGTGGGACGAGGACCATTGGAAACCTTGTCGTCAGATTGGCCTGTACCTCATCATCCCCAGTTACCATGGAACCCAGAAAGGGAATGTAGAAATGAATGCCAGTAGTAGAGAGGAAGAGGGAGAACAGAGAGGAGGGTGAAGTGATTTGAAGAGGGGGGGTGGATTGAAGGAGGATGCTAGAGTGGAGGGATAGAGAGGAGGTGAGAGGAGGACGGGAATGAAAAAGGAGAGGGAGTGTGGGAGGGGGGGGGGCTGAGGGCCGTCCTTGATTCCCTCTCCTTTCAGAGACCCGTGCAGATTAAAGTGTTTGTCCTGCTGTATTCATGACCAGCGCTCTCTGTCTGTAAAACGCCTGAGAGGAAGGAGAGAGGCAGTCTGGACAATAAGGTTCATACAGAATGTGTAGTAAAGGTAAAAGATGCAATGTTTGGGAAGGTGCAGGAATAAATGTGTTAAAGTGGCCCAGATGTGATGACAAACAAGATGACAGGAAACCGCCGCTTTATGGTGATGATGACAGGAGGAATGCAAGGTTGTTATCTAGATTGGGTTTATAGTGTTTTGACATGAAGGTTGTTTTATAACACACACACACACACTCACACTCAGCCTGAGCTTTCTAGATGCCATCCATTGGCTGACTGGCTACTGGTTTCAGACCACAGGGGTCTTCTGGTGGTCAACTGAGACTAAATCAACATATGTCAACGCACATTGTGTCTTTTCATCTAGCAGCAATTTCACTCATTGTATTTAACTCAGACCTTAGTGTGTGTGTGTGTGTGCGTGTGTGTGTGTGTGTGTGCGTGTGTGCGTGAGTGTGTGTGCGCCCTAGCACCATAATAATATTAGAATATTAGCTGTCACTATTGTCAGCGGCTTTTCGGCGCAGTCACCTGACCTGACCACTGGGCAACAGTACAACGGGATTATCACACTACTAATGACAGCTTTAGGAAGTGTGTGTGTGTGTGTGTGTGAGGCTATGGCAGGTTCTCACATTCTAAACACTTCATTTCCTTTGACTCTCTAATCTGCAAGAGAACTGCCATTATTGGTTCTGTGTCCCTTTCTCTCCCTCCCTCTTTGTTTTTTCTTTCCTCCCTCTCCATCTATTCTCTCCTTCCTCTGTCTTTTTTTCTCCTCAGTCCCCATCTTTTCTCTCTTCCCTCCCTGTCTTTTCCCACCTACTTCGCTATTCTTTAAGCCGGAGACGTTATACGTTGCTTCTGCAAACTGGCTTTCTTCAGACTGACTACACACTGTAATGGACATGTAAACACAGGACACACAGGACACACACACACACACAGGACACACACACTGCTCTTTTAGACCCACCTGTGCAGCCTTATCATGACTAAAAACAGGGAGAGGGGGAGGTGGGGGTGAGAGAGTGGAGGAAAACAAGAGGGAAGATGCCCATCCTTCCCTGTCCCCCTCAGTCTCTGGTCCACAGCTAGTCACACCCCTTACAGACCCAGATACCCACCCATCTCAGTCTCTGGTCCACAGCTAGTCACACCCCTTACAGACCCAGATACCCACCCATCTCAGTCTCTGGTCCACATCTAGTCTACCCCTTACAGACCCAGATACCCACCCATCTCAGTCTCTGGTCCACAGCTAGTCTACTCCTTACAGACCCAGATACCCACCCATCTCAGTCTCTGGTCCACAGCTAGTCACACCCCTTACAGACCCAGATACCCACCCCTCTCAGTCTCTGGTCCACATCTAGTCTACCCCTTACAGACCCAGATACCCACCCATCTCAGTCTCTGGTCCACAGCTAGTCACACCCCTTACAGACCCAGATACCCACCCATCTCAGTCTCTGGTCCACAGCTAGTCACACCCCTTACAGACCCAGATACCCACCCATCTCAGTCTCTGGTCCACATCTAGTCACACCCCTTACAGACCCAGATACCCACCCATCTCAGTCTCTGGTCCACAGCTAGTCACACCCCTTACAGACCCAGATACCCACCCATCTCAGTCTCTGGTCCACAGCTAGTCACACCCCTTACAGACCCAGATACCCACCCATCTCAGTCTCTGGTCCACAGCTAGTCACACCCCTTACAGACCCAGATACCCACCCATCTCAGTCTCTGGTCCACAGCTAGTCACACCCCTTACAGACCCAGATACCCACCCATCTCAGTCTCTGGTCCACAGCTAGTCACACCCCTTACAGACCCAGATACCCACCCATCTCAGTCTCTGGTCCACAGCTAGTCACACCCCTTACAGACCCAGATACCCACCCATCTCAGTCTCTGGTCCACAGCTAGTCACACCCCTTACAGACCCAGATACCCACCCATCTCAGTCTCTGGTCCACAGCTAGTCACACCCCTTACAGACCCAGATACCCACCCATCTCAGTCTCTGGTCCACAGCTAGTCACACCCCTTACAGACCCAGATACCCACCCATCTCAGTCTCTGGTCCACAGCTAGTCACACCCCTTACAGACCCAGATACCCACCCATCTCAGTCTCTGGTCCACAGCTAGTCACACCCCTTACAGACCCAGATACCCACCCATCTCAGTCTCTGGTCCACAGCTAGTCTACCCCTTACAGACCCAGATACCCACCCATCTCAGTCTCTGGTCCACAGCTAGTCACACCCCTTACAGACCCAGATACCCTCCCATCTCAGTCTCTGGTCCACAGCTAGTCTACCCCTTACAGACCCAGATACCCACCCATCTCAGTCTCTGGTCCACAGCTAGTCTACTCCTTACAGACCCAGATGCCCTCCCATCTCAGTCATCTCACTCCCAGTGTCAGGGCTCATTAAGGTTACATCCATTCACTCTTTCTTTACACAAGCTGTGGCTTTAACCAGAGAGAGAGAGAAAGAGAGAGAGAGAGAGAGAGAGAGAGAGGGAAAGGAGGTGGGAAACTTAATCTGTCTGATGAAGGAGAGGAGGAACAGACAGCATCTTTTTCTTTTTCATCCCTGCCAAAACACCCACTTCGTTTCACCTCCTCTCCACTAAAACACACACACACACACACACACACAGTCCATCTTGTGCCTGACACTTCTCTCCTACTTGATGTTGTCTGCACGTCACACAATCCACTCCCAGGGAGATTTTAACATTCCAACTATTTAATGCGGTCTCCAACCCAAGGAAACGGCGTTCAATGAAGTCGGGTATTCGTTGTTAGGGCGAACACGTTTTAAATCCTAACCACAGTCCCCCGTCTACCACCACGACCAGCAGGGCCAGTGGTGAATGAGGTATAAAACTCCCATTCCCAGACAATATGTGGTTTGTACATTGTCCTCCGGGACAATGGCTAAACTGGTTGTAAACGGACTGGCAGGACCGGTAAAAGGTTTCAGATGCCCTGCTCAGGTGGTACCAAGGGACCCAACGTGTGCCCGGACAGCATTCCTCCGGCCATCACCCCTCCGGCACCGGGGATTTACGCAGAATCTGGACTCTGTTGTGGTCCGGAATTCGTCGCAGTACGTGTGTTCATTGCCAGGGACTGGTCCTTGTATTTATCTGACAGGAGGGGAACCCGGTCTACCGAGAACCGTTCCGTGTAAATGACCCGTTGTTCTGTACACCATTGTTATACTGGACCGCTGTCATTACTTGATTGTCACGACTCTGTTTGTGGCGGGACGGTCGACGTGCACGGTTCTGGCCGTTTTCCTTTAACCTCTCGTCGCCGGATGACGCCCACAGTGCTGCCGCTCACCGTATGACGCCCACAGTGCTGCCGCTCACCGTATGACGCCCACAGTACTGCCGCTCACCGGATGACGCCCACAGTACTGCCGCTCACCGGATGACGCCCACAGTACTGCCGCTCACCGGATGACGCCCACAGTACTGCCGCTCACCGGATGACGCCCACAGTACTGCCGCTCACCGGATGACGCCCACAGTACTGCCGTTCACCGGATGACGCCCACAGTACTGCCGTTCACCGGATGACGCCCACAGTACTGCCGTTCACCGGATGACGCCCACAGTACTGCCGCTCACCGGATGATGCCCACAGTACTGCCGCTCCGCTCACCGGATGACGCTCACAGTACTGCCGCTCACCGGATGACGCCCACAGTACTGCCGCTCCGCTCACCGGATGACGCCCACAGTACTGCCGCTCCGCTCACCGGATGACGCCCACAGTACTGCCGGTCACTGGATATTTGTTGTTGTGACTCCTGTCGTGAGCGGTAATGTACATAATAACATGGCCACTGTGTGTACTCGGTTCTTCTGTGCCTGCATTTATAACACGCGGTTGTCTGGCCAAGTGGCCAAGCTACCTGAAGACGAAGACACTGGCTATGAGTGAGCCTAGGGTATGAGAGTCTACTGAATGACTGAAATGTAGTGTCATAAAATAGCAATGTAACAAAACACAAACAAATAAGATCCTGTGGAACTGGTCGAGGGCCAGTCACTCCGTCCTCCTTCCTATGGCCTGCCTCAGGGGCTGTGACTTTTGTCGTGTCGGAAGTGCTCTGCGAACCATGATAGCGGAACAGAAAGTGACACACACACACATAAAACGGAGACGACGTGCGTGGAGATTTGTATCGGCCATTCCTCCAGTGGACAATCCAACCACTTAATGTCAATATTCTACGCGTGGAGGGAAATGGGTTGAGGTTTTTCTGACGACCAGGCAGCTAGTTGGGCAGCTAGTCAGGCCAGATCAGACTCACAGGGGCCCACATCAGGCTCACAGGGGCCACATCAGACTCACAGGGGCCCACATCAGACTCACAGGGGCCCACATCAGACTCACAGGGGCCACATCAGACTCACATGGGCCCACATCAGACTCACAGGGGCCCACATCAGACTCACAGGGGCCACATCAGACTCACAGGGGCCCACATCAGGCTCACAGGGGCCACATCAGACTCACAGGGGCCCACATCAGACTCACAGGGGCCCACATCAGACTCACAGGGGCCCACATCAGACTCACAGGGGCCACATCAGACTCACATGGGCCCACATCAGACTCACAGGGGCCCACATCAGACTCACAGGGGCCCACATCAGACTCACAGGGGCCCACATCAGACTCACAGGGGCCCACATCAGACTCACAGGGGCCACATCAGACTCACAGGGGCCCACATCAGACTCACAGGGGCCACATCAGACTCACAGGGGCCACATCAGACTCACAGGGGCCCACATCAGACTCACCCAGACTCACAGGGCCCACATCAGACTCACAGGGGCCCACATCAGACTCACAGGGGCCCACATCAGACTCACAGAGTGGAGGCGAGCTACCTTTATATGCCAATACTCAGGGGTAGAGATGATGACTACGGAACACACACACACACACACACACAGTGGTAGAGATAGAGATTATCACACAAACACAGTGGTAGAGAGAAACTAGTGATGCCCATAGCATGAGAACAGGCACTGGTGTAGAAACAGGCCACTCAACTGGCCAGTGTTAGACAGTCATGCAGAAAGAGAGCTGTGCTGGATACTTCTGTGTTAAGTGTGCCCCCAGGCTCCTGTTAAGCCATTGAACTCAATAGGAATCGAGACAGAGTGTGTGTGTGTGTGTGTAGCAGCCAGCAATGGCTTTGTGGTTGGACATTAGGAACAGTGTCTGTGGCTGCTCCCAACATTACAGATATTAAAATGTCATTTCGTACATGATATTGTATGCTTCCATTTCCCCAATTATTAGGAGAGATCACTGAGCAGGCCTGTGATTGGTACAGCACTATTCAAGGAAGAATCTCTCATTCGGACCAGATGAACTGACACACACACGCACACACACACCATCTACACTCTTACACACACACACACACACGCACCATCTAGGGCATCGCGTTTGTTGCGCCAACATGCTCAGCTGTGTACTTCGGCCCGTACATTGAGCTTACCCGCACTCACACACACACACACACACACACACACACACACACACATACACACACAGACAGTGAGGTTGTTCTGATGGTGTGTGCTGTCATGCCTGGGATCTCATGCATCGCTGCACCCATTTGCGGGTGGGACATTATTTCTGCTGCACAGATCTGGACCAAACCAATTGAGAGCGATCAAAACAAATTCCAAACAAGTCAGAGAGCCTGACAGACACGCTCGCTCACACTGTGCACACACGCACACACTCATACACACACACCGGGGGGGTGGGCTGTGAACTTTTTTTTATTTTATTGCATTTGTCTCAACTCCTTACAGACACATAATGTCTGAGCTGAACTCTTCACCGTCAAACCCCTGTCCAGATCGGACACAGTCACAGTGCTGGGTAGGTTTGTGCCTAGGAGAGCATTGTAGTGGGAGGAGGGCATTTTATTTATTTAATTGAACATAAAAAGCTACACTGAAGATAGAAAGCCTAGTACAGGTCCTGGTTCTTGGTCCTGTTTCTAGGGCCAGGTTCCAGGTCTGGCACATCAACCCAGGATGATGATGGGGTTCCAGACAGTGATATTCACTCTGTGTGTGTGTGCTCACTGTCCTCTCATCTGCCTGTAAATATTTCATAGTCTGACCTAAATATTCATTTAGCATCTGATGACAACGTTCAATGTCTGTCAATCTTACTTTCTTCTCTTTCTTTTGGGACTGTGTGTTTGGTGTGCGTGTGTGGGCTTGGTGTGCGTTTGGTGTGTGTGTGTGTTTGTTGTGTGTTTGGTGTGTGTGTTTGGTGTGCGTGTATGTGTTTCGTGTGTGCGTTTAGTGTGCGTTTGGTGTGTGGGCTTGGTGTGTGTTTGGTGTGTGGGCTTGGTGTGTGTGTTTGGTGTGCGTGTGTGTGTTTGGTGTGTGCGTTTAGTGTTCGTTTGGTGTGTGTGTCTTTGGTGTGCGTGTGTGTGTTTGGTGTGTGTGTGTAAGCCATCCTATATGTTTGTGCATATCTAGCTAATACTGTCTTCTCTCTCAGCCCTTTCATCCCATGGTGAACCTGCAGTGTTCTGAGGACCTGAGGATGTTCCTGTGTGCTCTCTACGCTCCAGTCTGTATGGAGTATGGACGTGTCTCCATGCCCTGCCGAGCCCTCTGCCACCGCGCCAAAAGGGACTGCCACAAACTCATGGAAATGTTCGGGGTCACCTGGCCTGATGAAATAGAGTGTAGCAGGTGGATTTGAGACTTTCTGACTACCTTTACACACCACTGTGGGCCCTCAGACAGCCCTTACAGAACACTGAGCCCCTCCCACCCTGATCTTACAGAACACTGAGCCCCTCCCACCCTGATCCTACAGAACACTGAGCCCCTCCCACCCTGATCCTACAGATCACTGAGCCCCTCCCACCCTGATCCTACAGATCACTGAGCCCCTCCCACCCTGATCCTACAGAACACTGAGCCCCTCCCACCCGGATCCTACAGAACACTGAGCCCCTCCCACCCTGATCCTACAGAACACTGAGCCCCTCCCACCCGGATCCTACAGAACACTGAGCCCCTCCCACCCTGATCCTACAGAACACTGAGCCCCGCCCACCCTGATCCTACAGAACACTGAGCCCCTCCCACCCTGATCCTACAGAACACTACTTTTCTAATGAAACTCGGCACCGTTTTTTTACCAGCTCTGTATCCTTCCGTCTTATCTCTCCCCCCCCCTCCCCCAAGGTTCCCAGACTGTGACGAGCCCTACCCTCGTGACGTGGACCTCCTGACCAGTTCGGACCCCACTGACATCTCTCCCATGTCCGTCAAGAGGGACTATGGCTTCTGGTGCCCTCGTGAGCTGAAGATGGAGCCCGACCTGGGATACTCGTTCCTGGGCACGCGCGACTGCTCACCCCCCTGCCCCAACATGTACTTCGAGCGCCTGGATCTCGGCTTCACCCGTTACTTCATCGGCGTCGTGTCCGTCGTCTGCCTCTCGGCAACTCTCTTCACGTTCCTCACGTTCCTCATCGATGTCACGCGGTTCCGCTACCCCGAGCGGCCAATCATCTTCTACGCTGTGTGCTACATGATGGTGTCGCTGGTCTTTTTCCTGGGCTTCCTGTTGGAGGACAGGGTGGCGTGTAATGCAGCCAGCCCCGCCCAATACCGTGCTGCCACCGTCACCCAGGGCTCCCATAACAAGGTGACCCCGTTGTCATCCGTCAGTCATTCCTTCACATGTACATCTTAACAAGTTGACCCCGTTGTCATCCGTCAGTCATCCCTTCACATGTACATCTTAACAAGGTGACCCCGTTGTCATCCGTCAGTCATCCCTTCACATGTACACCATAACAAGGTGACCCCGTTGTCATCCGTCAGTCATCCCTTCACATGTCCATCTTAACAAGGTGACCCCGTTGTCATCCGTCAGTCATCCCTTCACATGTACATCTTAACAAGTTGACCCCGTTGTCATCCGTCAGTCATTCCTTCACACGTCCATCTTAACAAGGTGACCCCGTTGTCATCCGTCAGTCATCCCTTCACATGTACACCTTAACAAGGTGACCCCGTTGTCATCCGTCAGTCATCCCTTCACATGTACACCATAACAAGGTGACCCCGTTGTCATCCGTCAGTCATCCCTTCACATGTACACCATAACAAGGTGACCCCGTTGTCATCCGTCAGTCATCCCTTCACATGTACACCATAACAAGGTGACCCCGTTGTCATCCGTCAGTCATCCCTTCACATGTCCATCTCCTCAGCAGGGAATTCAAATGTTTCCGACCTTCCAGATTGTTCTCTAAATCCCCTTTCTCTCCCCTCCCCCCTCCTCTTCCTCCCCACAGGCGTGCACGTTGCTCTTCATGGTGCTCTACTTCTTCACCATGTCGGGCAGCGTCTGGTGGGTCATTCTCACCATCACCTGGTTCCTGGCGGCCGTGCCCAAGTGGGGCAGCGAGGCCATAGAGAAGAAGGCCCTGCTGTTCCACGCCTGTGCCTGGGGCCTCCCCGGCTGCCTCACGGTGGCCCTGCTCGCTCTCAACAAGATCGAGGGCGACGGCGTGAGCGGCGTGTGCTTCGTGGGCCTCTATGACGTCACGGCGCTCCGCTGGTTCCTGCTGGCGCCGCTCTGCCTCAACGTGGCGGTGAGTGTTCCCCGGGGTTCTGGGACACCGTTTTGACCGGGTGGTTCTAGAACGGGGGTGGAAATCCACGGACGTCAAACGTTCCTCGTTCTGCTCTGGGGTTTGAGCGATACTTCAGCTTGAGATTCTTTATTTGGTTGTGAAAAGTACGGTGCTTGAAGGAAGGACAAAGGAAACCCTTTTTTATTAATACATATTTGGCCGGGTGTGCATTTACATTTTTATTGATTGGTCAATAACAGCGATCTAAGTGAAATATTGGTGGCACCAATCGTCCACAGGCACCGCAAGATTTCCTGGTAACTCAAGTTAATAAAGTGGCTTCCATTCCTGCTCATAAGCTGCACTGTTATCTGGTCTCTGTTTTCCGGTGTTTGGCATCTCCGGCGGTTTCAGATGTCTCCGGCCACTGTGGGCTCCGTAGCGCACGTATTACTGTACATGTCGTTCTCCGGTCTAGTGCCGTCCCTGTGTGTCTGTGTCTCCAGGTGGGCGTGTCCCTGCTTCTGGTGGGCATCGTGGCGCTTAATCGCGTGCGTATGGAGATCCCCCTGGAGAAGGAGAACCAGGACAAGCTGGTGAAGTTCATGATCCGCATCGGAGTGTTCTCGGTTCTGTACCTGGTCCCCCTGCTCACGGTCATTTCATGTTACCTGTATGAGCACAGCTACCGCTCTGTCTGGGAGACCACCTGGGTCCAGGAGCGCTGCAGGGAATACCACATCCCATGTCCTTATCAAGTACGTCTCCATCCTGATCTAATCTAGTCCAGGACTAATGGGTTCTGAGATTCTAGTCCAGGACTAATAGGCTCTGATATTGTACTCCAGAAACTAAAAGGCTTTGAGATTCTAGCCCAGAACTAAAAGGCTCTGAGATTCACCCACCTTCAACCTTTCTCGGGGCGTTTGGTTTTTATTCCAGGAAAGTGATTCATCTATTTAATAACCATTGTTTCTACTCTAGTAATATCTGTGCCGTTCTCTCCTTCCTTATATTCAGTTTTTCTCTCGTTCTCTCTCTCTCCTTCCTCCTCTGTCTTCTCCACTATTTCTTTCTGTCTGCTATGCTTCAGTTTTTTTTTCTGCACGAGAATATTTAGTATGCGGCTGGTGTAAAATTACCAGTCCAACTCAACTTCCACTTACTTTACAACCCCCCCCCCCCATTCACCCATCCACCCACCCACCCACACACACACACACACACACACACACACACACAGTTGTACCTGTACTCTGCCTAACCCATCTGCACGGTATCAAGTTTTGTCCTCTAACTACCTCCCAGTTTGTGAAAGCTTTGTAGTGCTTCCTCTTAATTATTGTGTGTGTGTGTGTGTGTGTGTGTGTGTGTGTGTGTGTGTGTGTGTGTGTGTGTGTGTGTGTGTGTGTGTGTGTGTGTGTGTGTGTGTGTGTGTGTGTGTGTGTGTGTGTGTGTGTGTGTGTGTGTGTGTGTGTGTGTGTGTGTGTGTGTGTGTGTGTGTGTGTGTGTGTGTGTGTGTGTGTGTGTGTGTGTGTGTGTGTGTGTGTGTGTGTGTGTGTGTGTGTGTGTGTGTGTGTCCGTCTGTTAGTTTGACAGGGCACGCTGGGGGAAGGGAGACAGGAGTCATTCCTTCTCTGATTCCGTTTCTCTCTGAGGGCTTGTTCAGTCACGCTCAGCTGGCTGTATTGTGTGATGTCTCTGTAGCGGTTGTGTGTGTGTGTGTGGGGGGGGGGTCGGCGGATGTCGTGGAGAAAGAGCTGTTCTATGCCATCGGGCACTAAATGAATAAGTGAATATAACATCTGTGCTCACACACAGTGTCTTTGTTTTAACACACAGATGACCAGGTGGCTGAACCTTTAATGTTCTTGGCCATGGCGCTTCATTTATTACTTAGACGTCTGTCTCTCCCATATGACTCTCTGTCTCTCCCATATGACTCTCTGTCTCTTTATGTCTGTTTCTTATAAGCACAGTATGGAGTGGAATTGATTGAATTAACATGACCAGTGATATTTGTATGTGTGTGATTCAGCAGGTGCTGGTTCTTATATTTCTCTGACGTGACTGTATCTGTGCCTGTGGGTGTGTGTGTGACTGTGGCTTCCTTATCCGGTGAGCCTCTCTGTCTACTGTAGTCATTCTGGAATTCTATGTCATCTGATCGCTTCGCCGAAGGGATTGGAGGGTGGGTGTGTGTGTGTGTGTGTGTGTGTGTGTGCGCATTACTATACCTGTGAGGTGTGTATGTGTGTGTGAGTGAGTGTGTGTGTGTGCATTACTATACCTGTGAGGTGTGTGTGTGTGTGTGTGTGTGTGTGAGTGTGGGTGTGTGTGTGCATTACTATACCTCTGAGGTGTGTGTGTGGGGGGGGGGGGTGTGCATTACTATACTTATAAGGTGTTTTGATTAGGTTTTGGAGTTAGGGACAATTGGATGTTCTGCACAAGTGTGCGAGTGTGTGTGCGAGTGTGTATGTTAATAGAGCATGGTCTGCAGCACTAGCTAGAGGTCTAATATGAACATATATGTTTATATATATGATTATTACCGTACCCTTATATGTAATATATAATATAAAGTGTTACCATATGCTCATTACTACTCACTATTGTATATCATGCCGAAGAAGGGTGTCTGCTATAGTGCATGTATATGTCTGTGTCACCTTTGTGGCCTGTCCTTGGTCTTTATGCACACACACACACACACACACACACACACACACACACACACACACACACAGTGTTCGGACAAGGTCATTGGCCACAGATAAAGTGTCTCATCCCTCCACACTTGCATGAAGTTATATTAGATGAGGAAGTAGTCATGGGGAATCTTGTTGACCTGTGTGTGTGTGTGTGTGCGTGTGCGTGTGCTCGTGCGTGTGCATGTAGGTGGAGCAGACCAGTCGTCCAGACTTGGCCCTGTTCCTCATCAAGTACCTGATGATGTTGGTTGTGGGGATTCCCTCAGTCTTCTGGGTGGGCAGTAAGAAGACCTGTCATGAATGGGCCAGCTTTCTCCAGGGTCGCAGATGCAAGGAGTAAGAACTGTGTGTGTGTGTGTTCACGTTCACAGAGATGTTTGTTAATATGTAGCAATTTATCAATGCACGTCAGCTGATTCAAGGGTTTCATATAGGCAAAAATGGATGCAGGCGGTCTTATATGGCTTTGCGATTCTGTGCTAGCTATCTGTTCATGTAATCAAACTGGATCTCACCCGACCCCGGATAAGCGGTTGAAGATGAGATCTTCTTGAATGGAAAATATGCAAATCCATTTGTAAGGAAGGAGAATTAAACTGAGCTTGATGAAGATGTAAATATGTAAACAGTTCAAAAGCCTTCTGAATCCAGCCAAGTACAAGCACACGTGCACGCACTTCCTGTAACCCCGTCTCCATGGGGATCTCCTTGGGGATTAGGTTATATTCTGAGCCTGTTCTCCTCCTCAATAACTGGTCATTAACTCTTTACTCCTCTTCCGCTTGCCCCACCCCTCCCTGTCTTCATCATTTCTCATCCTCAATGTGTCATCCTTTTCTACTTGCTACCCTTCATCCATCTTTCAACCCTCTCTCTTCGTTCCCCTTCATCCATCTTTCATCCCTCTCTCTTCGTTCCCCTTCATCCATCTTCCATCCCTCTCTCCTCGCTCCCTTTCCTCCATTTCTTCGTCCTCCTCCCCTTGCTGTCGTTCCTCCACTTTTACATCCCTCTTCTCTATTCCCATCTCCCATCACTTCCTCTCCTCCATCTTGTCATCGCTCCCTCCTCCTTTCTCCATCTCTCCCCTTCCGGAACCTTCCCACCTTCACTGTCCTCCTTGCCGTTTCTCCCTTTCTCCTCATCCCTGTATTGCCTCTCCCCCTACTCACTTCCTGTCCATCAATCCCTCGCTCTTCCTCCCCTCTGTAGTAGTGGGGTAAATGAGAGCAGACAAGTTCTCCAAGAGCCTGACTTTGCCCAGGCACTACTGAGAGATCCCCACACCCCCATCATCAGAAAATCACGAGGAACATCCACCCAGGTAAGCCTGCCCCCCCCCCCACCCCGTTTCCTTATCACAAGCAAGGACACAAACAGTAATATAACAATAAGGTATGCCACTCTGAGTAACACCTGTTCCTCATATGTAGGGCACATCCACACATGCCTCCTCCACACACCTGGCCATCCTGGACGAGCCTGACGACCCTAGACACGCCCCTGGCGACGGTGGGCCAATCCCATCGCTGGGCCACGCCTCCTCCATCCGCAGCAAGGCTGACAGTATGCACAGCAAGGCTAGTTACCATGGCAGCCTGCATCGCTCCCGAGATGGACGGTAAGAAACAGAGATGAGAGATGAGGTGTCAAGGAGAGAGAGTTGTCACCAATACAACATTTTGACCCTGGATTTAATAAAAGCACATTATAGATCATTGTCTGCAAAAAGCTTGTTTTCTTTTGTATACAGTAATATAACTGAGATTGTAATGTATGTACATATTGGAGGTCATTTTGTTTATTTGTGTTGCGATGGCAGTTCGTGTGAATTATACACCCCGTATATTTTCTCCTGAATGATTTTTAATTTGTACACGAGACGGTTTAAATTGTCAAATAAGTAGAAGCTCCGGGCTGTGTGAGATCGGACAGAGAGCTCACCTGATCCTCTCTGATCGCACCTGGGCGCTGTTCACAATGTACTGAACTCCAGATCCCCCTTTCATTCCCACAGCCACACCCCCGGCAGTAACAGAGGTACAGAGGAGCGCAGTCTTCACCTGCACGGCAGCATGTCCCGCCTCGACCATCCACTGTCCAATCAAAGCAGCCTACATCGTCTGGACACACAGTCTTGGCACAGCAGCCAGCGTGAGCTCTCCGTGGCCCCTCCCACCCTAACCACACAGGGGATGAGTGGCAGCCACGCCGGTAACCACGACGACAACGGCGGGGCTATTGCTTGACTAGAAAAATAAATAAACAGGAAGCAGTCAATGGTCCCGCCTTTTGATGGACATATACCACCTGTTGAGAAGGAGGGGTGAGACATCCCTTCACAGAGATTGCTAACTAGCGAGATGCTAATTGTTTACCTTCAGTCGGTTCATTGGCCTTAAAGAGAAAATGGCTACAAAGACAGAGAAAGCCTTCTGTGGATGAAGGGTGGTGCGTGTGCGTGTGCGTGTGTGTGTGTGTGTGTGTGTGTGTGTGTGTGTGTGTGTGTGTGTGTGTGTGTGTGTGTGTGTGTGTGTGTGTGTGTGTGTGTGTGTGTGTGTGTGTGTGTGTGTGTGTGTGTGTGTGTGTGTGTGTGTGTGTGTGTGTGTGTGTGTGTGTGTGTGTGCGCGCGTGTGTGTGTAGACTGATACAAACAGAAATACTCTTAGGATGAGATGTCAATGTCTGTGTGTTACGGTGCTCTGTGAAATGCTTTTTTATACTGTGAAGACTTGCTGTATAGACTATCTGTGAAGACTGGCTGTATAGACTATCTGTGAAGACTGGCTGTATAGACTATCTGTGAAGACTGGCTGTATAGACTATCTGTGAAGGCCGGCTGCGAAGACTACAGAAAATATTTTCGTTCATGTGCTTAGTATACACATAGTACAGCACATTAAACTGAGTTATACTCCCACCTGGTGAATAAAAAGTATATAGGTGTATGAGTGAGGAAATAAGCTAGACGAGAATAGCCTTTATTTACACAGACATGTTCCTTCTGTCTGATTGGTAACTAATAAGTGGTTGGTGAAGAGAGGTCAATTAGTTTTAATATATGTGGAAGAGTGTCCTTTCCTTGATTGGCTCATTTAATCAAGGATACTTTATTTACATCATAATATGGAAGAGTTTTCAAATGAAATCTGCCACACCCTGTTTCATTCAGCTTTTGTTTTGCCATGGCAGGAATGCACATATAAAAACAATATGCAACTTATCTTTTTATCTATGTATTGTCTTGCACTAATGTGTTTAAATCACTTCCCATTTTGGCTTTCATCCCGGTAAATGTTACTTGCTTGATGACCCACAAGTAGAAATGGGTTGTCGTCGTTCTTTCTCTTGTCCACATTCACTCTCCTTGCGTTAACCTTTGACCCTTTTCAAAAGGAGAAAAGAGATTATGTAAGAAAAGGCTGAAATCAACCCCTGGTCTAATCCCCCGAATGTCTGAAAGAATTGTAACTGGTTAAAAGTTAAATTACACTAGTTTTGATAGAATACATTTTCATTTTTTCCTTCAGCACTGCTTAAGAAATTGTTGCCAGGAGTTGATTTGGTTTTACAGAATATTAGGGTTCGCTAGAGAGTAAAAGGCAGATTGAGATTGTGCTTTACTGTTGCTTCAGATCTAATCAGAGGGATGTGGGGTGATTGTGAAGGAGGGTGGGAGAACAGGGGTACTGTATAAAAAGTAACGGAGAGCAGTGTAAGACGTCAGAGAACCATGTTCCGTTATCACAGGCAGATGGTTCTACTGGAAGAAACGATGAAGAATGAGCTGGAGAAAAAAGAAGATGGATTAAAGGGGGAAGTTGAAGCTTTGATCTTGTGTTTAGCGCTTTTCTTTGTTCTTGTTTGTCACTCACGCTCATAGAACTGCATGATGTTACAGTGCTCATTACTATTGCATGGTTTTCACCTTTGCCTACCTCGCCCTGAGCCCTAGCCGTATATGTGAACTCACACACGCACATAGCGATTTACACTAAACCCACCCTTGCCTCAAACCCAGCCTACCTCATTATTCCAGAGGTACCTTCACACTTGCCTCTCCACAGTCACCTTCTGAGGGCCGCTCCTGATCTTGTGTCTTTCACTGCTGCTTGTGTGTGCGTGTGTGTGTGTGTTAGACTAAACTATTATATGTTCACCCAGTGCAGCCAGAAGAGGACTGGCCACCCCTCAGACAGAGCATGGTTCCTCTCTAGGTTTCTTCCTAAATTTGACCAATCCAGGAGTTATACCAAGCCGCTGTGTATCCACATCTATCAAGATGTTGATGTTTGCTCTGTCGGCATTAGGCTGGGTGTTTGCATAAAGCACTTTGTGACAACTCGGTACTTAAAAAGGGCTTTTTAACATAAATGTGATCGATTTTGCCCATGATGCTTCACCACGCCACCTTGCTCCTAAGGAAAGTGTACGCTGGGAGCCTCAAGACGTGCTTCTGTTTGTCTGCACTTTGTCTTTTATTCAGCTGCGTGCTACTGACCAAATTAACATAGTTTTGGCATCTTTTTGTCAGATACATTAGTAGAGATGATTGAATGCGTTTGCGTTGGGTTCCATCTGTTGAACCTGAATGTAACCAAATGTTGTTGTTTAGTTTTTACACTCTGAGACACTGTCTATGTGTTTACAGGTGGACAGGAGGGTTTTGTGTGTTCTGTCCAGAACCCCAAATAGATGTGATTTGTGCCTGCCAGTGGAAATATTCCTAAGTTCCCAGTTGCCTAGTAACTTATTCAGTTACTTGCCTTCTGTCTCTAAAGTTTTCCTGGTTACTCTCGAGGTATCCTACCCTGACTTCAATGATTGGCAACAGTTATTTTCACTTGCACTACTGTTGTGTTTACTTAGAATTTTTTTTGTTTTCCATAAAACATACATTCATTAGTTTGATTGGAAATATAGTAACATAATAGGAAATTGATAGTCAATGACATGGTTAGAAATAGTATTTTTTCATTGAAAAAGTATTTGTTGCCTTCAAATTACCTCCTTCCTCCATTTGCAGTGATTACAGCCTTGCAGACTGTTGGCATTCAAGTTGTTAATTTGGTTGTTAATTTGGTAATTCCAGGACTAACGTTACAAATTCCTTCAGTAGGGTTTAATCTGTATTTGGGATGATAAAACACATGTATTATATTCCTTTTTCCCTTGTTCCCTTGTTTTCTCTGTGCAGATCAATGCTTTCCTATAGAATAAGTAAATCAAAGATTTAGCTATTTTACTCACTTACTGTCTGAATGTGTATAGATGTTGAGTTGATTAGTCGAGTAATGCAAGAATATTAAGATTTGATATGTACATTTGTATAAACATTTGTTGTAATAATTTCTCTGTGTCTCTTTCTCTCTCTGGATGGAACGTGTCTCTCTAATGACTGAAATCTATACTCAAAAGCACTGTTGATGTATTATTTTTGTGTTTAAGAATTATCATGAAGTAAGGCTGCAGAAGGCCCGGTGCAATCAAATATCTAAAAATGTGTTAATTTTCTTTTTGTTTAATTGTTTTTCGGGTTTAGATGGAATTGCAACTGAGTCAGTGGGATAGTACTAATTACAATCTAATTACTAATATACCATGTCACAACCACAACCACTGATTGACCAAGCTCACTCCAGTCCAGTAGGTGTCGCTGTAAACAAAGCCCGACTTGTAAATTGACACACATATGCTTCCGTAAATACAAAGATGGAAACAGTTCGTAATTAACCTGCGCGCATGTTTCCGGATTTCATGGCCCTGCAATTTAGCATTGTATTGCTTTAACTAAACCAGTAACAAACATACAACTCTATGAGGATAATATTCATTCATGAATATGGTAAGAGTGCGATATATTGTTTACTTTGCGTTTTGCCTTAACTAGGTTGCATGTAACAAATGTAGTTCCAAGTACCTTCGGTGCATGGTTCTTTCAATGTCTTTAAACAAAATATTCATTAAGATTATAATTTGTCTGTAAAGGTTTATAAAGATGTGTCTGTTACGGATCGTTACATAGGTGAAAACGGAACAATAACCTACTCCAAATAGTATCTGGACTAGGTAAAAACTAGTTTCTTGTCACTAAAGCATGTGTGTTCTTTTTATTGGCACGACTAACCATGGCATTGATTGATTGTGTCTTTTGATATTAACCCGACACATATATTTTAGTTAAGCCCACGGTAATTAGTTCAAATATGCCTGGGAATTTAGGATTTACCAGATGGACCCTGAGCGACTAAGTTTCAGTCATGCAAGTACTTTTTTTTTAAATAAGTTGGATAACACGTTTTTAAGGAAGACACATTGTGGCGCAGATGCAGTTAATGGGTGCAAAAATCAAATCAGGAAGGTGCTTTGACCTGGTCGGTGCGTTATAGGACGCATGGCCAAATGAGTAGTGATTGGTAATGTTAGCCTCCTGCATTTACAGGCTCCTCCCTGTCTGGATAATCTTTGGGAATATGAATTGCAAACCAATAGATGGAGCTGAGAACGTCATTGTTGTGATGTGAAAATACATATTTTAATGTGATTAAAATGATATATCTGCCATACTCATTATATTGTTGAAGGGTTGTGTCCTTGAGACTGTGCAGACCTCCCCAACCGGACCTGCACTGATAAGCAAGTGATATCAGCAGCCCTGTCTGTCTGAGAGGAGAATTACTGAGACAAATGGTTGTGTGGAGAGTGTACAGTCCTCCCCATCAGCACTGATAAACTAGAAACAACCGGCTGTTGTCTGGGTGATAGGGAAATTACTGAAAAACATGTTGTGTGACGGTGGGGGTTACTGGACCCATAAGGAGGATTATAAACCTGTGCATTTGTGACGTAATTCACATCTCACCCTAGACACCATTGATGTAACTCTGTGTGAATCTCCAAAGTACTTTGTAATAAAAAAAAAACTTTAGCGAGACTTCAAGACTCTTTCTCACATCAAACCAACTCGGGGAAGTCAGTCTGACTTCAGCACCATGTTTAGCTTACTTGTCTGACTGTTTGCTGACGCTTGAATCACACCCTTTCAACCTTTTTTGCATTTCTTTGTTATTTAGGATTTGGAGGACAGTGGCAGTCTGTTTCATTGCAACAATCCTAATTCAGAACCAAACGAGTCAGTGGTTGTGAACAGTGAAGCTCAGTTCACAATACGTCCTCTAAATATCCTATTGGAAGACTGTATCAATCTACTGCGGCCCAACCCAGCCTCTATGGAATATGTGGCGGTAACGTATAAAGCCTACATTACTAAATGGGGTAAAATAAGCATACCTATTAGATCCACGTACCATCTAAGACCACGTTTTTGGATTGATATAAATAAGTACATGTATATATTTTTGTTTCATGTGTCTTTCATTATACAAGTATCAAAGCTCTGGATGCACCTACTCATTGAAGTACATTGTTTTATTTTTTACTATATTCCATGTTGTTGAATAATAGAGAAGATTTATATTTTATATATAATATATATATTCATATAATTTAGTTATAATTATATTTAGTCATGTAGTTTTTTTAGTGTAATTATAAATTATAGTCACTCACGATGACAGCGTTGCACTTTCTCAATTGACTTCACCCACCTATTCGTATACAACCAGTTGATTTTTATGGCTATATTTGTTTAATGTATTTATAAGGTATTCAACGTAATGTGCACAGAAGTTATCAATCAGTCCCTTTGCTACAAGTTAAGTGTACGCTATCTATTGAATGATGTCAAGCTTTCTTTATTTTAGAACTGCGAGGACAGACCCAGTCTTTCGTCTCTCTGCCAACCTGATCCGAGTTCACCGCTGTGGAGCAAATCACAGAGTCTAGGATGTTACAGTGAGTCTCAGAAGACACCGATGCCTCTCAAGAAAGTTAAAGTACTGCTGGAGGACTGCAGGAAGATGTTGGGGCCAAACGCTCAATCGATAAAAGTTGATGTTATGGATCGAAGAGAATCAACCCGCAGAGGTAATTAATTTGTTACAGGATCAATGAATTAGGTGATGTAATGCTCCATTCCGGTGTCAACGTGATTTATTTTCCAACTGGCCCAGTTGATCATTAATCTCACGCAAACACAAGACAAGGAATATTAAGATCTGAATGCAACACAATAGCCGTTGCCTCTTCAGAGTAGCAAAGTGACTACAAGCAATGCCCTGAAGCAAAGTACGCAGACCGGAGCTTTTGATTCACATCAAGCAATTGCCTTCTCTCTACTTATAGCATATGCACACTTTATTTTTGCAAGTTATTCGGAGAATATTGTTGGTTTGATTCGAAAGTTTGGGAGCTCGTCTGCCTGTGGCAGGAGTAGATTAAATAGACTGCACAGAAAAATCTTTGCAGAAGTAACAGATGGGTTCTGGCTGTTTATTTAATACATGTATTTGTTGGATAATTGTAATGCAAATTTGATATTTTGTTCAGAAATCTCCTATTGCCTCTCATTTAGGGCCCCCTTCCAATGGCTGAAGTAGAGCTTCACATTATAATGAAAATGTGCAACATTTTGCCTGAGGATTAGTAGGACTTGTTGTCAATTACTAGTTTTTGTATCTCAAGATCATTTCACTCACAGGTGTAAAGCCCAACCAACGGTTTGGAGAGGGCTCCCCAACACCTGCAGAATATGCAGAGAACTCACCTGAACCAGGAGAATGTAAAGATCACTCCCCTACAACAGAATATATAAGAAGCTCCTCTGCCTCAGTGGAATGTGCAAAAACCACCTGTGCATCATTAGAATATGAAGTGATCACTGTGGTACCATCAGAAAATGGAGAGAGGTCTTTAACTATAGAGGTCGGAGAGAATTCATCTGCATCAAATGTGAAGCAAAAGGATGCCGATAAAACAAATAGACCACACCACTGCTCTCAATGTGAGAAAAGTTTTAAAACACTAAATTGTTTAAAAGTACATCAGAGAATTCACACTGGAGAGAAGCCTTATCACTGCTCTTATTGTGGGAAAAATTTTACACAGCTTGGTTACTTTAATATACACTTGCGACAGCACACTGGAGAAAAGCCTTACCGGTGTTCTGAATGTGATCAATGTTTTTCCCGCCCTGACAGTTTTAAGTTACACCAAAAAGTTCACAGAAAAGTTGATATGGAAGAGAAGACTTACCACTGCTCTGACTGCGGGAAGAATTTCTCTAGGTCAAGTTACTTTAAGATACACCAGCGAATTCACACTGGAGAAAAACCTTTTCACTGCAACTGCTGCGATAAGTGTTTTAATACTTTGGCTGAATTAAAATTGCATAAGCTGGTACATTCAGGAGTAAAACCGCATCACTGCGCTACGTGTGGTAAGAGTTTTTCGGTGCTATCTCGATTACGAAGCCATCAATTTATACACACTGGAGAAAAGCCTTTCTCCTGTGAACAGTGTGGAAAATGTTTCACTGAGAAATTTAGTTTGCAGACACACCAGCAAATACATGCAGCAGAAAAGGCTTTTAAGTGCTCTGATTGTGGAAAGGATTTTGCCTTAAAAAGTTACTTAACAATTCACGAAAGATCCCACACTGGACAGAAGCCATACAAATGCACTGTCTGCAACAAGGAATTTGCACGAGGCAGTAACTTAATAGCACATAAGCGAGTACATACTGGAGAGAAGCCTTACCCCTGCTCCTTTTGTGAAAAACGATTCTATACATCTACCGATCGAAACATTCATCAGAGAATCCACACAGGAGAGAAACCATTCCCTTGCTCTGACTGTGAAAAAAGCTTTTGTGCAAAAGCTCAGCTAACGTCTCATCAAAGAGTGCACACAGGAGAGCTACCTTACTCCTGCACTGAATGTGGTAAGCGCTACCCACACCTGCAAAGTTTGAAGTACCACCAGCAAAAACAACACAAGATAAAAAAATCGCCACTGAAAAAGGAAAAGAAGAATAAGGCATTAAAAATAAAGTAATATGCAACATTTCTCATTGTCAATCATAAAAAAGCTTGGTATATACTTGAATCCCAAGTATGGATGTTGTATTTTCTGTGTGTGTATCAGCATTGTTTTGTTATCAATTACTGTCTATTCTGAACAAAAACACATTTCTATTAAACAAAATGTGGTTCTGAAAGGCACAATACAGAACAGAATTGGAATTTGGAATTTATTTGTAATTTCTGAATTCACTGGATTTTGAAGTTAAATTGTTTAGACTGACATGTTGACACATGCTGGTATGTTTTGAAGGATTACATTTTTTACCTTCCATGATCTTTGATTTCAAATGAACTTACAAAATGTTTGGTTTATTGATTTCATATGGCAAATTCACTTCAATTATGTCATCTTTGGTTTAATGTAAATAGCATACATAATGTAAGTGTAAAAACTTCCAACATTAGGATTTCTGTTGCTTGTACGATGTAAATAAACAATAGGTAAATCTGTATTCAAAGACAACTAGTACCAATTACTTGCTGTGTTCATAATCACATATTTCATATATGACAAAAGACAAAGTCTGAATTTTTATAGAGGATTTATAAAGAAATTATTCCTCTATATGTAGAAGTGTTTTTGAATGGGGTTTTGTGGGGGGGGTTCCTCTGGACCAGGGGTGGGCAAACTATAGCCCGCGGGCCGATTCAGGCCCACGGAAGGTATTAAAACAGTTTACAAGTACAAAATTACTTTGCAGTCCAATTGTAATGTCTCTGAATCTGAATTAAAGTTATTTAGATATAACACACCTCCTGTTATGTCTATACATTTTAATTATTGCCCTTTTCTGGCCCACAAAACTTTAGAATTAACAAATTACTTAACAAATGTGGTCCTTCATATAATATCTAAGTGCTCATGTGGTCCCTGAGCTGAAATATCTGCCCTCCCCTGCTCTGGACGATCAACTCATGTAAAAAGCACAATTGATGTGTTTTGTATTAAAATCACCATGTTATAAAACATGGTGGTAGCAATACTGGCTCTGATGCTTGTGATTTTACTATTAATTAATGCAGCAAACTCTTTGCATCTAGTGACAGAGGCTTGGATTGTCAATTTGTGGGATAAAGACAAATGTTTCATGTTTGGTGATTATCAGCAATACTTCAGAAAGGAAAGCTGACAGTTGCTTTGGAGGTCAATCGACTTAAGAAATAAGAAGAGCACTGGCATTTCTACTTTCTGGATGAAGGACACATTCAAAAGATAAAAACTCCAAGGTCGACCTTTAAAGTTAAACTGCTCTGTGTAGATCACTTCAGATCCATCCCGTCTTCTGCCCTGTCTCACTGACTGAGTTAAAGTATAGTTCTTCTGAGTTGTCTCAATCATTTTTGGTTTGCTATTTTAACCAAGTTTCTGTTAAACATGTTAATGTGTACATTTTGTTTGTCCTAGTTGTAGTCAAAACGAGAATTGGCACTGGTGTAAAATAATTTATAGCAGAGCCAATAGTAAGATACTGTTTGCTCTTACTACTTATATAAGGTTACATTATGGTTACCAGGGCAGCATCTAGTGTAAGTGACAGAAACACCATGGTTTGTTTCATATCAGTTGTGTGCACTGGTGTACTTGGAGGGTAGCTCACCCACTTCACCCACCATTTCCCTCAGTTTATCAGAAATCATCCTGAGGGGAGATGGCACTGTTGCTGTTCATCTACTACTTCCTCAATAAAGTCATCTCAATTCCCTGTGACACATTCACAGTCCTGAGAACTCGGTTGGCTCACGGCACCTTTAAAAGATTTCTCCGTTCCCATAACAGGGGTTGACAATTGTACCTGGGAGGAAAATGGTGAATTTGCATTGGCAATGCGGACTCCCAACAACACAGTGCTCAATATCAAATATTTTATTATTAATCTAAAATCATCACCAATCACAAAATAATATTTTAATGTAAGTTCAGACATAGTGAAATAAATCCCGGAGAGTTTAAGCACTTAAACACTTACAGATCAGGCAGTACAGAACCACACTTTATTGGACTGCACAATAAAAGTCTGAAGCAGAAACATATCCCATAACCGATCATTGCGTGAACATTATTAACAACAACAACATGTCAGCTGACACTAAGACCATATTAACTATATGCCGACACGTCAGAATGCATTCAATATTTTTAACAAATAAAAGTCCTGTTTTGCACAATAATTAAGATGCATTTGTTAGTATAAATGATGTATTAAATGTATTTTTACAGCAGTCCTCTAAAAATATTACGCTACAGAAAAAAGTAAAAATAATTTTAAACTGGTAACAGGTATTAATGACATCTCCTTCCTGTTAATCAAACGAAAACTGAAATAACTCCAGGGAGCTCAAACTCAGAACTTTGCAGGTTTCTGCTCTAAAGAAGCAGTCTTAGCAGTATGGTGACTTTAAAAATGTACGAAAAATGTATTTACAACATTGTCTGTCCTACGAGTCAAATCCTTGATACAAAAACGACCAACAGAACATGGACTAGTTGGCGTCCTCAAATTCGGCGTCGTGAATCAGTTGGTGAAATTTCAGCTTGATTGCACATTTCTTCTTGTACGGTAACCTCTTGAGGTGTGGAAGCAGGCTCATGAAGAACATCTCGTCCTCGTTGTCGCCTTCCGCAGCCGTTTGCCACGAGTCCTTCCACGTCATCTCGTTCAAGTTGTTGTCCAGGTGCGGCGACATCTTGGCGTCAATCACACTTCCGTCCAGATCAATCAGTGCATCCGAGTTGCTGGTCGTCTCGTCTTTACCGTCGTCGAACTCCTCCGTGCTGTTGTTGCCGCCCGCGCCTCTGCCTTGCTGGATGAATGGGATCAGGAAAGCCATTAGCTCGCTGTATCTCCACTTCTTCAGGACCTTCCCTTTGGCGCCACGGATCCGGTCTGCTTTCACTTTCCTCGTGAAAACATCCCGCAGGTTTCGCCACTTCTTTCGGACATCTTCCTCTGGAACAACAAAAGCGGGATGTGCGAGTAAACGTCTGACAGTATGCTCTATTTTCAAACTTTCTCCAAAGCTTTACCAGAGTATTCAGAGCGTTACGGCATGGTCCTTTGAATGTGCTCAAAGAAATGTAGTGTTTCAATGTATGTACCACATAGTTTGTGTATTTTGTTAGCTGGACGTGCACAGAGTCAACTTAGATTGGCTAACGTAAACATTTTAGTGCAACAATGTGTGTATACATCGCCCTAAGAGCATTGGGGTTGCCATTGAGACCATATCCATTCTAATGTTGTTGATGTTCATTCGAATATCATAGCTGATTCAAACTGACTACCATTCTTAATTTCAAGACAACTGGGAACTCAAAAAAGGATTCTCAACTATGATTAAATAAATCTTCAGGCTGGAAAGGGAGAGCATCCAGTAGCAATAGGTAAACAAATAATATACACTGAACTTCAGCCAATTAAGTTTTACGGCCACATAGCAGGGTTATTGAAATCTTACACTACCAAGTCCAAAGCCTGCTGGTTTTCTGTTCTACCTCATCGTGTATTGCACCCAGGTCTAAATAATTACCACGCCATCTCTATGGTCCATACTCAACCATTCACCCACCCACGCCATCTGTCCATCTCTATGGTCCATACTCAACCATTCACCCACCCACGCCATCTGTCCATCTCTATGGTCCATACTCAACCATTCACCCACCCACGCCATCTGTCCATCTCTATGGTCCATACTCAACCATTCACCCACCCACGCCATCTGTCCATCTCTATGGTCCATACTCAACCATTCACCCACCCACGCCATCTGTCCATCTCTATGGTCCATACTCAACCATTCACCCACCCACGCCATATGTCCATCTCTATGGTCCATACTCAACCATTCACCCACCCACGCCATATGTCCATCTCTATGGTCCATACTCAACCATTCACCCACCCACGCCATATGTCCATCTCTATGGTCCATACTCAACCATTCACCCACCCACGCCATATGTCCATCTCTATGGTCCATACTCAACCATTCACCCACCCACGCCATCTGTCCATCTCTATGGTCCATACTCAACCATTCACCCACCTAGCAAGTTGATGGCTAGCCGTGTAACATGTAAACAAACCGCGACACGCTGCCAGAAGGACACTTCAAAACGAGCAAAATCAATGATAATAAAAGAAACGTAGCCAACTAAAACCATGCAATCGACAGGACAATAAAAAGTGAACACAAACTATCAAAACTTACCGGATAAACAACACTGTGGCTAGCTAGCAAACAGCAGTAGCGGGTCTACTAAGGGAAATGAACGAGGCTGTTCGCTACAAAATATAACAATAATATCAGTGTCAGATAAAATAATAATATGTTATAAAGTAATATAACGCCCTAGTAACGTTATCTTAACGTGATATTAAAGCTAGTTTGCTACTGTAACATGAAGCTGACCATACCTTTAAGTCCCAGCTGGTTACCCACAGCCTTCCATGCGTCAGATTTTTTGACCGGGTCTCTATAAGAGGTCAAAGTTGAGTTATATAGTTCTGGATAGTCTGACACTGCCGAAATTATTCTCTCAGCAGCCATCCCAGGACCAGTTGGTAGTTACCTACCCAGCTACGTATTCACTAGCCAGGCAGACCACTGATCAGTCTGAATCCAGTACCAACTGAGCACTTCCGGGGCATTCCCCTTGTCATTTTGAGATGCATATATATGCATATGAATATTGGGTTTATGCACAGCCATTATCATGGCATGAATACAAGCAGTGCCAAATGCATTGAGTATTTGAGACTAGTGGTCATTTCAGAAAGTATTTAATTTTCCTTAATTTGGATTTTGCCATTAAATGAGACAAGACAATTGACCCTTCGCTAAGCCACGCCCTCCTTAGTTAGAAGAGCAACTCTAATCAGCTAAACCTGGCAGAAGGCAAAACTATTGCAATGCATCACTAAGTCACTCATAAATGCAATCAAAACATGCATCCAGCCACAAGGGAATAGGCCAAAGACACTTGACAATCTTTTTGTAAAATGTTTGAAACAAGTCATGTACAAATCATGTTAGAATGGATATCCTGCATGTGTCCATATGTACAATGGGGTATGTTTAAGTAATAGTTTAACTATTTAGAAATTACAACATACATATTCTGCTTATTTAAGGACACTACCATATTGAAATGATGGCCAACTGTCACTATTTGCAAAAGTCTTCATCAGCAGAGCTATAGAGGGACACTACTCCATTACCCTTAAAACAAAATTAGAGCCTAACATATAAAATGGCCAGGCTAAATCACCTAAAGTACTGTGTGTGGCCATGTCTCCATTAAATAATTTGTCCCAAGATGCAGAGTTTTAATGATCCTGATGAGCAGATGAAGAGGAAAGGACTACCGAGTGAAGAGTAGGTCTGTTTATTACCAACATTTGTTCAATGTCTGCTTTTACTTTGTATATGGTGGATTTTATTTGTGGTCTGATTAGTAATATATGTTACTGTTTTGTGAATTATTCTACAGGGGTATTAAATTTAGGTTGATATGCAACTTTTTTTTATTACAATCAAATGCTTACAATTGGGAAAAATTTGATTGTTCTGTTATTCTGCAACAAGGCTTCCACATTGAAGAAATCAGATAATAGATCAGATAAAGTCTCAGATGAATCAAAAAAACAACTCAGCCTTGTTGCGGAAGGGTTATGTTTCCGCCCTAAAAGAAGTAGAGAATGCGAAAAAAGGTTTCCAATTTACATTGAAAAGAGACATGCAGTCAGCCAACTGTGAATATTGAAAATGGCAGGATTTTTTTCATCAGAAAGTTGATAGGATAATCAACTGCCTATTAGTCCTCGTAATCAGTTACTCACTTAACCTCTGTAAGGTTCTTATAGCATTTATAAAACTAGGGCAGTGTCCGTTCGGCTCTTGTTGCCCAGATACTTTCTCTGTTGCCAATATATGTCCTCCAGCATCTCAATCATGATTAGTTTTTCTATTATCATGTGCTTTGTGCATAGCATCTGGAAACCAGGACAACGGAGATGATGCCCATTCTGTCTGGAAACAAGGACAACGGAGATGATCCCCTGATTGTGCTGCAGGCTGAGCAGCTGATGCTACCTGACAGTTTCGGCCTCTAAACTGCCAAACCCTCAACCCTCCCTGTTGTCCCTTTCTGACTGTAATCAGGTAAATGAACAACAGAGAAATCGCTATGACTGTGGCCCTAGCTGACGAGTAGCTGGGATGCCGTGTGGGTGATGCATTTTTTCAGCATTGCCCGTTATTGCCCAGCATTGCCCCTTGTTGCCCTTATTTCCCCTCATTGCTCTTATTGCCCAGCATTGCCCCTCATTTCCCAGCATTGCCCGTGGAGCATAGAGGGGTGTTTTCAACCGGCACACCGAGGTCTCTTATCATTCTTGTGACTCACTAGAACTTGTATTATTTTCTTCCGTGGACACAAATACCCACCTCTATGTCTTGCCGGCAGTAGTCAGGAGGTCTCAGACCCACCTCTGTGGCATAATCAGCTGTGGTAGGCAGGTCCACCCACAGCCCAGCACCTTTCTCCGGCCGGCTCATTCCTAACCAAACCACAGGCAAGTGAATTCTAGGATCATGATGATGAACGTGTTTGGCAAGCTCCACTTATACGGTGTAAACGTATCAACGTAGTGTATCGGCTCTTTCGTTTTGTGTTTTGAGAGAAGGGTTGTACCAGAAAACAGATTTTGTATTGGAAATTGAGATTATCATAAAACATTAAAACTAAAATAATGAATCTGTCAATGTCATTGAAACATATTTATGTATCTTTAAAAAGATATTTATGGCCTATTTGAGTATGATTGCTACCACTGAGGACTCATTAATTTTACTTAAATTATTTGGATAGCCCTGCTGCTTTGAAGAGACTGTTGATCATCAGTTTGGAGATTTTGATTGCTGAAAACCTCCTCCTCACTGTCCACATCTCTGGCACTGGCTGAATCATACTGACCGTTCAGCTAGGCCTGCAACTGAGTCTTCTTCCGGCCCTGGTTTAAAACACTTTTGACTATCGATCCACAGCTGTGGTGTGGGTCAGTTCCTTTCGCTTGAACTTGCTCCACTGGTAGCTCTTTGAACAATCAACCCTGCCTCCTTTAGATGCTTCCTTGAGACACACTCCCCGTAGTCTGGGCCTTTTATAGGAATCCAGCAGCCTCCCCAGATGACTAGGTACTGTGAAGGTGTCTTTGGCCGTCAATGGAGCAGGTTTGGATATTGACTTCCAGTGGCTTTTCAATGAAGGGAGCTGAGAGGCAGGTTCTCTAAAGCCTGTACTCTTGACAGAATCATAATTAACATTATAATTTTTTTCATTGTGCTCTTAAGATTGGCAGTTAGTGTCAGAGGTCCAGATGCATATGATAATTATTTAGACTATTTTTCAAGTCGTATATTTTGTCACATATCATCGCACCCCTAATTTCTATGGTAGCACCAGCATAGCACCAGCGTAGCACAAGTGTAGCACCAGTGTAGCACCAGTGTTCAACAACGGACAGATGTTTTGTTTAGTCAGAACAGATAACTTCAGGTTCCAGTTACTTACAGTCAGTTTCATTTAAAACCCACACACTTTCTTTATTGCTCTCTGTGTGCTTTCACATTTATTATAAATGGTAATTTTCTATATTTAAACGACCATCATTATTTCATCATCATTACATTATTCTATATTAACAATCTGTACTTAGAAACCACTTAGAAATCACACACACTGTTCAATGTCACTGAGAATTGGTTTATGTATCTCAACATGCGTCCATGACAAAGGCTAAGTGTAGGCTGCCTATGTTAGCACTTGAACACAACATTTTTATTACTGTATTATTCAAACTCACACATAAATATGTATGTATGTATGTTTTTTTAATTGTGGTTTTGTTTTTTAGAAACTGAAAAGTGCACCCAATATCTAGAATTTCCACAGCAGACCATAACATAAACCATAACAGGAAGACAAAACCACATTTAAATCATACAATTCAAGTATCAATTAATGCAATGTAAAATCCAGCAGTCACACAATTACCTTTTCAATAATTAAGATAATGTTGAAGTAAAATATTGGAAGCATTTTAACTGAAATAGAGGACCTTTTCTTATACAGTTAAAATGGTTCCTATAACGTTATCATTTATAAAATGAGTTGAAATAAAGATAAGCTTTCTTTTAAACCTGCACATTAATATGACTTTCAGGACACAGTAATATCTACTGACACTATGTCACCCAGTACCATAACATATATGCCTCTGTTTATTCATACTTGACACTAAGTATTTCTTCTGAAAAAAAACGTGCAAAACAAAATAATGTTTCACCACTGATATAGTTCAGGCAGTTTAATCTCTTTGGACTTTGGTATTTTCTCAGAAGGTGCCAATTAATGCATCTTGAAATTGGCAATAACGAGTGGACTAACGACTAACGTAGTAATTTCCTTTATAGGCCACAGCAGACATTTATTTTTCTACTGCACCATTTCGATTGAAGGCAAGCTGAAATAACGTCATAAGCACAGGACTTCGAGAGCTTATCATCGCTGAATTGAACGTGAAAATGAGCCCTTTTTTTCGACCCACAACCAAGTCTTCAGCAGGACAGCACACCAGTACAAATATCCTTCAGAGTGACGTCTCCAGGCAACTGGACCGCCGGCGCACATAGTAGCGCTGTGCCTCTGCGGTTGAGCCGCCACCGGCGCAGCCCTCGGGGCGGTGGACGATAAGGACTGGGAAGAAGCGGGCGTCCCGGTAGGTGGGCGGGCTCTCGTCGAGGCCCAGCCGGCTGGAGTACGAGCGGCAGCGGTCGGTCAGCGCGCTGCTGCGGCTCCCCCACAGGCCTACGGTGCGCCGAGAGCCGTACGCGCGGCACAGGGAGAAGTGGGAGGCGTCGAGGGAGTGCCGCGAGTGGAAGGCGCGACGAGAGAAGATGGACGAGCAGCTGGAGCTGGTGGTGGCCCGTCTGTGTCCCTGCGCGGCCCGGAGCTGGGAGCAGTGCTCGCAGTCCCGCACCAGCGCGCCGTAGCTCCGGGCCGCGCCGTTGTCCAGCAGGAAGCAGTCAGAGGACCTGGTGTCGTCTGCGGTGCCGGAGTCCCGAGCCGCCGGGTTAATCAGCATGGCCTCCGAGTAGCTGGGGATTAGCCGGCGGTTTGAGTGGATGTGCCACTCCAGCTCAGTGCTGTCCACGGTGTCTACTCGGGGAAGACCACTCCCGATGATGGGAAACTCCTCCTCTGCCGGGGAGGGGCTGCTGAGGCTGTACTCCAGCCCGAAGAGCTTCTCAACATGGTAGTGGACGAAGGCCGTGCGGTACTCCGCGAGCACCCTCAGGGGCCAGGACAGCATGAGCAGAGCAGCGCACCAGAAGGCCATCTGGGAGGTGTACCACGGCAACCGGTCTGGGTCCACGTAGGCTATCAGGTGCTCTTTAAAGTCCACATTCTTCAGTTGCATCCCTTCCCGGGCCTCCATGTAGTCGTCCAGGCCCTCGATCTCCGAGAAGAACCGGGCCCGCTGGTTGAGGTAATTGTTCTCCGGTGCGGACAACGCGAAACTGAAACACTTGGTGAAGCAGAGTCTCGTCGCCGGGTGGCCCTCCAGTCCCCGCAGGTTCCGCGAGACGTCGCGCACGCCACAGCGGCTGTAGTCGAACTCCCCCTCGCCCACGTGCGTGTTCACCCGCTCGTGGTACACCTGATTGGTGGTGTAGGCGTCGCCGTTCCGGTAGCGGGTCACCTGTCGGGTCCGCCGAACAAAATGGTAACTGATGGCCTTCCACCAAACGCACGGCCGGGCCTCTTGCATCCGCGAGACCCGCTCGTACACGCTGTCCACGTCGGCCTTACACTGGAGCTCACTGCGAGCCTGGCAGTGCCAGCACTCGACCAGGTAGACGGCGTAGAGCATGAGCAGAAAGGCCAGAGGGATGTACACGTAGCCGTCGGAGCAGGGGCTGTCGTGGTAGATCATGGAGCGGCCGCCCACGCCCGCCCCCCTGATGGAGGATATCGGGGCCGTCAGGGAGGTGATGGACGAATCGAAGCTGAGCTTGGTGACCCGGGTGAGCTGGCACCATGCCACGGCGCCCAGGCAGCTGTACATGAGCAGGGAGAGCAGGAGGCAGCGCCAGTGAGACTCCCGGCACACGCAGGAGCTGAGGGACTGTCTCACGGGCCGCTGCTGCGAAAAGATGGAGCGATAGAGGAAGAGACGTGTCAGCGAGAAAAGCATACAGAGCTTACTCTAACTTAGGACATAGTTGTATAGGATGATATGGAGCTGCTTTTAAGAACATTTACACGTTATTTATAGCAGAAGAAACAGTTTGAAGCACCAACAGAATTCCCGAAGGAATCTCTAAGAAGAATACAACTGTGTTTGTGACGCCAAGCCAGATGCATCAATTCGATGTGCTGCCTGTTTTGAACGAGAGCTGCTTTACAAAGTTGGCTTTGCGATTCATCTGCTTTCCTCAACACTGTATTTTCCACTCCTCTTTCTGTTTCTGCTAACCGTCTCCACCTTCTTACTATATAGGTGAAGATGCACCCTGTCCAACAGGACATTTGTATTCCCAATCTCTCCAGAGACTTTCCAGAGGAATCACCTATTACATCATCATGCTGCTTAAACAAACAGTGCCCTTCTACACAATACGACACACACACACACACACACACACACACACACACACACACACTCACTGGTAGTTGAATTACTCACTGTGCACACATTTTTATACACACACAACGCTGAGTGTCAAGTGTGCATAGTGGAGTGACCTGGGTCTGTGCTGACCACTTCAGAACTGAAGGCATTCTCTGAGCTGCTCTAATTCGTTCCAGTACAATGAGACAACTAACCAGGAGTGGTTAATCAGCGTTGTTAATCATACTAAACTCTGACAACATTGTAGAAGCGCCATTCTGGTCTTTTTCTCCTCTGATAACAAGCGTTGCTTCATGCATGAACCATCTCCTTAAATGACACGTGGTCAACGGACAACTCATTCGGAGAGTCAACGCCGACTCGTGAGTCAAATTCAACGTGTTACTTCTACTGGGGAATTTGCTTGCAAACTAATGTGCCATACAGAAATGGCATGGTAAAAATGGTTGTTTTTAGAGAGTGGCCCCATAAAGGCTAACACAATATCCAATATCATAGACTAGGACATCTGGGCACATAGGTTTAAAGTAGGAACCGCTCCTTTCAAAATGTTTAGGTCTCCCCTAGATGTTATATTTTACAGTAGGCTGCAGACAATTAATGACCCAGTTATCAATGTAATTGCAGCCTGACATAGGGGGGTAACACTGGCATTTTGAGGACATTGTTAAAGGGTCCAAAATGCAGGTAGTCAGACCTGCATACTTTAACGTAAGGCTCTGCCTGTTATATTTTTGGGAAACATACATTTCTTCCATTCGCCACACATAAGGGATGTTTCAGTTGAGATAATGTTAAGGCCTGGATGGCACAGAGGTCCCATTATGCTATGAAAAATATCACATATCATATTTTATTATTCATATAATATATTTGTATAAAATAGTCGTTTGCAGTCGTTGATCAGTTGGAATGTCATCTTCAGACTGCAGTGAACAAACACAGGATTGCACTCAGAGGGCTTTTTCAATCATCAATGCAGGGCATTTAAAAAGGACATGACAAGCCACACTCAATTTGATATACATGTTTTGGCCCACAGGTATTGATTGTGTGCCTTTGCGAAGCAGTGGGCTGCACTTGTTTGCACCAATGAAGTTACGTTTTCACTTAAAACAGGCTTACTAACAGGCCTGCCCTACAAAGCTATCATGGATATTTAAAATAATTATAAATAAAAAACCAAGACCAGTATGGGCTTTTTACGGACGAATTCATAGTATGGGGTAACTCACCTCCTCGAGTACATCCACGCTGGCCGGTCCACCCTCTTCATCATTGGGGGTGATGTGTGCTGTGTCCTCCGCAGTGGTGTCAGTTTCCAAATCGAGGGAGAACATGCTGCTGTCTGGACATGGCAGAATCAAGTCTAAGCTCCTCTTAGGCTATTCCTCTCTTCCCTTGTCCCTGTAGAGCACCGGGGAATCTAGACTGGAGCCAAGGCGAACGGGGACCCCGCTTTTCGAGAGATCCCATCGTTGAACCCGGGGGGCGGGGACGATTTGACCGCAGAGGCTTGCGGATACATTCACATGCCGGGGTGAAAAAGACATGTGAAACCCCCGACCCACTGCCTCGTTAAAACGCAGTCACATGTGCGCGCATTAACAGTCGAAAAATAAAAATTCGGATTCACTGTAAAATTACTAACTGAAAATTGCCGTATGCAGGCTACGTTGTAACTTGAAAAAATTATGTCATGGGGTTTCATTTGCCAAATATGGAGGACCAAACCTGACAAAATGAGAAATAAATAAATGAATTTGTATCAATTAATATATTTATACATATAAATATGTTGATAAGTTCAATTTAAATGCATTAATCAACATTAATTTTATTCATTTTCATGATCATATATTTCTGTATTTATTTATTTCAAATGCATTTATTTTCTTCATAATATATTTTTGTTAAAATATATATTTTTTAAAAGCATCACAAAAAATGTAAACAAAAATCATGCATGCGTACTATATCGCATCATCAGCGTATGTCGTCCCAGAGAATGTAAACAGGACGGTTACCCCACAAACCAGACTAGAAAGCTATTCGGCACCCCTCTTTTCTGCAGCCATACAGCCACACGTTAAAAACTGGGATTTTTTTATACACGTAGCGCACATGACAAGAAGCCAACTTTGTGACACTGACACATTGATTAATTTTGTATCTTATTCTCCTCTTCAACATTATCAATAGCCAATTTTTCCAACATTTCACTCGCAAATAATATTCTTAGTCGATTTGCTAAGCCCATCGATTATGCAATACAACAGGCAGAAAAACTGTTTTCATTTTTGTTCCTTTTTTGTTATGCTCGATGAGGTCACTTTTCAATGTACTTTTTTGTGGGCAATTCATAGCCGATCGCGATATATATTTTATTTTGACCGTTGTGAAAACCTTTATTTTGAAATACGTCTGTGAAATACGTCACTGACGTCACAGGAAGTTACAACCGTTCTACTTCGTTTTTTGTTCGGTTCGCACGTTGTGTACATAGTTTCTAAATATTGATTGCAGAGGATTCCTTGTTGCAGGTGAATTAGTGCCATACATTGATCTAATCTTACTTCTGTAACATCACGGCCGGAAATGCTCCGACTAGATTATTATTATTAATAATATACAACTTGATAGTCACGTTATTTGGTTATCTAGCTGTGCGACTAATACTGTTTCTTATTGCCTAGTTAACTAAAACAATGTTTCAAATGTGCTTCCACTGTAAATTGGAATTAAAATTGCGTCCACGCTGTAGGAGAGTTGTTTTAGACCAGACATAATGTGTAGGTGTGCTTGTAATTAAGCAATGCAAAACTCTAGATTACTCAACAGAAAGACTAGATGGGCTATTAAAACCGACTTTTTGAACATCCAGATCTACCCAATTTATGGGCTTGTCTTTTAGAAAATGCATACACACTTGCTACTGCAACCATATTCTCAATGCAATTAAATATATAGTGTCATCAAACTACCAGTCAGTGTTCTTCCACTTCCCAGTGTATGTGTTTCATTGCCCAATTTAATCTTAGTTTTTTATTGGCCAGTCTGAGAAATATATATATTTTTGCAACTTTACATTGCAACTTTGCATTATTGTGTCCACCAATGTGTACCAAAGTCAACCTCCTTGTCTTACATTTCCCTATAATTTGTAGGACGATGATAAAACGTCCCAAGCCCACTGACTCGGAGGCTGACATCCTACGAGAGCAGGAGAAGTTCCTGAACTCTGGGACCCCGTCCACAGTCAATGTGGTCAGACGGCCGGACAAGAGGGCAGGGCGCTCAGACGGGGTTGAAGGAGACCAGAGAGATGTGGTCACAATCCAAGGTTCATATTGGCACAGTCTGTTGAATAAATGATGGTGGGAGTCTAAAGCCAATGCTAACGAGGTGATGGTGGGAGGCTAAACCCAATGCTAACGAGGTGATGGTGGGAGGCTAAACCCAATGCTAACGAGGTGATGGTGGGAGGCTAAACCCAATGCTAACGAGGTGATGGTGGGAGGCTAAACCCAATGAGGTGATGGTGGGAGGCTAAACCCAATGCTAACGAGGTGATGGTGGGAGGCTAAACCCAATGCTAACGAGGTGATGGTGGGAGGCTAAACCCAATGAGGTGATGGTGGGAGGCTAAACCCAATGCTAACGAGGTGATGGTGGGAGGCTAAACACATTGCTAACGAGGTGATCCTGTACATCTTTCTTCAGATCTTCCGGATGATCTCCCCACTCTGACTCCTGCCCCTCCCAAAAAGTGTCGTCTGAGAGGCGAGCGTGTTCGCTTCGAGGATGAGGACCCTGAGGAGATGCTGGACAGACATGACACTCACATCAGTGCTGTTCTCTCTAAGATTATTGTGAGCGTCACTTCCTATCTTTCTATCAGTTTCTACCGAGCCACACACACTGTTCTGGGGTTCATTCACACTGACGACACACCTTATTTAAGACAGAAGCAAACGTAGTGAAACTGGCTGGTACTTACCCAAGTCCGTCAAA
Organism: Dallia pectoralis; assembly: GCA_029465975.1. Lineage (NCBI taxonomy): Eukaryota > Metazoa > Chordata > Actinopteri > Esociformes > Umbridae > Dallia > Dallia pectoralis. The sequence continues at coordinate 6,892,235 of CM055757.1, read as the reverse complement.
TGGAAAAGTTTTTTGCGGAGATTACACTCGGTTTGCAAAATAATCAGCGGAATGAATGCTACCTGTTTGTGTGTCCTAAAAACTCCCTATCTTCTTCTCTATCCCTAGGAGAGAGACACAAGCGCTACTCCCGTGTCCTTACCGGCGTTTACCGGCCTGGCATTTCCTAAAGTTTTCCGCCGGCCTGAGATGGAGAGCCCGGTAGGAGCTGAAATGCCATATTCTGCCGATCTGTGAATGTTGACACCTATTCTGATGTTTTAAAAAAACCAGTTCGGGATTTGTTGTGTAAGAGCTAAAGAGATGACAGCGTTCACAGAGATAAGATGCTTTAGTCAACTGCACAAAAAAAGTGTGTAGTTCAACCAGTATGATTCGTCAGTAGGTCTGAACACACACCCACCCACCCACACACACAGACACACAAACCGATATTGACTCTAAACTGCTCTGTTTTCTGGCCTGTGACTTTCAGCAATTAAATCCACTGATTCTGTACATGCACACAGTGTGGCCTTGGGTTTGAATCCAGCCTACTGTGTGTTAACCCCCCCCTGCCCCTATCTTAAGAAAAACATTGTTCCATTAGGTATCAACTACCGGTGGAAAGAGGAGCATTTTTGCTCGACAGATTGCAGCACAGAGAATAATGGAGGAGAAGACTCCTTTGCAGTGTGCGCCAGGATCCATGGGTCAACCTCCGGGACCCAACGTTGTGAACCCTTTTCCAGAGAACTCTGTGGAGATGAATGAAGCTTCCTCAAGACTTGACAGTAAGTCACCAGCGTGGTACCAATTGTTGTTGTGAAGTTTGAGAGACCGTATTTCCGACTGTATCGGATATCTGCTTCGCATGCTCTGTAAGATTTCCTTTTTTTTTTTTGCGTCACTCGCAACTCAAACCTGTTGATAGTTAATTGTTCTGTTTGGAAAAACAGCACTGTCCTTTTTCCAGGATTCAGTGCGATGGCAGGCCCTAGACTGGTGTCTGGACAGGGACTGGGCGGGTCAGACAGTATGGGGGAGACACTGAAGATCCATCAGGAGAACCAGTCCAAAATCCAGGCCATGTCCGAGGACGAGGTCCGGGAGGAGCAGGCGAGGCTGCTGGCTCAGCTCGGTAGGCAGACCTTATAGTTTCTCCAGCGATGATGAGTAACACTATTTTGTGTGCCGGTTAAACCTCTAATCATACGTTGCACTTTTTCTCGTTAGATCCCAGACTTGTTGACTTTGTGAGGTCTCGTAAGGCAACAGGAGGTCTCACTTCTAAGTCCCTGGAGGCCAGAGAATTCGTCATCACAGGGATAAATACAGAGAAGCCGGTGCAAGATCCTGTAGATGTAGAGATGGAGGGCGAGGAAGATGAGGAAGAAGCCGTTCCCCAAAAACCAATGAAAGGTGAGAGGCATTTTTGCAGTGTAATGTTCCTCCATTATTAACGAGCAGGGGAGCCTGCCTCAGTCAGTCCCAGCGCACATGGACGTCTGCCAACGCTTTCCGCTGTCCGTGCAACTAATTGCATAAGTAATTCTGTGGCGCTGAAAACAGCAGCCTTGAATCTCTGCCTGGAATACCAGGGCCGAACATTGATTTTACTGATTTACTTTGTGTAATGAGGTAATGCCAGAGACAGAGTATGAACATGGAGCAGAAACGGGAGTCTGTTGCCGGAACATACTCTTACAGCGTTAGGGATTGCTATCACTCATCTTTTTTTCTCCAGGACACGGGTTAGAGAGAAAATGTAGTACGGGGTAAAACCTTAAAGGTCACCTATGGGTGTGGACCTAGATTGGGCCCGTTTGGGTTACAATTGCACTTTCAGGTCCGTAGCATTGTGACGCACTTTCCATACAGTGCTAATTGGTGTAATGACGGTGCATTACTTCCTTGTGTCTCCTCAGAGAAAGACCTGCCCGTCAAGCCTCAGAAGGACTGGGTGCACATGGACAAGTTGGAGCCAGAGAAGCTGGAGTGGATCAGTGATCTGCCTGCTCCCAAGAGGAAAGGAACCAAGAGGGTATTCGCTTCTGTTTAATAGCGAGGAGATACAGCGAGGTGTTCATCTACTGAATACACATCACCGCGTGTCCTTGTGTTGCCAGGCCATGCAGGCTCGTTTCGACTTCTCAGGGACCCTGATCCCGCCCACGGAGGACCTGCCCACGCACCTTGGCCTGCATCACCATGGAGACGAGCCTGAGGTCAGAATAGAGCACTTGCACTTACTAACACACGCACACACAGACACATTCTGCTGGTTGTTTTGCCTGTGAAAGGTGCATGTTGATTTTTCTGTGCTCTCTCCCATATCCAGTTGGCTGGTTACTCCTTGCAGGAGCTGTTCCTCCTGTCTCGAAGTCAACTGGTCCAGCAGCGCAGTCTAGCCCTCAGCACTCTGGCCAACATCCTAACCAAGGTTCTGCCTGTCACCCGTTGGATCATGTGGAACCATTCAGACAGTTGGTTGATGTAGTCGCTGTGGTTGTCATTAACGACCTGTCTTTGTACTCCTGCTTTTCCTCCTGTTCCTCCTTCTGTTCCTGTTCCTCCTTCTGCTCTTCCACTTTCCTCCTTCTGTTCCTCCTTCTGCTCTTCCTCTTTCCTCCTTCTGTTCCTCCTTCTGCTCTTCCTCTTTCCTCCTTCTGTTCCTGTTCCTCCTTCTGCTCTTCCTCTTTCCTCCTTCTGTTCCTGTTCCTCCTTCTGCTCTTCCTCTTTCCTCCTTCTGTTCCTGTTCCTCCTTCTGCTCTTCCTCTTTCCTCCTTCTGTTCCTGTTCCTCCTTCTGCTCTTCCTCTTTCCTCCTTCTGTTCCTGTTCCTCCTTCTGCTCTTCCTCTTTCCACCTTCTGTTCCTGTTCCTCCTTCTGCTCTTCCTCTTTCCTCCTTCTGTTCCTGTTCCTCCTTCTGCTCTTCCTCTTTCCTCCTTCTGTTCCTGTTCCTCCTTCTGCTCTTCCTCTTTCCTCCTTATGCTCCTTCTCCTTTGTCTCCTACTGTTCCTCCTGCTCCTTATTTTCCGCCTCCTGTTCCTCCTCCTGCCCCTCCTCTTGTTACTCCTGCCCCTCTTGTTACTCTTGCTCCTCCTCTTGTTACTCTTGCTCCTCCACTTGTTACTCCTGCCCCTCCACTTGTTACTCCTGCCCTTCCTCTTGTTACTCCCGCCCCTCCACTTGTTACTCCCGCCCCCCCTCCTCTTGTTACTCCCCCCCTCCACTTGTTACTCCCGCCCCTCCTCTTGTTACTCCCGCCCCTCCTCTTGTTCCTCCCCCCCTCCTCTTGTTCCTCCCGCCCCTCCTCTTGTTACTCCTGCCCCTCCTCTTGTTACTCCTGCTCCTCCTCTTGTTACTCCTGCCCCTCCTCTTGTTACTCCTGCCCCTCCTCTTGTTACTCCTGCCCCTCCTCTTGTTACTCCTGCCCCTCCTCTTGTTACTCCTGCCCCTCCACTTGTTACTCCTGCCCCTCCACTTGTTACTCCTGCCCCTCCACTTGTTACTCCTGCCCCTCCACTTGTTACTCCTGCCCCTCCACTTGTTACTCCTGCCCCTCCACTTGTTACTCCTGCCCCTCCTCTTGTTACTCCTGCCCCTCCACTTGTTACTCCCGCCCCTCCACTTGTTACTCCCGCCCCTCCACTTGTTACTCCCGCCCCTCCTCTTGTTACTCCCGCCCCTCCTCTTGTTACTCCCGCCCCTCCTCTTGTTACTCCCGCCCCTCCACTTGTTACTCCCGCCCCTCCACTTGTTACTCCCGCCCCTCCTCTTGTTACTCCCGCCCCTCCACTTGTTACTCCCGCCCCTCCACTTGTTACTCCCGCCCCTCCTCTTGTTACTCCCGCCCCTCCACTTGTTACTCCCGCCCCTCCTCCCCCCTCCACTTGTTACTCCCGCCCCTCCACTTGTTACTCCCGCCCCTCCACTTGTTACTCCCGCCCCTCCTCTTGTTACTCCTGCCCCTCCTCTTGTTACTCCTGCACCTCCTCTTGTTACTCCTGCCCCTCCTTTTGTTACTCCTGCACCTCCTCTTGTTGTTCTTCTAGGCTCGAGCAGGGGAGTTTGTGGCCGTCCTTCAGGGCAGCGTGGTGTCCACTCTGCTGGATGCCGGCCTTCTCTTCCTGCTGCGCTTCTCACTGGACGACAGTGTGGAGGGGGTGATGGCTGCTGCTGTGCATGCTCTACGAGCTCTCCTGGTGCCCTCAGACGATGAAGTAGGAGAACTTAAGAGGATCCATCCTTTGGTTCTGTATGTTTGTAAGCACATGGTTAAAACCCCCTCTGTGTGTGTGTGTGTGTGTGTCTGTCATGTCCCAGGAGTGTCTGGATTCCACCCTATCGTGGTTACACGGGCTGGCCTCATTTCCTCTGCTTCCCACCGCCAAGGAAGAGGAGGATGACGAAGACGAAGGCCTGCCGGAGGTCATGAGAGAGACAGCTGAAGAGAAGGAAGAGAAGAAGACTGATCATTACGTGGCCGCGGATGATGTTGTCAAGGTGATTAGGGACCACGCCGTGTAACCATGACAACACTCCTTTATCGCTCAACACTTACTGCCTATAAATATGCACTTAAGTGTCTCAGCACCCAGTGGGGAAATACTACTAGTGATGGATGTGTTGTCAGAAAATTGTTTTCTGTCTCAGGGGATTCTCCGGATGAAGCTGCTTCCACGACTTCGCTACGTTCTTGAGGTGGTCCGACCATCGCCCAAGGTGGTCCAGGACGTGCTGGCAGTCCTTATTCGAGTCGCCCGACACTCGTCGTCCGCCGCCACCCAGGTAACCTCCCACGCCTCGCCGGGGCGTATCTCCGCTTCTCAGTTTTCGCCCGCAGTCGGCACCTTCACACCAGTGTTTCCCTGAGCTGTGTCAGCAGTATGTGCCTGTCTGAGCAGATCTTGGACTGCCCGCGGCTAATGGACACTGTGATGTCGGAGTTCCTGCCCTGCACTTGGGCCGTGCCCGCCTCACCCGGCACCCAGCCTGTGTACGGTGTCCCCGTCGCCAACGCCGTGAAGCTCCTACATGTCCTGGCCTCCGCTGGAAGACACGCCTGTGCCAGGCTGGTGAGTGTGGTGGCTAGAGGGGTTTTTTACGTCTAGGTGCCCTGGCATGTGGATGTATGTTTATGCCCGAGACATCCACCATTCTCAGTTTCTAGAGTGCTATGAGCCAAGGAAATCCCATCACAGCTCTGGTTGTTGTGGTGCTGGTTGTATATAAGGCCTGGTTATGGTGCCTTTGAACGCTACTTTGGATGGCGTTACATGAACTAAAGCTAAGCAGCTAGTAAGAGAAAATATATATTCAGTGTTCCTTGAATAAGCAAGATAGTTAGCCAACTACTGTAGTGAATGTATACTTATTTGGCTCTTAATCGTTTTAGGGCCACTGGTGCTCTTAAATAGGTTAGGTTGCACAGTTGAATATTTTGGTGCATATAAAGTGGTCTCACGGTAGAATGTTGAATAGTCACACTGACTGTTGTTCCCCAGCTGAACTCTCTGGGTGTTCGAGAGCGTCTGTCTCGTCTGCTGGCCCCGGAGCCCGCGGAGCTGCAGCTGGAACCGGGTGAGGCCCTGAGGGTTAGTACGGAGGCCTACTGGCTGTGGGCGGTGGCAGCCAGCTACGGACAGGCCTGCGGCCTCTACATGTGAGTCAGCCATCACCGTCAACTCTAACCTACTGGCAGACTCAGTCATCTCATGGGAAAACATCTGTGCCATTTGGATTCGAATCAAGCTGTTCTAAAATGTTTGTTTGTACCTGTATGAAACCTCCCGTGAATCAATCCCTGTCCTGTTTTCAGAGACCTGTATCCCGTCCTTGTGAAAGCGTTGCAGACGACCCACCTGGCCTTGTCCCCATCAGACCCGCTGCTGTCTCTGGAGCTCCGCAGGCGTCAGGCCCAGCTCACTCTGCTCACACACGTCACACACACGGCCGGCTGTCACCAGGAGCTCCGGGCCGGTCTGGTCAGGTAGGTAGAGCCGCTCAGCGCGTCAAAAGGCTTTACGTGGATCCTCTGGCCTGTTGCTTTGTGTTCCTGTCCATTTGAATGCACAACGCCAAACGCTCTGTTGCCACTACAGTTCCCAGGGGGCCGAGTGTCCTCCCCCGCCTCCGGTGACGTGGGGTCATGTGATGGGTCTGCAGCCCACTGTGTTGGGCCTGCTGAAGGGATGTGTGAGGACCCTGGGGGACCCGGCCCAGAGGGAGAGCGCGTTGAGTCTGATCCCGACCTACCTGCTCTACATGGGGGCCTACTACACCCAACTCTCCCTGCAGGTAAACGGGAAGGATTCAAGTACGGAAGTGCACTTCTGAGCTTCTCCCCAGTTGGCATCATTTCCCCCTTCCTCAGAACACATCGGGATAAGTTGTCCACGATATTGCTACAGCTCTCCGTCTCTTATTCGACTGTATAACTGAAGCCAGTAATGTGTGTGTGTGTGTCCATGCCAACCCCCCCAGAGGTCATTCAGTCCGGTGGAATGTCTGCTGGAGCTGGAGGGACTGACTGTGGAGGTGCTTCTCCCGCTGCTGTCTCACGAGGCCGTCCACAGCCTGATTAACAACCTGCAGTGAGTCCAACCTACTCGGCGCCGTAGACTTTCGTCTGTGTTGATTTACTCTCTGCAGTGCTGGCAGGGCATGTCGGTCCCACAGAGGGGTTAGGCTTTCTCTGTGCTGCTGCTGACTCTGTGCTACGACTGACTGTGCTACGGCTGACTGTGCTACTGCTGACTCTGTGCTACGGGATCATTGTTTGTCCTCTGTGATCTGTGTGCTTCCCAGGTCCTACTCTGCAGTTTGTAACCCCCAGTCCTGCCGTCCTGGCCCTGAGACCGTCCCCAGTCTGCCTGGCCTGGGCTGCTCACGTCAGACGTCTGGCGGAGGTCTGGCTTCTCCCAGGTCCCCCTTCCCCCTCGTCACCTCCTTCTGCTACCTCCTGGACACTGTCATCAGGCTCCACAGAGGCCTGGTCCGCAAAGTAGGTCCTTGTGAAGATGTAGATACTCTCTGGTTTTGACCCAGCCTCCAGGTGCAAACTGCCCAGATTAGTGTGGCGCTGAGTTGAAAGTTATATGTATGTCTATGTACCATCTAGCGCCATCTGGTGGTGGGTTTATAGAAGTTTTTGTTGCCTATATTACCTTGAAGTAGGCTAGTGAAACAAGGACTAAACTTTCTCCGGTGGTTTGTCTCTCGACTGAACTCCCATAACTGAGAGCTGGGATGAAAAGGAAACATGGGCATTAATGGTTATTGACGTGCAGATGTCTAACTGTCTGTCTCTCCAGTTTAGCTCTCTGCTTCTCTTTGAGTCGGTTCTGGGATATCTGCGTGCCTGTGGTCGGGCCACGCCCACCCCTTCTCATTGGATCCTGCGTCATGAACATCACCTACTGTTTCTCCTGCTGAGGCTGGCCACCAGACTGGTAGGCTGCCCGCTCCTGCTACTAACCACTACAGTGTTAGGATGCGTCATGTTGGAGTATCGAGACCCAATGTGAAGGACATTATTCTCTGTCCCAATTACTGACAACCCTGTAACTCGTCTTATTCTGACCCGGATAGTTTTAATGCATCAAATGCAGGATTTTTAAATACATCAGATACAGGTTGTCTTACTGGATCAGACACAGGTTGTCTTACTGGATCAGACACAGGTTGTCTTACTGGATCAGACACAGGTTCAGGTTGTTTTACTAGATCAGATACAGGTTGTTTTACTGCATGGTTCACATGTAGTTGAAAGTAATCATCGTTGTGTTGATATGAGTAGGTACAGTATTTGACAGAGCCGTTTCTGCTCATTGCTTCCAGGTTCCCTCGGACCCAGAGGTGACCATCCATGCTGCCCTGTTCCACCAAACAGCTCTGATCATGCTTCCCTGGCTGTTACCTGGCAGTGAATACCTGGCTCATGAACTCATGTCCACCGTCGTCTTCAACAAAGACTTCATACTGTGAGCCTTTTTATTACTCAGTAGTTCAGCAGTGTAAGAAGCCAACTGTGATGTGATGTGTACGAGGTCTTTAAGGTTAGCCAACCCACTAATTGATACGGTACAGTGATGATGTGTACGAGGTCTTTAAGGTTAGCCAACCCACTAATTGATACGGTACAGTGATGATGTGTACGAGGTCTTTAAGGTTAGCCAACCCACTAATTGATATGGTACAGTGATGATGTGTACGAGGTCTTTAAGGTTAGCCAACCCACTAATTGATAAGGTACAGTGATGATGTGTACGAGGTCTTTAAGGTTAGCCAACCCACTAATTGATAAGGTACAGTGATGATGTGTACGAGGTCTTTAAGGTTAGCCAACCCACTAATTGATACGGTACAGTGATGATGTGTACGAGGTCTTTAAGGTTAGCCAACCCACTAATTGATAAGGTACAGTGATGATGTGTACGAGGTCTTGTGTTTATTACAAATCCTAGTGAATCACGGTTGGATCCCTTGTGCATTCATATTAATAGTCCCAACATAATCTCAACGAGGCAAAGCGTGGCTGAGACCAGGTGTTTCCAGACCCGATGACGCCGGTGATTAGGTGTAAATATGGTGTTGATGGCAGCCGTGTGCCGTCTGAGGCCAGGTCCAACCGACACATTAGCGTGGTTTACATTTACACCACATTGGATCTGCTAACGACATTTCTAAAATATTATCTTATTGTTTTAGAAATGTCAAGCAGGTTTTCTACTGGTGATGTCTAACGGCTTTGATTCCAAGTCACAAAGTGCACCGTTCCTTCTCAGAATGGGGTTCGCGGGATCAAACGGAGAGTTTTCTTCTAGGCAAACGTGCTTTGGGAGTTGATCAGGAGCAGATTGGGAAAATCAATAGGTCTACTATCGGTCCCAGGGAGGCTTTTTAGGCGATATATTGGAACGTATGGAACCTGTCTGAAACAACTCGACACACTGTGTTTTAATGATTCTGGTCAATGTGTTAATTTATCGGTCTAGACAGACGTCAATTTCTGACACTCTATAATAAGCTTCTTTTACCAGCAAACTAAATACTATGTTAATTATATTTGACCATACAACAAAACCTCATTTGAAGTGATGTTCTTTCTTTGTCGAGCTGTGTGACTGTTTTTATTTGGGTTTTGTTTTGTGTTTCTCTGTAAAAAAAAAAGGAATTCATTCAGAATTCAGAATGGAAGATAAGTCAACATCTTAAACGGTATTCTGCCGGGGCATAACTCCTGACCTTTTTCCTTTCTGGTTAGATCACAGCTGATGCCAGGACGTTGTTTTTATTTTGCCTGTATTCTGTATAGACTTCCTGGTTTATGTACTTCCCTTTCTCCCGTCCTCCAGAGAGGGTCAGAGTGGTGGACCAGAGGCTGCAGAGCTGTCTGAGCTGCAGCTCCAGGAGCGCTCCACCCCTTCTCTCCAGACCTTGGGTCCCCTGCTGAGGGAGGCCTGTGTCCAGCTGCCCTCCATCCGTGGCTGCTACCTCTCTCACCTGGCCCACATGGAGCCTGCTGTCCTCTCCTCCCGGGACCGTCACCTGGGCCGGACGCCCTGGGTCAACACCCAGCTCCTCCCGGAGCTCGCCGGACCCTCCCTCCCGTCCGATTGGCCCTTCCTGCCTCTGATCAGTCTGTACGAGCGGGCGGGTGCACCGGACGGCGGGGGTCTGCAGGTGGAGTCGCTCCCCGCGGGTTCAGTGCAGTCGGTCACCTTCTGCCTGCAGTGGCTGCTGCTCCTGGAGGTCTGGCGGGCAGAAGCCCTCAGGGTGGTGTTGCCGGTAGCCAGGCTGGCACGTCTCGCCTGCGTCTTCCTGAGCTCCAGTGACCTTTTCTTCGAGAAGCCAGTCCAGAGGCTGACCTGGGCCCTCATCAGGTTGCTGACCAGGCCGTCCCAGCTGGACGTGCTGGACCTCAACTCCCCTCCTCCGGGCCTGGCCTCCTTCGACGACCTGTACTCTGCCCTGATTGGACAGTTCGAGGCGGTGTCATTTGGCGACCGCCTGTTCGGCTGCTTCGTCCTGTTGCCGCTGCAGAGGCGGTACAGCGCCACCATGAGGCTGGGGCTGTTTGGGGAGCACGCGGGCCTGCTGCGCTCCCTGGGGGTGACACTGGAGGAGGTATGGTGGAGGATTGTCAAGCTCAGGGTTCAGATGCAAACGACCAGTAGAGGGAGCTCTCTCCGAATGTTGTCGCTGTCTTGCTCTCGTCCACAATTCTGCCAATGTCCCAAACATGTAAGTATCGGCTTATTGATACTCTTCTCTCTGGTCCTGCCAGCTGGCCATCCCTATTGAGAGGTTCACGTCACCCCCTGAGGATTCACTGCCGCTGCTGCGTCTTTACTTCCGGGCGCTGGTCACGGGGACACTGAGGCGGTGCTGGTGCCCTGTACTCTACGTGGTGGCTTTGTCCCACCTCAACACCTTCATCTTCTCCCAGGATGCAGCGACACAGGTAGCCGGGTCCTGTGTGTGTGGAACATGTTGGTGGTCTGGTCGGGTCCTGTGTGTGTGGAACATGTTGGTGGTCTGGTCTGGTCCTGTGTGTGTGGAACATGTTGGTGGTCTGGTCGGGTCCTGTGTGTGGCACATGTGTTTTTTGCTGATAGGATTCAGGATCAGATTTTGGCTGATAGGTTTTTGTCTTTGGCTGTCCAGCAGGTGGAAGCAGCCCGTCGCAGCCTTCTGAGGAAGACTTACTACCTGACTGATGAGGTACTCACACACACGCACACACACACGCTCACTTTCCCCTGAACTGTTTTTTCCCCTGCTTCAACTTTATATCCCCCTGGCATCTCCTGCCCCCCTCTGGCATCTCCTGCCCCCTTCTGGCATCTCCTGCCACCCTCTGGCATCTCCTGCCACCCTCTGGCATCTCCTGCCCTCCCCTGGCATCTCCTGCCCTCCCCTGGCATCTCCTGCCCTCCCCTGGCATCTCCTGCCCTCCCCTGGCATCTCCTGCCCTCCCCTGGCATCTCCTGCCCTCCCCTGGCATCTCCTGCCACCCTCTGGCATCTCCTGCCCTCCCCTGGCATCTCCTGCCACCCTCTGGCATCTCCTGCCCTCCCCTGGCATCTCCTGCCCTCCCCTGGCATCTCCTGCCCTCCCCTGGCATCTCCTGCCACCCTCTGGCATCTCCTGCCACCCTCTGGCATCTCCTGCCCTCCCCTGGCATCTCCTGCCCTCCCCTGGCATCTCCTGCCCTCCCCTGGCATCTCCTGCCCTCCCCTGGCATCTCCTGCCCTCCCCTGGCATCTCCTGCCCTCCCCTGGCATTTCCTGCTCTCCCCTGGCATTTCCTGCTCTCCCCTGGCATTTCCTGCTCTCCCCTGGCATTTCCTGCTCTCCCCTGGCATTTCCTGCCCTCTTTTGACCCCTGCCCTCTTTTGACCCCTGCCCTCTTTTGACCCCTGCCCTCTTTTGACCCCTGCCCTCTTTTGACCCCTGCCCTCTTTTGACCCCTGCCCTCTTTTGACCCCTGCCCTCTTTTGACCCCTGCCCTCTTTTGACCCCTGCCCTCTTTTGACCCCTGCCCTCTTTTGACCCCTGCCCTCTTTTGACCCCTGCCCTCTTTCGACCCCTGCCCTCTTTTGACCCCTGCCCTCTTTTGACCCCTGCCCTCTTTTGACCCCTGCCCTCTTTTGACCCCTGCCCTCTTTTGACCCCTGCCCTCTTTTGACCCCTGCCCTCTTTTGACCCCTGCCCTCTTTTGACCCCTGCCCTCTTCTGACCCCTGCCCTCTGGTTAGGTGTTAAGGCACCATATGCTGCTGTTCCGCCTGCCCCAGAAAGACTCCGAGCTGGGCTTTGATACCTTCGACCAGCTGCCTCTAATCCGGCAGCGCAGACTGGATAGTGTGTTACTGGCCAGAGAAGTGAGTGATGGTGAGGTGAAATGAGTGGAGGGAACAAATTATGTTTTTCCTTGGATGTTTGTGGCCATGATGAGGTTTCCAGCTCCAGGGCACGGAAGCATTAGCGGCAGTATTACGAAAGGATAAAAACAAGCTGTAAAAGTGCCTGGAAAGCTCTGTATCGAAACTGACTGTTTTGAATAAAATATTCATTTGTATGTGTGTGTTTTCTCAGCGCACAAGTGTTTTATTTGTCTTATATATATAATAATAATAATATGTAGGACATGTTTTGCCAAACCAGAGCACGTTTCCAAATAATGTCCAAATAATGAAATTATTCCACTGCAATTTACTTGTTTAGAAGTTCAATTTGGCTCTGGTTCTACATACATTCCTAAGGCAATAATAATTTACACACCCTCGCGTTCAGTTTTAAATACGTACTTATAAAATATAATTTGGCTTGTGACTGCAGGCCACGACAAACAAAAGGTTTGTTTCTGAACCACTGTGTTAGTTTCGAATATAGCAGGTTGTCACAGCCTGGCCCTGGCCTAATCCATAAAATGTAACTTTTGCCTGTTCCTTTCTCATTGATCTACAAACGTGTCCACGGCTACATTTCCCTTCTGGCCATATGTCCCTAATATTATTCCGTTAATCCGTGTTATTCATACCAAACAATGAACGATGGGACAGTTAGCTTGTCTTTCCAGCGTATTTTCTTTCAATTTATTACACCGTTTGAGCCGGCCGGGAGTGTTTGTCATGTGTGTTTTACAGGCTGTGTTCATGGATACTGTCTGCCGTCAAACTTGTGGATCGCCTCCAATTATTTTTCCATCTTTGGCTCTTTCTCCCTCACTCTCTAAATACAGTGCCTTTAGAAAGTTCTCGCACTCCATTACTTTTCCCGGTGGGTTAAAGTTGCTTACATTTTTGCTAACGACCAACGCAAAAACCCTGAAATGAATGTTTTTTGAAAACTTGTTTTAAAGGTTACGAATTGAGCTATAAAATACGGTATTTTCATTGGGCAAGTGTTTTCCCTGCTGAGTAAATACACGTTAGAAACACCTTTCATAGTGTATCCATCCCTTCATCTTTTGTCACTGATAGCTTTTAATATAATGTGTAATATTTGCCCAAATTGCTCTGGGTAATTGCTTGCTGTCAGTTTTCACAGCACGCCATAGATTGTCAGGCAGATTCAGGCCAAAATGGTGTAGGCAAATGGGTCAACTGTTCACAGCACCAGCAATGTGTGGAAGGACTCAACAAAAAATGTGCACGTTTAAGATGATTTTGATTGGTTTCCTCTGGGGAAATTAGAGTGTTAATCGACACAATTTCACCTTCAAAAATACCTCCAGGAGTCTGTATCTCTCCAAGGGCGTTAAAATAGTTAGGCGGGAAAATATGTAACAGATGTTTTCTATTTTCTTTCTGCTGCTATTGTTTTCTGAGTCGGTCAGATTTACACAGGCAGAGCTTTAGTGCAGATATCAAAAGACTTCAGTGGGGTTCAAAGTTATAAGCACACTATCACTGTTTTTATGTTTTGGCTGTTACAATTTGTCCTCCCAAACAGATATCACAAATGTTACGACATGCCTGGCAATCTTCAATCAGTTGGAATACTGATATAAATGATTAGTCTCTTATTTTGTGTCAACTTTTTATAGAGCCGAAACAGTTTATTAAGAGTTGGTTTTGTTTCATAAATCTATAGCGCTGGATTCTGTTCCAGAGGTCCAGTACCGGCTGTTTTTCTGTTTTACCTCAGCATTTATTGCTTTATTGGTGTCTCTGCTATAAATACGTTTCTGATTAGTGGGTTTACTGGGTTTCAATGAAAGAAATGGTTGGAACTGGCTTCAAGGTTCAGTTTGAAGGGTTTAGGTAGTTCCCAGTGAAGGAGTGTTTTTTTTCTGTTATAAATACACGTTAGATGGCTCTCCTTCCTGTGTGTAGTCAATGATGCACGTTCATTCATGGTCCATTTTTCCTTTAACAGCCTTACAGACTTGAACAGATGTTAGCCACTGCTAGCTTCAAATTTACTGCGATCATTGTGATCATGTAATTGAATCAATATACTTTAGTAGATGTTACTTAATAAAGGTAATTTGGCCATTAAAATTAACATGCCCCTGCTAATTCCATATATTCTTTTCTGTACCAGTATTAAAGTAGGTGGACGTGGGCAAAATTTGGCTAATATTCTTATGGGGCCAAATAAGATAATATTGGGACGAAAGTATGTATTAGAAAACTGACTTGAGAGGTTTTTGGTGATGGTCCAGTGTTCTGGCACTTTTGTGCTGGAATTAGGCGACCGCCCATTTCAGTCTTGATTCTTAGCTTTGGGTTTGTCTTTGGATTCTGCTCCAGTTGTCTGTCATTATGAGGGCCAATCAGGTCTCAATACAATGAAAGGAATCCATTATGAAGAAGGACAATGTAATGAAATAAAAATCTCATGGGAAGCATGGGAACAACCGTGGGGAGTATGGGAACAACATTTAAAAAGGAAATAACTTAGTGTTTGACTTAAACTTATGTACGCTTCTGCAAAGAGGACGTTTTGACAGATCAGAGAAGTCAGTCAGAGAAGGAGAATATCAATAAACAATGTATTTACAACTCTTGATAGCCTAAAAACAAACAAGTTAACGTAATTTGCTAGCAATTCTTTTCCAACGTGTTGTACAATGTTTATTTTAGGTCTTTCCCTGCCCCTAGTATAACAAAACAATAGAGCTAACCGTCTTTGTATTTATTCTTTAGGTTCGAGCCACATGGCTCCAAGGTTACGCCTTAGTTGCTAGATATCTGCTGGCTATTTTGTATATTATATTCTATGTTTTTTATATACATGTTCCTGGCTAGTGCTGCTGTACAGCTATGTGTGGGTAACAATTATAAAACATTTGCCACACTAATAAAATGTCAAGTCCACCATGCTATTTGCATGTAGGCTATATGTCCAGGGGAAATATTAAAACATTTTCAGTTCCACCACATCAGCTTGGGTGTTCGTACGATGTCTATATTTCTCCAGGGATTAATCAATATTTCTTGGTTAGAGATCCCGGATTTGTAAATAGCATTTGAATTGCTAATTTCGTGGAACAACCAGAGATCGATGGACGAGCTCTTTGTGATCATCAGGAATAGCAGTCATCCAAGTGTCATTTGTAATCAGCCAACACTCTGAGAGTTTGTCTTTAACAGACCACAGTACTGAGATCAGGCCTGTTGGGACATAGACGGCTGCGCATTGGCCAGAGAATCAACCGTCAGCTCAAATTGTCTATAAAAAATGACATGGCCAGCAGCTATTCCAGGTCCCGGCTATTCCAGATGGGACCCAATGACGACAGAAGAAACGTACGTCCCAACTGTGGCATATGATGTGTTTAAAACTGACTATCAAGCTCTCCTTTCACGTTTAATTTCTGACCGGTGACCTGTGAGTGCTCTACTCATCACTGACTCGATCCCAAGGAAGGGCGCACGTCCAAACTGTCTGCTTAATCAAAAACATCTGACACACACAGGCACAGACAGGCTCTCACACGTGTACACACACACACACATACAGAAAGGCATTGTTTGATTGTTTTGGCGTTACCTCGACTACAAACCATCTTATTGGTGTGGTAAAGTATCACCCTGTAATGCCTATATTGTTAATATAATGTAACTGAACCCTGCACAGCCCCATGTCTAAAACAATAACGACCATTCCTATTACCCCAACGCTCAGTCTACGAATTTGACCGTGGTCTCATCGAATCTACTCATTATTAAGTATTACTTTCACTGTGGTTTTTCCCGTCGTGCAGAACGATTTGGCTTTGCATTATCCCAAAGTCAGCAGTCTAAATTCCACTGGCCTACTGTGGCATGCTGTTGTGTGGTTCATGTCCAGTAGGGGGTGCTGTTTGGACGTCTCAGGACTCGGTCAGATGGCCGACACTGGGCCAATTGAGCCACGTCCTGTGATGGGGGCCAGTGAGCCTAAGTGGAATAAATTGGTGTCACCAGGTCCTAACGCTGTTACCCGGAGTAGTAATTCAGTGGGGCTGATTTTATTAGTGTGTGGACATGGTTCTCTGGTGATGGATTGGTCTGTTAACAAAGCCATCATTGAGTCCAAGTTGTCTTCACTGCAGCGTGAAAAACCAGGACGGAGAGAATTCATAGTTCCCATTATTATAACTTCTGCCCCATACAGGCGGGCGTCTGTCTGTGGTCTTCTCTCTACAATAGGTATTGTCATACACCAACATGGAACATTGTGTGTGTGTGTGTGTGTGTCACTGGGGTTGGGGTAGAAAGCTGCTGAGGCTTTGTCTTATACTTTCAGGATAACATGATAGGAGAACTTGTAAACCTACACAGACCGAAATTAAATTGGATCCCTTTACCTTGAATTAAAGTGATTTGGTTAGTGGCCACCCTGGTGCTGGAGACAGCAAGTTCCGCTCTTCTGACGTTTGTCTGTACGAATATGAAACCTAATCTTTAGGTCATTCATAGAGGGCTATGTCTCTTACACGTCAACATCTTTCTGCTTCTATGTATTTAAAACACTTCATCACATTGTCATTATCAAGTGTTGCTTGTGTTGCCACCTGCAAGTTTAGAAAGAATGCCAAAACTGAAGTTTATTTACGTCAGCTATAACCTGCAAAGGTCAGCAAGGCAGAACTTCTAATGCCGTCTCGAAAACACGCTCGCGGAGGTTGTCAGACATGAAATATTGATTGCTCAGCCAAAGTGCTCTCTAACACCACGTTGTACACGACAGTTTTATTAATATATAATGTTTGCAAAACAGCAGGTGTGAGAGGAACAGGACTTTAAACATGGCCACAGATGGTGACGCAGACAAACATTGGTTTTTTTAATTTAAAGAACAACTACGTCTTCATTTTGAAACAGTTTTATTGGTCTTTGAGAAAAAGGTTTGAAGTAGATACCAATAGAAAAAAACAGACACCATTTCTTTTTTTTGTGTTTACATGATTGGAAAAAACTGTATTTTACATTTTATTTACGCAAAAGTAAAACACAATAGAAATGATGGTCTTACTGGTTTTACTGATCTAAAAGATGACTAAAATTCTAAACATATTTAGCTTCCAGTCAATATACTGTATCCATACTGGCTTGAAAGTGTAATTAAATGTAACTAAAACTATATCTAAAACCAGAAGTGTCTTATGGCACTTACCCATCATCTATATCGGCCTTATTGGTGGACCTCATTGGTCTAACTGGTACTTCAGATGAGCTCAATCTGTCATTCGCCGTCCTCTGAGGATCACAGAAACACTGTCCTGTTTGATTCAAAGCACCGGTTTTCAATTGCTTTCAAGTCTTGATACTTGAATGGCCATTTTGTGTCCATGTGGTCATGTGACCTTTACTTCATGCGTTTAAATGTGTTGTGTGTCCTTATATTATGTATAGAAACGATATTGTATGTAATAAGTACAACGCGTAATGCTGTTTTCAGAATGAAAAGATGTGCTGTTGACATGGACAATAGAAAAATGCGCTTACATAGGTTTGGTGTTCAGACGGGCCTTAGAGGCTGACAAAAGAGACGATGGGAGTTGTTGAACCGGGTAGTTTTCTAATACGGCCACATTTCAGCCCTCTGGTTTCTTTTTAAAATAAGAAACAACGACACCTTTATGAATCTGTATGGTTGTGCGACTCCTTGGATCTGGTGGGGTTACGGCATTTTGGATCTGCTTGACCTTTCACCATATTGTACCGTCCGTAAGACCTAAAGATATCTGAAATAGCGAGAGGTTTTGACTTGCTCAGTTCAGTACTATTGATCACATTATATATAGACTCTAAAATAAGTCGAGGCATTGGGACTTAAAGGTTATATCTGGCATTTCGGTCGAAAAAGATTTGCCATCAACCTTATTTCGAACATGTTGCTGTGAGGTTCTCTGACTGGGCAGTTTAATCGGACAGTGATGGACTGCTGGGGGTGTCAATTAAACATTAAATAAATAAAATGCTGTATCTGAAAGAGAACGACAAAACAGTTGGGATTGCAACCGGTAAAATGGCGCATTAGTGGCTCTTATCCTGTAAGCAGTCTTTGGTCATATGACAGGGATGCTTCTGTTTGCATTCTCTGGCTGAGTCCAAATGCTGCATTCCTGGCACAAACCACGTCCAGACACACAGATTAGCATTTTTCCCGCGTGCAAATGATCCAGATTTGTTGTGAAGCTCAACAAAACATCCAGGGAGATAATTTAATAGTGACATGCGTACGATCATGACGCCAACACTGTGATTATGTGGCATTTGTGAAACACATCCTGATGTAATGGCACCGGTGCCCAGCGGCACTCAGTGATTAGAAAGAAGCAAAAGTAATGCCTTGGTCTCAATTACACTTTTATTAAGTTCTGTAGTTCTGCTGGTGAGTCCATTTGTTGCTGAACGGAGAACGACATTTAACAACAATAACGTTCTGCGATTGCTGCCTCCTTAAATAACTGATTTAGAGAGCTAAGGATACTTGATAATTTGCTTACGTACCCTTTCTCTCAGTTGATGGATGTATATACGTATATAGTGACTGAGAGACATCTAAAACAGAATATCTGAGACAACTGGTGTGGTCAGTAAAGTGTTGCCCATAAAGGATTTGCTCGCCGTGCATTTGACCTTTTATTGTTTGAAATCCCTTTTTACCAATTGACCTTTGGTGACCCAAGATTGCATTCCAATTTTCAGCCACAGAGAAATGGTGTCTTGCTCAGAGACAGAGTCTCAGATTGAAAATGTATCCGGCTCACTCATGTGGTTCCATTCGAGCAATGTTTTAATGTCAGAAGCCCTTACTTAGCTCTTCCTGCACCCCTGCTATATTTGCTCTGTAAGCAAGTGATGTTGGGCCAAAGAATAATTCTAAAGAGCACGGCCTCCCCCCACAGCACATGATAATGATGCCCGTCTCCCACCAACATAAACAGTCTCCGACCAGCATCACTGTTATTGTGTTACATAAGTGACCTCCATACGGGCAACAAATGACCTAATGACCTAACATTTTCCACTTGCTCCATATCCAGTGAGCTGAATGTATACAAATGTAATAAGTCAAATATTATAAATATTATTGCGTGTGGTTTTTGCTTGTTAAGTACATTGTCAAATCTTGAGACAGCTATTGTAGCTGGTAATAGTGAAATGACAAATAAGAAACCAGAAATAATTATGTTTGTTTTAATGGACTGAGATGATTTATGTTGTGTCATTCTATCTGTTAATAGTTTGTATTTGTCCTTAATTGTTGTTGTATTTGTGAGTTGATTGCCAATGAGACCTCAGTCTCAATGTGTCTCCTTGGATGAATAAAAGTTGTATAAAAAATATATATATATTTCTGACCCTGTCAATGACTATATTACATATTCATTTAGCCGTTTTCCTTTTCATATAGCCTCTTTCCTATTCAAACTAATTTCATATATGTTTGAACCAGATTGGGTCTGTAAGTGAATTGAAGCCCGGCTGACAGATCACTCAATCTTCTGAGCACGGCCTCTGATACCAGCTGAACCAGGAGCACGGAGCAAACAGACAGGTGAACAGAGAGCTGGCAGAATCCTAATATCACAGTGATAGTCCGCGGCCGTCCATTATTTATCAGACGACTAACAAGGCGCTACGTTTTCCGAGCAGGGCCGAGAGGGAGGGAGAGAGGGAGAGAGGGAGGGAGGGAGGGAGAGAGAGAGGGAGAGAGAGAGGGAGAGAGAGAGAGAGAGAGAGAGGGAGAGGGAGAGGGAGACGGAGAGGGAGAGGGAGAGGGAGAGGGAGAGGGAGACGGAGAGGGAGACGGAGAGGGAGACGGAGAGGGAGACGGAGAGGGAGACGGAGAGGGAGACGGAGAGGGAGACGGAGAGAGAGACGGAGAGAGAGACGGAGAGAGAGACGGAGAGAGAGACGGAGAGAGAGACGGAGAGTGAAAGAGCGACTGTGCGCAATCTTGGGCATGAAAGCCCAATTGGCTGTCGGATTACAACTTCACACGGCATGGGGCAGAATCCAGTCAATAGCCAGAGAGAATTTGAGGCTTGACCAACAGACCAGATCTGGACGAGCGGTGGGAGCTCCCTGGAACACACAGGGACGGTTATAGGCTAACTTTATTCAGCCGGTGTGCTCAGGTCCGTCGGACATAATGGCAAAACAGAAGTGACGAATGTTTTTGCACCCCTGGATGTTCTGTTCTGAGTGGGGCCCAGTTATTAATTAATTGGCACCCAACATTGTAACTTTTCTACTTTGCACCCGATAAGTGCGTCTGCTGAAATGAGTGTAAATACTGTCATATTTAGATATTATGAAGTTGACATTTCATGGGGGCGTTTCGATCTCTGTTAAAACTACTACCGTATAACGCCGTAAAGCTTGAGATTTGGCGCTACGGATAAAAAATTTGCCCTTCGACCCAAAATATTTTATAGGGAATGCTGAGCCAATATATATAAATATCACTGCTCTAAATAGTGAAGACGCGGGCAGCACATCCCATAATTAAAGTTGAGTGGATGGACTACTTATGTGGTATCTTTTCCTGGCACACATGAAGAAAACTTCATCAGATGGCAGAGTCTACTATTTTGACTATTTTTAATATATACATACGGTACACGCTTTTCCTTTCTCTTTGCCTGTTTACAACTCACACGCGTTACAATTCTAAAACAATCACCGGCTACAATTACGCAGTCTTTTCAGGCCGCAAATTTTTCAGGTCACGGCTTGGAGTCACAGAGGAGGTACAAACGGTTCGTCGTGTGGGAGTACAAATTGGACATAGCATTGATTTTCTTATAGCCCATCACGCCTTCAATCCTGTGTTAATGACTAATTCAAGTTTAACTGTACATTACCAGATAACATACCGGGTCAACATCAGCATGTCCCCCATGCTGCGTGTGCCAGAGAACGTGGCAGAGGACACGCCGAATGAATTGGTACCGGTGGCGTTTGGGCCCGATGAGCGCATCGATATTCACCGGGCCCTATAAGCCAGTCAATACCGCGGGGACATCATCTGGGACAAGAGATCGCTAATTACTTAATTGTTTAACGTCGTGCAGGGCCGGCCCCCTCTCTGTATGCAGGTCCCGGGGGCACGGGGATGATTTAGGTTAATGAATGGGAGAACTGCATGGGGGAGATATAAAGAGGCGTGTTTGTGTCGGCTGATGGCTCCCCGGGCAACAGACATTGATCTTCTGTGTGCTTTAATGTCTGTCCGGGAAACATTTGGGGAGATCATGCTGTTGGAATTAGAGGACTGAGTGCTGCAATTAGGGCTCTCCATCCGTCCTGGCTAATTGCCATTGTCAATCACTGACTGATCCGCCCCCTGTGTCTTTGGCAATCACTGACTGACATTCCTTTGGCAGCAGCAATCACTGACTGAACCGCCTCTGATATCTTTTGACAATCACTGACTGACCCGCCTCTAATATCTTTTGACAATCACTGACTGACCCGCCTCTAATATCTTTTGACAATCACTGACTGACCCACCTCTGATATCTTTTGACAATCACTGACTGACCCGCCTCTAATATCTTTTGACACTGACTGACCCGCATCTAATATCTTTTGACACTGACTGACCTGCCTCTGATATCTTCTTCCTGCGTCTGTTGGAATCACAGATTCTTCTCCCACGGCCTGTGGTGATCACTGACTGACCCCCTTGAGTGGATTTTTACACCAAAATTAAAAAAGACAGAGGGTAAAAGCTGGATTAAAGATTTATTCGAACTTAGCCCTTGAATATCCTCCTACCATAGAAATGTGAATACAGCACGATGTGTGTATTGGAAGCAATGTGGGCTTAATCTAAAGGTAAGTCCCAGAAGGGAAGACATTCATACTGCTCTGTAATATTGGCACGTTGGCTATTTTAGTTCGCCCGGACGCACACACTTTCACTTCCCTGATTTCACAACGATGTCCGTTGCCCTTTATTCTCCAGGCCTGAACTGAACCGGACAACCAGCTGCCTTCTCTTGACACACAGTTCTGTTCCTTCGGTGTAGCACAACCTGGTATTCTCCAGCAGACCCACGCTGTGAGACCAAGAGCCGCATCTCCTTCCAGGTGCCCCGACTTGAGAAATATTGGTTCCAGGAATTTATGCCCAAAGATATCTGGTTATCGTTCCACATGCTGTACTTTGATCATTTCGGTATGTGTCCAATAGATTTACTGACATTGGATATACTGTAAGGTGGATGTTTAGGGAACCTGAATAATATATGAAATATTCACTAACGATATTGAAGGAACAGAAGGTCATAGGATGAGATTGAGACATAATTGTGAGAAAGTTAATGGTGAAAGTTCTTTCAAAAGTTAAACATCCGTTTGACAAAGCATACACTGTTTTATGATTTCAACTCCGAAGCGGACCAAACTTCTCATGTCATCACCTACACCTTTACATTATGTCACACTGCCCGAAGTGTGTGACGAAAAACATGATCTACTGACCCAGGAAATTAAAAGATACATTTGAAACTTCAACAATCATTCACAAACACCCATTCTAGGACTAATGTTATTGTCTGTCACATGTCCATTGGCAAGCCAACATTTTGTTTATGTTTCTTGGCTAAATTAATTTATTGTGAACACCTGCTTTTCTCCACGAGCGTAACCACAGGAATGTAGTAACATGCCAATGAGCTTGGTTGAGTGAATCCCAACCAGTAAAAACACACATGGGGATGCTTGGAATGTAGGCCTCTGCCATTAACCCTTCTTCCACTGTTGAATCTATTTTCCAGAGGAAAAGCCCACATGTGAAAAATTCATTAAGTCAGCGTCTCAAAGCTGAAACTTGGCCCAGGAGACGGCGATGGAGAATCACAGTTCTCTGGGTCTTTTAGAAGTCTCAACACTCTAGACCAGACTTTCTGCACTTCTTACTGGTTTATCAGTGCAGTTACTTTCCGCCATTCTGACTGGGTTATCAAAGTCAAAGTATTTGAGAATGACTTGCATCAAACTGCACAATGAAATTCTTATGACATGGCAAGCAACATCTACGTAGTTAGAAGAACAAAAAAAAACAGAATTACAACGGAATATGCAGCTGCCATATTTTCTGCCATTCGGACTGGGTTATCAGTGCAGTTACTTTAACATTTTTAAGAAGTGTATTCATCCCTCTCTGTGTATTTTAGAAGCAGGGAATTGTCAAAGGAAATTCCCTGCTTGTATAGAGGGTTTTCGATATCCCTGCGTTCAGTCAGTTTTATACCCTAGTTGTGGCTGTTGCAGGAGTCACAGTAGAGTTTGGGGAGGAGCTTCTGTGTGAAAGATTTAATTGGACCCCATTGAAGAGGTTGGGCCATCACTCATTGTCATGGGGAAGTGATATGGGCCATCACTCATCGTCATGGGGAAGTGATGTGGGCCATCACTCATCGTCATGGGGAAGTGATATGGGCCATCACTCATCGTCATGGGGAAGTGATATGGGCCATCACTCATCGTCATGGGGAAGTGATATGGGCCATCACTCATCGTCATGGGGAAGTGATGTGGGCCATCACTCATCGTCATGGGGAAGTGATATGGGCCATCACTCATCGTCATGGGGAAGTGATGTGGGCCATCACTCATCGTCATGGGGAAGTGATATGGGCCATCACTCATCGTCATGGGGAAGTGATATGGGCCATCACTCATCGTCATGGGGAAGTGATATGGGCCATCACTCATCGTCATGGGGAAGTGATATGGGCCATCACTCATCGTCATGGGGAAGTGATGTGGGCCATCACTCATCGTCATGGGGAAGTGATATGGGCCATCACTCATCGTCACGGGGAAGTGATATGGGCCATCACTCATCGTCACGGGGAAGTGATATGGGCCATCACTCATCGTCACGGGGAAGTGATGTGCATGATCGCATAACCACTGTTGTCTGTAAAAAGTGAACCCCGGCCTGGAGAACAGATAGTGTTGGGGAACAGAGTTTGGGTGTGGAACAGAAAACGGGTTGGGGAACAGAGATAGGGTTGGGAACGGAGATAATGTTGGGGAACAGAGATAGGGTTGGGGAACTGAGTTAGTCCGTGCTGGCAAGTACATTTTATTTTACTTCCTTGGGAGATTTAACATTATAAAGCTAATATGTATTATTATGTTTATCCTTCTCCTTAGTAAGGTTTCACCTTGTATGGCTTTAATATTTATTGAAGTTGAATTTACTTTCTGGAAAGGTTTCACCTTGCTCTAATATCCTGGCTACTGCGTCGAGAATTTCATTAGAAAAATGGCAACTCGTATGAAGTATGCTGTACAGAAACATCTGATTTCATTTATTACCATGAAAATAACAGAACACAACAAATTGCTCCAAGAGGAAAAAGCAACAAATTTCCATTTGTTTGTCACCGGAAATAATTCAGAAACCTGTCAGCAGTGTACTGATGGATTTACAAGCCGAATGTGCAGCGCTGAACAGTGTTTAGCTACGGCTGTCAGTGTATTAGTCTGTTTATGTGGACTTTCAGAATATCTGGTTAAAATATCCATGCAAACAACCAACACATTGTAAAACATGTACTAAGCCCTAAGGCTGTCAGTGTATTAGTCTGTTTATGTGGACTTTCAGAATATCTGGTTAAAATATCCATGCAAACAACCAAGACATTGTAAAACATTTACTAAGCCTATGAAACCATAACACATCTGTTCATCAACAAACATTATAGCTACAAAGGGGTACACGGTTCAAATCCATCATTGGATTGAAGACGTAGTAGCGGCCTTGTTTGTGAGCGAGTGTGTGTGTGCAGGCTGAAACTCTGACCATAATGCCAAGACAAGGAACAGTGCTTTGACACGTTTCATATTTCTCCCGCAACCTCCCCCACCGTGCCAAGGAAAGACGCGTTACGTTATATTAGACAGCGTGCTTAATTACTTTAGACGGGCAGGATTTCTGCTGCTTTTGCATTATTACGAAGCCAAGAGATGGATGGGCCAAAGATTAGAGGACAAGCAGATCACATATTCTCTTGTCCTTGCGTGTGTTCGTCCGACACACAACGCTGTTGCTTTTCTCTCCAGGGACAAGAAGAACAAACCTTATTTCAACAGTGCAGTCCGCACAGCCAGTTGGGACGGGGATATTTTCATTGCTGGGTGAAGATGCTGAATGTTTCGCTTGCCTTATAACCGATAATTTTGGGATCCATTACAATAACAACCACTATAAATTGTATTTGGATTTGAAAATGTTTTCTTTTTGGTTTTTCAAAAAGTAATTGAAAGCAGACGCTACCTTCTCTCCTATTCACCCGTATTTTCAGTTTGCTTCCTGAATCTAGTAGCTTCAATTTGAATTGACCCTGTCTACAGGGCAACAGGAAACCGTCAATATCCTAACAATTGATGGAACGTATCGCCGCTCCAACTAATGTGCATTTAGTAAAAGAAAGGGAGAGACAGAGAATATGAAATCTGACAGTGGTGAAGACATTCTCTTGCTAGAAGATCCCAAATGCAATAACACAGTTTTTAAATTCCCCACACTGACACAAACAATCGAGTCAATTAGCATCGGGAAAGTCTTACAGACACATGCAGTTTTTTCCCGACTGCAGATTCTACCATACAAATAATATTACTGTAACATTTGAAATACGTGGCAAACATCGGAGCTCTGGTTCGAATCCCACAAAAACGACAAAACATTCAGAGGTAGGCAGCAGCTGGGCTCGTCCATTCTCTCCATGTACAATTGGACTCAGAATTTCCTTGCCAGGCTGGCCAATCACGGCCCAGCGTCCAGCGGACCATGTAGCCACGCCATCGCCATCCATCTCTGCACATCATTCCCTCTGTCTTACGCACACTTTTCCGCTCTCCGATCAGTAAAACATAAAATGCCCAAAAATGTATTGTATGTTTACAAAAACGACGTTTATTATGTATGAGAAGAAGGAAAATGGCCAGGTACGTTTACATGTCCTCTATTATCTGTTCGACAGCTTTAATGGGATCACTCGGGTGACTTCACTGAACTCGCCTAGATGGCGATCTGCCGGAATTAGATATTTATATAAGCTATCAGAAGCAACCAGATGTGTGTCCCTGCTACTGACGCAATGTGAAAATAAAATAAAAACTCACAGCTTAGTATAGTTTTTTTCTATTTGTATCATTACCGCAGCAACAGAACATGTGAATTATAATGTATTATATCGTATGACATTTGAAATGAATCACATTCGAACCTTGAAAACACTTAATGTTTTTTATTTCCTGAATCGCAGGAAAGTTGTCCCTCAAAAAACTGGTCAAATAAAAAACACACTGTATTGCTCAAGTGTGATCACCCACTTCTGGCCGCTTCTCGGCCATTTCTTCTCAAGGTAAGGCGACATTTAACAACCGCACTGGCAAAAGTGCAGTTACACCTCACAAAGAGGGTACACTGTAAACTAGAAAGATAAAGCGTTCAGAATTCAGGGCAGTTCAAATCATGTCATAAATGCTGCTTTAAATTACATTTATAATCAGAAAAATAGTTGCAAAAGTAATAGACAACAGCAACAAAAATGCTAAGTCAAGTACGATACACTACGGTCCGTCTTGGGAATCAGACAGTGATTGATTATATACAACAGGTAGTTGATGTAATCATGATATAGATATATACTGTGTGTACTCTGTGTTTGGTAGTGAGTGCCTAGGTGGGAATATGCGCCCATTTATGTAGAGCCGATGGCCTGTCTGATGGATGTGGAAACTGTCTCAGCTTTTGTGTACAACCCACCGTACACTCCCGGCACAATGCCTGCTGAGAGGGGTCTCTAGTAATGCTGTTCTCTTTTGTTCAGAATCGGCCCGGGTGGAACGTCCCGGATGGGAGAGAGCACGGCCCGGGTGATACCCTACTTTACATCACCATCTAACCAGATCGCCCCCAAATAGTTTGTCGTCGTCTAGCGAGCTAGCGAGCTGATCATCCAGAGCTAGGTTGTGGAAATGTTGTCGTTATTTAGCCGATGTTCATCAGAAGCATTTTCTTTGTTCACTTTTTCTACTGCCTTTGTGAATGGGTGTGACAAACCAGATCCTTTAGTGCAGAGTGAAAAAGAAGATATCAAATTGACATGGACATTTGGCAGCTCCTGACTGCTTTGATGTTTTCGAAACAAACGCGTCTCTCTTGGCTTGATATATATAATTATTTAGGATTCAGTAAAAGTTTGGCAATAGTTTGATAAAGACACTTTGAATGATCACATTTAGGATGTCAAAAAGTCCCCAATCGGAAACTGAATATTGTATTTTATATAAAGTAATAGATGGCACTTCGTTTTTATCCATTTTGCACGTGTTTTGAAAATGACAGATCTAAGCTCTCGTTGGCATTTTTGACAGAAATACAAATGGGGCAATCGCTGGAGTAAAAAATGTATTCCATTACTGGCATCCCAAAGTGTTGATATCTTATTCACACCTCCCAGCAAGCAGTTATACGACCCGTTGGCAGAAAGTTGTTGTCGACGGCGATATTCAGATTAATCTACTGGCTCTGTGGGTCTTTGGGTCCAAAATGGCTATTTTTGCATCAACCCCCCCCACACACACACACACCCACACACACACACACACACACACACTCACACACACTCACACACTAAACTTTTTTTTTCTAACTTTCTAGACTCAGCTAACACTCACTTACACACTAGTTTCGGACTTCCTAGACTCGGATAACCGAAAATCATTTAATATGCTGTATAGACTTGCCTTAGGCCCAGTGCTCTGTTTTAATACCAAATGACAAGAGACTCCCAAACATCTTCCTCGCCAACTGCCTTATGGAGTGGAGTGGTCCTTCTAACCCTCCCTAGTATGACACCGCTGATTCTGGGTCACTCTACCCGTTTGTCTCGTTCATTTAAGTGGACATTTTTTGTGCCCAAGTAATCTTTCTGTCTCATAAGATAATGATTGGCTTTAGGTGTTGTACAGCATTGTAAGGTTAGACGTTAGACATTAACTATTTTTCCAGAACTAAATTAAACCCAAGTAATTACCTTTTTACCAGTTTGTTTCTGAGTAACCTCAAGGTATCGGAGGAACGTCAACATGTTTTCCTTCTTTTGGGTTTAGATTTAGAAGGACTTAGAGCATCTTCTCATAAACACTACTTACTGTTTAAAATAATGTATTTAAAGAGCTAAAAAAACACTATACTAATACAAATATTTTCACACTGATGACCCAAGACATCAAGGTCAAGCAAATAACATAGACCATCTCCTAGCAAAAGTACATTTCAAGATCTGGGTAGATGAGATGGTTAGTGAACAATCAGTTCTCAACGTGTTGGATGCAGGAGAAATGAGCACGAGTAAAGACCTGAGAGACTTTGACGATGACCAAATTGTTATGGCCAGACGACTGGGTTAGAACGTCTCTGAAAGACATGTGAGGAGCTCAGGACTTGAAGGATCTGCTGCTAATGTCTTGGTGCCAGAAACCACAGGACACCTTCACTAATGTCTTGGTGCCACGTACCACAGGACACCTTCACTAATGTCTTGGTGCCAGATACCACAGGACTCCTTCACTAATATCTTGGTGCCAGATACCAGAGGACTCCTTCACTAATGTCTTGGTGCCAGATACCAGAGGTGGGACAAAGTCATTGTTATGCAAGTCACAAGTAAGTCTCAAGTCTTTGCACTCGAGTCCCGAGTCAAGTCGAGTCAAAGATGAGGCAAGTCCCGAGTCGAGTCACAAGTCAAAGCCAACAAGTCTCAAGTCGAGTCCAAAGTCCTACCATTTTAGTTTCGAGTCATTTCAAGTCATCTTACCACAGAAATAAAATGTATACAAATCATGTATGTCTGTAAGATTTGTATTTATTTAAACCTCTTTTTATACAATGACATTAATCAAATGCAGTAAAAAACAGAAAATTTAATTTCACAAAAAATGCTTGTATTTCAACAGCATATTGCACTAGAACAATGCACAGCAACTTCAGTCCTGTATTGTATTGACATTAGGGCTGGACGATATGGCAAAATTTTATATCACGAGATATTTCTTAATTTCGGTCGATACGATATAATTCCGATATCGATATGAACAATATAAGAGCCTCAGAAAAATTGCCATGAACACCCACAACGGATGTCTGTACCTACAATCTTCTGAAAAATACATTTGCCAAGTCTTTTGAGCCTCCTCCTATAAAACTAAATAATATTTTAGAAATAAAACGGTACAAGTAAATTAAAGTTCACCTTTTATTTGATTTTAACCTTTATACAAACAAGAAAAGTCAAATAACCAATTTGACTCTGAGACTAACCTTATTAATATATTTAACTTTAAACAATTACATAGGCTGATTATATTATTCTTTACACAAAACTTCTTGCAACAAAACTTGTTCTATAAACATATCGTTTAACGTTAGTGAACATGTTAGACAATGAAGAGGTGAGTTCATGAGTTCGCTACGTGACCGTGGATTTAAGAGACACGAGAGAGAAGCTCATGAACGCGCATGTTGCTATCGGTTGCAACATGCGCAGAGAATGAGAGCGCTCAAAAGCGCATGTTCATCATGACGTCATGGGCCAGTCAACGCGGAAGATCCAAGCTCCTATGTTGGCTTTATGCGCTTTTGAGCCTCTCATTCTCCGGCACATTTAGATCACGCTGAAACCTGAAGTTTATCAGATCTCTTAAACTTGCCGTGTTGGAGATCAGCAAAAATATTGAAATATCGAAAATGTGTTTAGAAATCATATCACCGTTATTGTTTTTTTTACCGCGATATGTATTGATATTGAATTATTGTCATAAATAAAATCCTCACTCCTCAAAATTATCACTTCTGAAAAACTGGACCAACCTGATAATATAATTCGAATGACTCCATAGAGACGCGTGTGTGTGTGTGTGTGTGTGTGTGTGTGTGTGTGTGTGTGTGTGTGTGTGTGTGTGTGTGTGTGTGTGTGTGTGTGTGTGTGTGTGTGTGTGCGTGTGCGTGTGCGTGCGTGTGAGCGTGCGTAGCTCTTTTTTTCTTTTTTATTCTTTTTTTTTATTGAACATTTTTAATCAAACATCATAACAAACATCACTTGTAAATAATATACATAACTTCAGTTAAGAACATCTTGAAAAATAGAAAATAAAAAATTAAATAAAAGGGGATTCTTAAGGTAGTAAGTAAAACTTAGTGTTAAAGACCATAAATAATAACAATCAGGCATAGACAATAGGCAGCTACAACAATGAGAGTGGGAAATACAGAGGGGCAATCAAAACAATAAAAAGCATGAAATGTCTTTACATATCTTTTGTCCTAGATTACTTGAATATATTTTTTTAAGAGATAAAAAGAACTGTTTGAAGTCATTTAAAAAACATACAAAGGAGGGCTTGCCATCTCTCCATTTCCTACAATGAATATGGTATTTAGTATTTACCCATAAGAATGATCATATTAATCATGTCAGAGACAGATGAGTCCAAATTGTCTATATAAAGGAAGAAATGAGAAAGGGCAAAAGTCGGAATGTCATTAATTTTTAGTGATAACCAATTATTCAAATCTAACCAAAATCTTTTGGATAACGGGCAAGAGAAGAACAAGTGTTCCAATGTTTCGTCAGCTGTATTACAAAATGCACAGGGGTCTACTTGAAATTTAAATCGTTCTCTAAGAAATTTGGCAACTGGATA
Source organism: Dallia pectoralis (assembly GCA_029465975.1). Classification (NCBI taxonomy): domain Eukaryota; kingdom Metazoa; phylum Chordata; class Actinopteri; order Esociformes; family Umbridae; genus Dallia; species Dallia pectoralis. Next base: position 6,861,565 of record CM055757.1, on the reverse strand, counting down.
AACATTATGGATTATTTTAAAATCAGTTTCTTTGACCTTAGGAGAAATAGGCCATTTCATGAATTTAGAATGTGCCCTCTGCAACACAATCAAATTTTGCACATCAGTTACTTGTGCATACCTCCCTCCATTGTAGTGATGAAACACCTTTGATTTCAGAGCCACATTTATACATCTGTTATTACACTTGACTTCCATTAAGCTGAAACCCTCAATCTCTAAATTTGGTAACACAGATTCAACTCTAGAGTACATCAAAGTGTTTTTGATCAACTGAAGCAAGGGAGGAGGTATTGCTTTACAAATCTTACTAAACTCTTTACAAGTACACTGCAAATTAAATTTATCTATAAAGGCCGTATAGTCCAAAAAGTCACCACTATGATCCAACAAATCGCTAACAAACACAATGCCCTTCTCATACCAATCCCTCTTAAATAGAGACTTTCTGTTGATTGTTATCACTCTGTTGTTCCACAAAGTTGATCCATGTGGAGAAAAATTATGGGTAAATATCATCTTCCAGTATTGAAGAACCTGTTTGTGGAAATTTGAAAGCTTAACAGGGACCTTGTTAACCTCAAAATCACATTTTAAAAGAAACTCAAGCCCACCTATTTTCCCAAACAATGACCTCGGTATATGAAACCACATTGAATTTCCCTGAGTCAAACAGGCTGTTAACCACTTAATCTTAAACGTTCCAATCATTGATTCAAATTCTAATGCTTTAATACCACCTTTATCATAGTCCTTAACCAGCTGTGATCTTTTAATGTAATGAGTCTTATTCTTCCATAAAAATTGAAAAATAATGGAATTAGCTTTTCTAATATTATTGGGGGAAACATACATGGCATGGCATGGATAAATTACTTTTGAAATACCTTCAGCTTTAGAGAGAATACTTCTGCCAAAAATAGTAAGGTCTCTGGTCAACCAATGACTCAGAGATTTTTTCATGACTGTTATCCGATTAGCAATATTTACGTCTTCTCTTCTAATAGCATTCTTAGACATTATTATCCCTAAATATTTTGCTTCAGGCTCAACTCTGATTGAGGAGATAGTGGTCTCTGAGCATGTATGAATGGGAAGCAATTCACATTTCTTAATATTAAGGGAGAGTCCTGAAGCTTTAGAAAAAAAGAGACAGTTTTAAGGGTCATATCTACCATGGACTTATCTTTTAAGAAAACTGAAGTATCATCTGCAAACTGACTGATTTTAAACTCCTTATCAAAAACCGTGATACCTTGAATCTCAGGATTGTTGCTAATGAGTATTGTTAATAATTGGGTGGCCAAAATAAATAATTTTGGAGATATCGGGCAACCTTGCCGAATGCCCCGTAACACCTTAAATCTGGGGGTAATTCCGGGGTTCAGAGATACAGAGCTAGATACATCAGTGTAGAACATTTTAATTACTTTACAAAACTTCTCGCCAAAACCCAGAAAATTGAGTGTCTCCATTAAAAATGAGTGCTCAACGGTATCAAACGCCTTGTAGAAGTCTAGAAACAACCCAAAACCATCAGTATCAACTAAATCCCGATAATCAATCAAATCTAATACCAATCGGACATGATTATGTATATTCCTGCCCTTAACAAATGCTGATTGGCATTCACTGACTATTTGTGACAAACCCTCATTCAATCGGTTTGCATAAACATGAGCCAATAATTTGTAATCATTACATAATAATGTTATCGGTCTCCAATTATCCAAGGAAAGTTTATCTTTGTTGGGCTTCGGTATAAGAGTAATAAGTCCTTGTTTCATGGTGGGAGAGAGATTACCATCTGAAATACATTCCAAGAAGGCCATATAGAGGAGCTCTCTGACATCTTTCCAGAAAAGCTTATAAAACTCCATAGTTAAACCGTCAAGTCCTGGAGACTTTCCATTAGACATTTGCATAATAGCTCTATCTAACTCTTCAATGTTAAGGTCATCTTCCATATGTTGCCTAAAACTATCGTCAATCTTATCATTAAATTCCTTTACTTTTTCAAAAAACAAAATACATTGTTCTCTGGAAAAGCATGACTTATATAAATTACTATAAAAGATTCGTATCTCCTCGTTTACATGTTCAGAATCTTCTATAATCACATCATTGATTAGCAACTTTTGAATTTTCTTTTTAGTTTGTCTTTGTTTTTCCAAATTGAAAAAATAAAAAGAGTTTTTTTCCCCTTCCTCAATCCATCGAGCCCTTGAACGTATGAATGCTCCCTTTGCTTTCACCAAATACATATTGTCTAACTGGGACTGAAGAGCATTTAGATTAATATGCTCTTCCAAGGATAATTCAGCCTTGTTACATAAGGTGTTCATTTCACTAGTGATGTCCTGCTGTTTCTGCTTATTTACTTTAGAACAATCTTTACTAGTCCTAACTGCAACCTGTTTAATTTTAAATTTTAACCACTCCCATCTACTTAATGACGACATATCCAAAAGAATAATTTCTTCAATCAGTTGACGGATCTCTCTGCAAAAGTCAATATTTTCCAAAAGGTTGTTATTGAATTTCCAAATAGTATTATGGTTACGGCCAGACGTACACGCAGAAAAGGATAGTGAGATTAAACAATGATCAGTCAAAGGTGATGCAGAGATCTCACACTTACACACATCCTTGACTCGATTGTTTGAAATTAACCAATAGTCAATTCTTGAGCACTGGCCATTATTAGATGCATTAAACCAAGTATGCTGGGTTTCATTTGGATTGATCAACCTCCAGTAATCAGTCAAACTAGCGTTTGTAGTCAATTCAACTATAATTGCATTATAATCATGACGTTGACCCTTTGATGGGAGACGATCTAGCCACTCATCAGGAACCACATTAAAATCCCCCCCAATTATTACCTTATCTGAGGAATAAGACACCTTCCACTCCTCTATCAACCTGCCCAAGGACTAAAATAATTGTTTGTTCACAGCCTGTTTGTTATAGCCATACACACATAATAAAATATGATTTACCCCATTAATTTCAGCCACCACCATCAGCCAATGACCACCAGTATCACTTATGTAGCTAACTACACTTCCAGGGAACTTGTTAAACAAAATCATCACACCAGCTGAATGCGAGGTTCCATGACTAAGGAAAATTGTGTCACCCCACTGTAATTTCCAGAACTTGGTATCTGCCACATCAGAATGAGTCTCCTGCAAAAAAATACAATTTGCCTTCTGTTCCTTACAAAAAAGAAACGTTGCCTTACGTTTTAAATTATTTTTCAGTCCCCTAGTGTTTAAAGAAATAAAAGATAACATTAATAACCTTATAGAATGCTCAAAAAAACTCTTTTAAGTTTTTTTTTTGGATGCGCAGGAATGAGTAACGTAGTCCTCCTGAAAGACCATGTTTAGTGCAACAAAAAAAATTTGTCCGTGCAAAAACCCTCTTCGAACAATGAGGTGTGTAGAAAAATACAGTTATAACAGTATACATTGCTAGGTTGTGAAAACCATAGGCAAGTTATTTCTTAACGGGAATTATTATTCCGGGTCTACACGTCGATTGTCGATCAACGCGTAGCCTTCCTTCAGAAAAGCTCGCTTTCCTTTTTTCCTCGCCTCCTGAACAATTGGCCACAACTTAGTACGAGCCTCGCGGTCTTCTTTGGAGAAATCTTCCCTGAAGCGTAAGTGCATCTCGGTGCATACTCTCGCGTCCCTCGATCTCTTCCACACATCATCCCGAACCGTTCTCATCCCGAATTGGATAATGATGGACCTCGGAGTGTTGTTTGAGGTAGCCGCGTTGCCCTTTCTCCCCACGCGATGGACCGTATCCACAGTTTCACGCAGCCGGTCCACAGACATTGGTACAACTCTAGTGAGGATCCCAATTACCACTTCTCTCGTGTCTTCACCCTCTTTTTCTGGAAGACCAATCATTCTCAGGTTCCATCTCCTTTTATAACGAGCTTGTTCCTCACATGAATATCTTAACGAGTTGTTTTCGGTTTTTAAGATCTTCCATTTTCTTCTGCAGTGCAGCGATTCCCTCCTTGTTATCTTTAACTGCTAGTGTATTAGCTTCAATGCGTCGGTCAAAACTTTTTAGCAGTTCAGTTTGTTCATCCATCTTACGGGATAGCGCTTGTACTGCTTGGAGAATCACAGCACTAGTATTGTCCTGCTCTCCCTCATCACTTTTAGTTTTCTTCTTTTTAGGAAGAGGGCTCTTTATCGGTGTGTGAGTCACATTAATCCTATGTTGCTTAGAAGTGTCTTCCTCCACTTCAATGTCGCCATCATCACTTGCCTCATGGCGAGAAGCCAAAATGTAGTCGTGGTCGGTCATGATAATAGCTACCAACGCCAATAGTCACAACTAATTGCTTATACTGTAACGTGTGGTGTTTGTTGGGTACTGCACCGTCTGGTTTCGGGTGTTCCACTTCCTGGTTTCTAGTTCACAGCTGGGTGTAATGTTGTCATTAGTTCGGGCTATAAAGGTTTTCTAGGAAGTCACCTCGGTGCTTATCATTGTTTGTTATATGTCACATGATAATTAGAGGTGAGTGTTCTATGTACGTGAGGACGAGCTGTTGTTTTGACTATTGGATAAGTCGCTGGTTATGCGCACTATTATTTCTAGTTAAACAGTTTAGTTCTTTTTTCGCCGTACTCGGTTTGTTTTATGTTCTGTTGGTGTGAATAAACATAATCGAAACGGATCTAAGACTCTGCACATGGCTTTCACCGCACTACGCCGCTCCATCCGTGACAGAATGATAAGCCACCCAAAAAGCCCGCAGAGCCGGACGGTGAGTGGATTCCTCGGAGGGGCAAGCTATAGCGCTCCGAGGTATGAAGCTCACCGTCAACCCACGGAGCAGCAGGAGCGGCGCTACACCTGGCAGGGTGATTGGGGGTCCGACTCCCTCTCCTCGGATGATGAGGAGGCGGTCTGAGCGAGTGGAGGAGGACTCCCTGGAAGACGCCCTGCTATGGGATCCCGTCCTCAGTCGACTAGTCCCCGCAACATCGGACGTCGGCTGGGGCGGGCAGAAGACACCGCCCACTGTTCCGGGGCTGCAGACAGGAGGAGGAAAACCCCTGGAGCTACAGCCACTACCCCCGCCGTGGGAAGACCCTTTTCTGCCGCCGACGTCAGGGACAGAAAAACCCCCGGAGGGGTTGGATGAACAGCCCTCAGCTGTTATTAGGACGTGGTGGAGGACATGGCTGGAGCTACAGCCACAAACCCCGCAGTGGGAAGACCCTTTTCGGCCACCGACGTCAGGGACAGAAAAACCCCCGGAGGGGTTGGATGATCAGCCCTCGGCTGTTATTAGGACGTGGTGGAGGACATGGCTGGATTTACAGGAGCCAGCGCCTGAGATGGTCGCCACCACGCTTGCGCCTGAGATGGTCGCCGTCACGCCAGCGTTCACGATGGTTCCTGCCGTCCCGCCAGCGCCCCAGATGGCTACCGTCGTCCCGCCAGCGCTCAAGATGGCTGCCGCCGTCCCGCCAGCGCCCAAGATGGCTGCTGCCGTCACGCCAGCGCCCACGATGGCTCCCGCCGTCACGCCAGCGCTCAAGATGGCTGTGGCTGTCACGCCAGCGCCCAAGATGGCTGCCACCGTCACGCCAGTGCCCACAATGGCTGCCGCATCGCCGCCCACAATGGCTGCCGCATCGCCGCCCACAATGGCTGCCGCATCGCCGCCCACAATGGCTGCCGCATCGCCGCCCACAATGGCTGCCGCATCGCCGCCCACAATGGCTGCCGCATCGCCGCCCACAATGGCTGCCGCATCGCCGCCCACAATGGCTGCCGCATCGCCGCCCACAATGGCTGCCGCATCGCCGCCCACAATGGCTGCCGCATCGCCGCCCACCATGGCTGCCGCATCGCCGCCCACGAAGGCCGCGCCACGACGACGCTTACGATGGCCGCCGCCACGACTACGCTCACGATGGCCGCCGCCACGCGACGCTCACGATGGCCGCCGCCACGATGCTCACGATGGCCGCCGCCACGACATCGCTCACGATGGCCGCCGCCACGACGACGCTCACGATGGCCGCCGCCACGCGATGGCCGCCGCCACGACGCGCTCACGATGGCCGCCGCCACGACGACGCTCACGATGGCCGCCGCCACGACGACGCTCACGATGGCCGCCGCCACGACGACGCTCACGATGGCCGCCCCACGACCACGCTCACGATGGCCGCCGCCACGACCACGCTCACGATGGCCGCCGCCACGCTCACGCTCACGATGGCCGCCGCCACGCGACGCTCACGATGGCCGCCGCCACGCTACGCTCACGAGGGCCGCCGCCACGACTACGCTCACGATGGCCGCCGCCACGACTACGCTCACGATGGCCGCCGCCACGACTACGCTCACGATGGCCGCCGCCACGATTACGCTCACGATGGCCGCCGCCACGTCGCCAACGATGGCCTCCGCCACGTCGCCCTCCGCCACGTCGCCCACGATGGCCTCCGCCACGTCGCCCACGATGGCCTCCGCCCCGTCGCCCACGATGGCCTCCGCCACGTCGCCCACGATGGCCTCCGCCACGTCGCCAACGATGGCCTCCGCCACGTCGCCAACGATGGCCTCCGCCACGTCGCCCACGATGGCCGCCGCCACGACGCACCCTCAGCCGCTCAAACTGGCGGCCTCTCAGCCGCTCGAGATGGCGGTCGGCTACCGTGGCCTATTCAGGTCTGGACCGGTGGTCCTGGACTGACCCTTTGGGGTTGACTGTGGGTCTTCTCCTGTTGCTCCCTTGTGTTCTTTCATGTTAGGTTGGCTATCTGGGAGCTAGCCGTTAAATGGGGGGTACTGTAACGTGTGGTGTTTGTTGGGTACTGCACCGTCTGGTTTCGGGTGTTCCACTTCCTGGTTTCTAGTTCACAGCTGGGTGTAATGTTGTCATTAGTTCGGGCTATAAAGGTTTTCTAGGAAGTCACCTCGGTGCTTATCATTGTTTGTTATATGTCACATGATAATTAGAGGTGAGTGTTCTATGTACGTGAGGACGAGCTGTTGTTTTGACTATTGGATAAGTCGCTGGTTATGCGCACTATTATTTCTAGTTAAACAGTTTAGTTCTTTTTTCGCCGTACTCGGTTTGTTTTATGTTCTGTTGGTGTGAATAAACATAATCGAAACGGATCTAAGACTCTGCACATGGCTTTCACCGCACTACGCCGCTCCATCCGTGACATATACTGATATTCTATCAGTTTAAGGTATTTTGGATTATCACTCAATTTACTTGTTTTACTACAGGGTAATTACACGAAATTCAATAGTCAAAGAACCGAACAAAAAACGTATTATCAGAGCCTGCAAAAGTGCTGCCACTCACTCCGCCATCTTGTTCCACTCCTCCCTCCGTCTGTAATTTCGACCCGCATGTTTTGCAAATTGCAACTCTTTTTTTGTCGACTACCTCGTAGTTTTTATAGCCAAACGAAACTATATTCGGTATCATTTTGCCAACTGGCGCGTTGTTGCTTGTGCTTCATTGGTTGTCTTGCAATGTGCCTGCTTGGATGCTGTCTAATCAAAACAACGTGGGACTACTGTGATTGGATGTCGAATCAAAACAACGTGGGACTACAGTGATTGGATGTCCAATCAAAACAACGTGGGACTACAGTGATTGGATGTCGTGCAGGCAGCGCGCGTGCTCTCTGCATGCATTTTTTTCACAGATGCAGATAAACTGAGAGCGGCGCGGCCGTGTGAACATTTTCTTCCCCAGTTTTCATGGGAAGTAGCAAGTCTTCTCGAGTCAAAAGGCGCAAGTCCAAGTGAAGTCACGAGTCATTGATGTTCAAGTCCAAGTCGAGTTGCAAGTCTTTGTACATTTTGTCGAGTCGAGTCTGAAGTCATCAAATTCATGACTCGAGTCTGACTCGAGTCCAAGTCACATGACTCGAGTCCACACCTCTGCCAGATACCAGAGGACTCCTTCACTAATGTCTTGGTGCCAGATACCACAGGACTATTTCACTAATGTCTTGGTGCCAGATACCAGAGGACTCCTTCACTAATGTCTTGGTGCCAGATACCACAGGACACCTTCACTAATTTCTTGTTACCAGATACCACAGGACACCTTCACTAATGTCTTGTTACCAGATACCACAGGACACCTTCACTAATGTATTGGTGCCAGATACCACAGGACTCCTTCACTAATGTCTTGGTGCCAGATACCAGAGGACTCCTTCACTAATGTCTTGTTGCCAGATACCAGAGGACTCCTTCACTAATGTCTTGGTGCCAGATACCACAGGACTCCTTCACTAATGTCTTGGTGCCAGATACCAGAGGACTCCTTCACTAATGTCTTGGTGCCAGATACCACAGGACACCTTCACTAATGTCTTGGTGCCAGATACATCACACGGCAAGAAAATCAAGCATCTTTCCATTACGTTCTGTTCGCCTCGAATATGTTTTTTTTCACACAGCCTCTCATGAAGTTTCTGTGTGTTACGACAAGGCCTAACAGAAACAAAACAAATCGTAACTTTGTTCGTCCAAAAACGACTTTTTACAAATAATTAATTGTTTTAATTCACAGAATGTTGATGCTAGTCGCTTATTGTATTCATTTTGTCTAAATACTTACGTTGGATTTTGTTTGGCATTCATTTTACAATAAAAATACTTCATTGAAAAAAAAAAACATAATCACATATTTTGTTCACTTGGAATAATAAACGGTTGTGTCCTTCTGGAGGTGGAATTCTGAAAACAAAAGAATATAGAGAGTTTGGAGAAATCGACCGTTCAACCAGTGAAGAGGAAATACAGTGAATAAGTCAGCACTGCCTTTGACTCTTATTTAATGATATATCAAAATGCAATTTCCTGTTGGTTCTTTGGTAGAATGTATGTAGGTATTTCTCAGTCTGAAACAATCATCTGATTTGCGGCCCTAATAATCTGTCTGCTCATGTCTATTGATATCTCCCAGGGTTCACTGAAGGTCAGATGTCAAATGTTAGGATAAGTTAGGGTAAGTATGCCACATTAGCCAAGCTGCTGCATTTCTCTAGCAGGGAACATCAGCTATAATCAGAATCAAAATCAGGTTTATTCGCCAAGTCTGTTTACACACACGAGGAATTTGTTCTGGCCCAAAGCTGAAGCATTTATTAGACACATTTTTAAACGTACATGAACAGTGCAAACAGAGCAAAAAACACACAACACAAACAGTTCAACAAGAGACCCTGCCTAGTGGCATAAGTGACGGATAAATACAGGGTGTGTCATATATATCTGAGTAGTGCAAAGGATCTGTGAGCAGATTTGAAAATGCGCACAGAGCAGTATGTTGAGCAAAGAGTAATAGTATAGTTGTGGAAACAAGACTTGGGGAAGAAGCTGTTTTGGTCTTGATATGCTTTCCGTGAAAAATGAATGAATGATTGACAAGGTGAAATTTGGTTCAAAGAACACTTTGAGCGCTTCATTAAGTTCCTCAAACCAACACCGAACAATGTGTGCAGTGTGCCAATGTGCAATATCCTGCTGAAAGAGACCACAGCCATTAGGGAATAATATTGTCATGAAAGGGTGTACCCGGTCTACAACCATGTCTAGATAAGTGGCACATGTCAAATTGACGCTCACATCAACGCCCAGACCCAGTGGTACCCAGCAGAACGTCACCCAGAGCACCACACTCCCTCCACCGGCTTGTCGTCTTCCCACAGTGCATCCTGGTGCCGTCCCTTTCCCAGGCGAACAACCCACACATGCCCAGCCGTCCAAAAGAAAGCGGGACTCACTGGACCTGGCAGCCTTCTTCCACGGTCGCAGGGTCCAGTCCCAACACGTACGTGCCCATGTTGTGGCCATTATAATCAAATGTTCAGTGACTGGTGCCACAGCAGACCTTCTACCGGTTCGGACCACACGGGATCGCCTTTGTTGCCGTAGTGCATCGATGAGCCTTGGCGACCCTGTCGCCGGCTTGTGGTTTGTCCCTCCTCTGACCACTGTTGGTAGGTACTCCTCCACTGCTGACTGGGTGCACCACACAGGCCTTGACGTTTCAGAGATGCTCTGACCCAGTCACCTGGCCGTTACAACTGGGCCCATGTCAAAGTGGCCCTGGTCTTTACTCCTTCCCATTTCGCCTGCATCCACATCCCATTGACAACAGGGACTTATTGTTCGTTCACCATCAAATCTACCCGGACATCAACGCGTGCCCTCATTAGGAGAAGATCAACATTAATCGTGTCACCTTTGGTCCGTCAGTGTACTCTTATCCAGCGATCAATCCCGAACTTACGGCGACACTTCCTGTCATAAGATATGACGTATGCACTGTGATGAGACAATTGACCAACTGAGCCCCTGAGTGCGGGTTTCAAAGGATAAGAACACCGCTACAATTACGCAGACAAAACCGAGGCACTGGCGCTCCGGATCTTTCCATTTCGGCATCCCCCCCTGCGGTGTGGGGAATGAGAAAGAGCGAGGTCTCTGTCTGACGCCGTCACACCTGTCATTTGAATCCTCCAGTCCGTCGAGTTCCCCTCTCTCTCGTCTGAGTCTTAACTACAGGTACGGTGATGAAGATACGGGTGAAGAGGTCCTTACAGGTAGTACTGGGAGAGTGAAATGACGCATTCACTTGTTATATCTGCTATTATAGCCTTTAGTACTTCGGCTGTGGTGGCAAAACTCCAGGCAACGGTCTACACGGGTCAATATTTATTACGCTATTCAATAGACACAAGGCGACGCCTTTGAAATCTAACAAAGCTGTTCAGTTAGGACTTTGGACGTCTTTAAATGGCAAGGCATTTAACTGCGAGGCGCCCGGTAAAATGTTCAGAATGGCTGGAGGAGGGTGAGGTAAGTATGAAACAGCCAGTGGCTGTCATGGACATCTCACTTTAATGGACATCTTACTTTAATGGAGAATTTATGTCAGTAATAAGAAAAAAAACAAGACAAAGCAGTTCATTAAGATTAAGTCCTGCTAATTCAATTGGCCAATTAGATTTGGGATTGTGGGATTTGTGGTCCAATGTTGGTCACAGAAGCCATGTGATGAAACCTGGTCTGTGGGACGCTGGTCTACACTCCTGTAAGGGAAATATGGATTGAAATCAACTGGGTTGGTTATTATCTCCGCACCGATTCTGTTGGAACATTATTCATTTTACATTCCATGTAGAGTTGGAAGGCGTTCCACATTTAAAGAATGATTTTTCAGGCACGACCCATGTTCCGTGTTTAGATCCACTTACTGTCCATGCAGCTACACATTTTGGGGATGTTTGTGAGCTATTTGAAAAACAGGTTACAATTGTTCAGCACCAACTACTTAATAGAAAATAAAATAAATAAATAAAATATTCTACTGCTTAGTAAACCCAGTTCCATGTTCCTTGTTGTTTTTATATATCTAGTCTTTATATTTCTAGTCTATATAGATCAAGTCCTTACATATCTAGTCTTTATATATCTAGCCTCTATATATCCAGTCTTTATATATGTAGTCTTTATATATCTATACTTTATATATCAAGTCTTTATATATCTTGTCATTATATATCTAGTTTTTATAGATCTAGCCTCTATATATCTAGTCTTTATATATTTAGTCTTTATATATCTAGTCTTTATAGATCTAGTCTTTATATATCTATACTTTATATATCTTGTCATTATCTAGTCTTTATAAATCTATACTTTATATATCTTGTCATTATCTAGTCTTTATAGATCTAGTCTTTATATATCTATACTTTATATATCTTGTCATTATATATCTAGTCTTTATAAATCTATACTTTATATATCTTGTCATTATCTATTCTTTATAGATCTAGTCTTTATATATACTTTATATATCTTGTCATCATATATCTAGTCTTTATATATCTATACTTTATATATCTTGTCATTATATATAGTCTTTATATATCTAGTCTAGTATATAATAAGCCTTTATAGAGTTTGTCTTCTTTATTTTTTCATGGTTTAGAATCTGCGTAAATACAGATTCGATGTAAATATTTTTGCATTTGTGTCGTGACAATCTTTGCAGCAGTCTGTTTCATAAAGCTTATATCCTTGACTGATTTATGAGAATTTACTTGGCACACCATGTCCATGTGAATATGCATTGGTCGATATAGTGGCCACATTGTTCTCAGCACTAATCTAAAATATATTAAATTGAGAAACCTTTGTTGCCAGATGAGGGGTAATATGTTTCGTGACGACCGGGTTATTCAATTCCAGAAGAGTCGCATTGTATGTGTTTGTGTTTTTTTTGTACAAAATGTAAATGGCAGAAAATCCATAAAAGCCTACAGGACCCTGGGGTAAATCTGTTCCATGTGTGAGGAAATAAACCTATATAACCACTGGTTCTTTAATTGCTTGTTATCAACAGGATTGTACGATGGGCTGAAAGCAATGAAAAGATTAATCACAAGTTAGCTATACTTTAGTCAGTGGAAACATGTTCATGCATATGCTTTTCTGTTCCTCTTTACTGTCCTTATTGATCAGTTGTTTGTAATAAGGCAACTCAGGTTCCTGTTATATGACCATATGCGTTATCCATGCACTCCCCTTACCTCCCGTGCACCCATAATGTCCCTGGATATTTTCAACATATTGCTGGATAAGCACAATGTATTTTTAAACGTCGGACCTATATATATATGTGTGCATCATTCCCCCCAAGCATCATTAAACATCAGGCCATGCTGTGTCTCAGATATGGTCCGTGACGTCCAGACAGACGCGCAGAACCATGCAGATCCATAATATATACAGAATCATACAGATCCATATACAGAATACAGATCCATAATGTATACAGAACCATAAAGATCCATACAGAACCATACAGATCCATATTATATAAAGAACATTAATATATACAGAACCATAGCCTATAGATCCCTATACAGAACCATACAGATCCAATATATACAGAACCATACAGATCCATAATGAACCATACAGATCCATAATACCCAGCCCATTTGATCTTGGGGAAGACAGAGCGCACCAAGCACCATTTAAGCATTCTGATCTATATACACTCACGAGTGATGGGTACAAATCGGTGAAAGTAATTATCCATCCAGCAGCCGATGTGACGTGGCGGTCGGTAGGACTCGTTTCTGGATAGGCAAAGGTTAATAAGAGAGTGTGAGAGAGAGAGAGAAAGAGAGAGACAGAGAGAGAGAGAGAGGGGGGGGGGAGTGAGAGAGAGAGATAGAGAGAGAGAGAGAGAGAGAGAGAGAGAAGGGAGAGAGATTGAGAAAGTGGAAATAATAGAGAGAGAGAGAGAGAGAGAGGGGGAGAGAGAGAGAGAGTTAGAGAGAGAGAGAGAGAGAGAGAGAGAGAGAGAGAGAGAGAGAGAGAGAGAGAGTTGTCGCCAGTTCAGACCGAAGCGCTGCAGCATCAGCATCCCAGTTCACCGTTAAAGCCAGAGAGGGTGAACTACACTACAAAGACGCTGCACGTCCTGGGAATTTTTTTCTCTAAAAGAGATATAAGTGACGAAATTGCACAACGGGAACATCACTTTCTAGGATCCTTAAAGGAGCCATGGATTATATAAGAAGATGCACTTTACTGAATGTCGCGGTCAGCCTTTTCATTGGTGAGTATCGCTGTGTTTTATTCCTACTGGGCTATAACGGGTAATCAGGCAAATCCCGGATTTATTTACACGTTTATTTGTGGTGTGGCTAAAGACTGAATTTTGGACAACTTCACTATAAGTTTAATTCGTTTCCATCCTCAGGAGTATTTTTTTCCAAATGCGCGTTCACCTTATTGAGCGATTGTGTGATTATATTCTCGATTTTGTGCATTCTGGTGTACATTATTTTAAAGTGATTTCAACCATTTGTTATAGGAAACTAGGAAGCACATCAGTTATATCTTGATAAATAATGTAATAGACTGATAAGTCCACAGAGATTTTGTGTCTCTGCCTCAACTGTGCTTATTAGTTCCATTGAATATCTCATTACGCCTGTGACACGCAACATTTTAACAAAATTGTAATATTGCTTAATTTTATCACAACAGCTTCCACATGAATCTATGTTCATGTGTTGTCAAGACATACAGTATAGGCCTACTTATAGTCTTACTTGTTTCCAACTGGAAACATAATTGTCTTTATATTGTGATCATATTTGCACACTATGAAATCAATTAAGGTCTGATTAATCTCCACCAATTAAGATCTGATCAACCTCCACCAATTAAGGTCTGATCAACCTCCACCAATTAAGGTCTGATCAACCTCCACCAATTAAGGTCTGATCAACCTCCACCAATTAAGGTCTGATCAACCTCCACCAATTAAGGTATAATCAACCTCCACCAAGTAAGGTCCGATCAACCTCCACCAATTAAGGTCCGATCAACCTCCAACAATTAAGGTCTGATCAACCTCCACCAATTAAGGTCTGATCAACCTCCACCAATTAAGGTCTGATCAACCTCCACCAATTAAGGTCTGATCAACCTCCACCAATTAAGGTCTGATCAACCTCCACCAATTAAGGTCTGATCAACCTCCACCAATTAAGGTCTGATCAACCTCCACCAATTAAGGTCTGATCCACCTCCACCACCAGTTGTCTAATGACTCGAACAGAAAGGTCCCGTCGACCCTGTTTGTACCTTAATTTCTGCTGTTTGTTTTTCGTGGTGGCGGTTGAGGTGTGTGGGGTGTTTGGGGAATACAACCTGATCATGAGGCATTATGAATGCACCCCGTCACACTTATTTGCCTTTTAATTGGCTTAATTATAAAGTCAATATGACATTAGACATGTAATATTCATGAAGTTCAAAAGCAAATGTAATCTGAATAGGTAAAGGTTTTGTTCAGATTCGGTGAAATGTGTACTGTATTTTGAAAACGTGTGCAAATCATCGTTGGTGATTTGGTCTTTAAACTTGCTTATTCCTTTAGTTCTATACCATGCTTCTATCATATATTACATATTCCTGGATTGCCAATCATGGCAGAATAGTCACTTGATGAATATTATTGAAGTAATTAACATCATGTGCGTTACTCCGGAGCAAATTAGTAATCACACTGTAAATAATTAGAGTCAAGGGAGATTTAATGTCACTCACCCGTTTTTGCTGTTATACAGTCATCTGTTCAATGTGAGAACCAAACTTTTTTTAACAAACTTTATTACTCTGAGGGCCACACTCAAATGATGTCAAACTTTATTACTCTGAGGGCCACACTCAAATGATGTCCAACTTTATTACTCCGAGGGCCACACTCAAATTATGTCAAACCTTATAACTCTGAGGGCCACACTCAAATGATGTCAAACTTTATAACTCTGAGGGCCACACTCAAATGATGTTCGTCATCTTTTCAGTACATTTTGTGAAACCAAAGAAGTGAATTTCAAGCATTTGATTTATACAAGTATATAAGTACAGTATTCAAGTACAGTATTCCAGTACAGTATTCAAAGTAAAAGTCAGTCCACACAATAATCAAAGTACAAGTCACCGGGTTCTTCTCTTCACTACGAATTATGTTTGACTTGTGTTTTGTGCTAATTACAAATAGAACTAATGACGAGCTATCGAAACGTATGCAAATGCATACACACATTGACCTTGATCATACAATGTTATGAAAGGGTACCTTACAAAAGGCAAAACCGGGTACAAAAATCTGAGGCAGCCTTTGTACCACTCTGACCCAATGAAACTATATTTTAAATAATAACGTTGACCTTTGTGGCATAATCTATTTGTGCCCAATAATAATTTGCCCATGCAGCATAACAATAAACAGGGGAGGATCTGTACTTTAACATGCTGCCTGTGTTTCGATCATTTTCTTTCTGAAAGACAGTTGACCAAGATCAGGATTACGCTTTAACGTCTCAGTTTATATATATAGGCATGTGTATTGTTTGGATTTGACTCTTGCTTTTAGTTTGATTAAAGAAGCAACTGCCAGTAGGGAAAGTATCCAAACCTGATTTGAGGTTACTTAAGAAAATATAGTTGATTTGTGAAGATGTCCATACACACAAGCCATTGAAGTCTTTCATTGGAACGGTTGAGCCTCGGTTTGTTTGTTGTACTCAAGGCATTTTTGTTCACTGTAAAATACCCTCTATAAATAAGAAACAGTGTTTTGATTAAATGAAATTTGTTTTGTTAAAAAAGCCTATTTAACTACTAAAGTTCCCTACCGCAGGCGTGCCAAATGAATGATAAAAATTATATAATTATAAAAATCTGTCTTCATTTTTCCAAATATTATTTTGTTGAAAGCTCTGAGCAAACAGATTCAAGTCAGTTTTACAAGACAAGGACAGAACTGTCGCCCGTGGCAATTACCTTCAACATAGAAAGCAATAGATGGCTCAACAGATTATCAGATAAGAAGGCAACAATTCGACATCCCTTTTATGCAGAGGAATTAATTACAAACCACAGTGCTGGACCTTCTGATCTCTCCCTGCAATAAACCGCGAACAGCATAATGAAATGACTTGATAGAGTCTCTAAAATCTACTGTCCACACGGAGGTTTGCATTCATTTCAGCTAGCTGTAGTCTAAAACCGCAATCTGAACCTTCATTTCAGCTAGCTGTAGTCTGAAACCGTAATCTAAACCTCTGTATGAAAGAGAAACTAATGTTGGCCCTGATGTGACTTCTGACCTGAAAGTGGAGTGCTAAATGGTTATTTTTAATTAGGGTGGTCGTGTCTGTAGTTAGACTGTTGCCGTCAGTCTTTGTGTAGAAATGTGCACATCACTGTATCATAAACATCAAATGATCATAGCAAAACTACCAATGCCGAAAACTGCAAATTACAATATTGCGATTTCCACACAAAAAGTCCACAATTACAATGCTCTTTGGGCTAGGTTCCTCGACAGCACCGCAGGTCACATCCCTTCATGGGCTTGGTTCCTCGACTAATTGGAAGGCTGCACCGCAGTACTTCATGTTTTTAGTTCCACTTTGGAGAGACAGTAGATCAAAGCTCTGCCTGCTGGATGACATGACACAAGACTGCAGCTGTGCATGTTCCTGAAGGCCCAAGGGCTGCCAAGCTTCAGGGTGGAAGGACCCATTGTGAAAACGTGACATTAGTGTCATAAATACTCACTAGTGGAAGACTAACCTCGAATACTTTGATTCTGAAATTAATTTGTTACAACGACCTCTCCGCTAATCGATATACTTTACACATTGTCAGTATAATTAAACAGATGGTCGGTATATGTAATTTGTTTTTTCCTCGTCCATCTTGTCTTAATACACAATTAACTTAACGTGTACGAATACTGTCAAAATCAACTGAAAGACAAAGAAAACCTGTGATGATTTGGCATGTACTCTTAAACCCAGAATTACCATTTGACAAAACAGTAAATTGCACTGTAGGTCTGTAACAAAATGCTTTTTTAGCTGGAGATAAAGGCATCTCTTTTTTCTCAGCAAACATCTAAGGACCTATTCATATGCAATGAATCTTTAACAGGCTTTGGCCATTTCTAAAAAAATGACCCTCCGTAATTCAATTGATAATTTAATTGGTTGCAACCAGGCTGGAATTAGATGCAGGGGCACCCACACTCCCCTGTCCTTCCCATCTGACTAAAAGCCCAAAACCAGCCATCCTGCCTTCCAGACACTTCTCTGTCCCCCATCTATTCACTCACCCCAAATCACACATGCACTTTTACCATTAACACATAGGGAAAGTGAGAATTTTAAATGATCAGTTCTCCAGGAACAAAGCGCAATGAGTGCGTAGTACATGAGAGATAAATCAAAAACCGACACACACACACACACACACGCGTTTGTTCACTTTGGTCACCAACGCCATGACAAAACCTTATGATCATGGACAGGCATGGTTTAGATGCGGTCTTTATATCCTGACATGGTTTTCACTACGTTTAATGTTGTATATTTAGGCAATTAAATGGGTTGATTTGTGAAGTGAAAGAAAGGGCTTCCTCCCATTGCACATGGAAAATCAATCGAACATTTTTTATCTCTAATGGCCACTGAGATTAATTGATTAATTCACGTTCGCCCTGTGTGGATACTTGAAATGAATGAATGAAGTCCAAAATGCTTTTTCCCCATTTCTTTTGCCGACTTATTGCTGTGCCATTATTCCTCAAATGTGAAGCAGGATTTACGAAACCAAAATGTGTATCATGTGTCTGAGGTTATCTGAGGTTAATCTGGTGTTTTGTTAGACTGACCAGTAGCATAATTACCCTCGTACACGATAAGTAGAGTGGTTGCAGTAGAGCCACACAATTCACCTCTTCTATTTCTTTATACTTCTGGTTAGAATTATTATTTTTTCGATTTAAAAGTCTTTAAGATACAAAGGGGAGCTTATAACAGACTTGAGGCCTGAATATGTCCTTCCTATGTATATATATATTCTTATTATGAATACACTAATTTTACTACTAAATCAATTCATGAATCTTCTTTCAATTTGGTTAAGAGCCTTGTTCCATCATTGGAAAAAATGTTTCGTAGCTAAATTAATTTCATCAATGTTTCAGAACTAGATACGGCAGTTCTCATGCTGCACTCTATATATTTTGATGCTATTAAAACAAAAGATTGCACTTCAATATTTTACCTGCAAAGTCAGGCAGTAGGTTTTCTGGGTACATTTGTTTATATTGACATTACCTCGTCGATATGAAGTGGGTCATTAACTGTTGCGTCATTTGGACCGTAACATTTTCGCTAAAAGAATTTCATGTTTTAAATCTACATTTGACATGTTTGACTGTGAGAAGAATGCATTCGTCAAAGTCAGGCTCTTATAAATGCAGGCAGATTGTTCAAAGGTGGCCATGAGATATTTCTGCCCTGTATTGGACATCCATGTAACTCTGTGAAAGCATTAACAATGTGTGAATTCATCTAGATGTACATTTTCAAAGACATCAAACGTCCCTTACTCTATCACATCTTCCATTCTCCACTATAATTATGACTCAAATCTGTGCTATTTTCTGTTCACTGAAGTGGTCTCCACCTCCATACCATATCTCAGCTATTCAAGATACCACAGGTACCTAACACACAATCGGTGAATGCTTGTCGACCGTTTTATTTAGACACTAATTGCTCCATTAAGAACTAAATTAATAAGAGACATATTCCGGTTCACTGGATACGTCGAAGAGCGCATGAATTCCAAAAATGCGCTAGCGATATATATCTGCCCTGGAACCTAATAAACGAGTGTTGCGACAGGACAGTGATGGGTAGAAAGAAACACTCCTGAGAATCGGGACGCCCTAAGCCTGTCAAAACATTTTAATGAAGAGAACAGATGTTCGCTCAACAGATGTCCCGCTTGTATTGTCAGTCGGCTTTTTTAGTTCACTTTTCGTCTTTCGAGATACTTTCATTGCTTTGTCTCAGAGTGAATATAGCATGAATTCAAGGTAACACATTATCACTTACCTCACGAGGAAACGAAATGACTCGGAGTTGGACAATAGTGTCTAGACAAAACGGGCGTACCCGGAAAAACTTCCAAAAAGGCTAATTCAAAGCAGAGCAAAACGTTAGAGCAGAGGAACAACAAAATGATAAGATTTATTTTAGTTGTTCTTGATAAGACCTCTTGGGATTTCTGTAATAGTTACTGAGTACCAGTCATAGCATTACGACCACTCACAGGCGAACAACGCTGATTATCTCCCAACAACGGAAGTAATGTGTCACGGCCCACAGTGCATTGCACACTGCTGCCAATGGAGCTGCGTAGCCGCAGATCGGTCAATGTGCCAACAATGACCCATGCCGCTGTTCAGAGCACAGTCGATGGGCACGCAAGCGTTGGAACTGGACCCAGGAGCGGATGGAAGAAGTGGACGGCTGTGTACGTGTGCACCGTTTACTTGGGGAGGTGATGGCAACAAGCCGCTGGAGACGGTGTGATGCTCTGGGTAATGTTCTGCTGAAAATCCCCGGGTCCTGTTACTCCTCTGGCCTCCAAATTACCCGGATCTAAACTCAATTGAGTATCGGTACGATGTGCTGGACCAACATGTCTGATCCACGGTGGCTCCACCTCACAACTTACATGACTTAAGAACCTGCTGCTAATGTCTTGGTGTCAGATACCACTGGAGATGTTCTGGGATCAACTGCTAATGTCTTGGTGCCAGATACCACAGGACACCTTCCATGTCTCGGTGGGTCTGCACTGTTTTGGCAGCCTGCGGAGGAACAACAGCATATTAAGCATGTTTTGGTTCATCAGTGTATAATACAGATGTTGAAGCTGTATTTTACTGTGGTTCTCTGACATTATCTGGAAACTGTCTTATACACTTATACACTCCTAAACATTTGTATTAAAAGGAACCTATAATGTCCAGAAGTAACTGCTATATGTTATTCCAGGGACTTTATAATGTCCAGAAGTAACTTCTATGTTATTCCAGGGACTTTATAATGTCCAGAAGTAACTTCTATGTTTTTCCAGGGACTTTATAATGTCCAGAAGTAACTTCTATGTTTTTCCAGGGACTTTATAATGTCCAGAAGTAACTTCAATGTTATTCCAGGGACTATATAATGTCCATTATTCATGTCTGTCACACTATACGTCGCTCAAACTGAACACTGGCCCTGTGCTCCACGACAGGCTGCAGAGCCCTTAACACCAACTGTGTAAAGTTCTGGATGAGCAGACAGTGGACGACATAAACAGGATATGTGTATGTTACAAATGATACCGACCAGCGCGTCTAATCGAAGTCTCTCTTCAACAAACCCACGCTCCCACATTCAAATGGATTTAGTTGAAACTGAATTGAAACATGTGTCCCATTTATAGATTTTTTTCTTCTGTTGATGACATTTTTTTTCATACAGTTTATATCAAGTATTGATATGGCTCATTTTCCATTGATTGAAGCACAGTTTGGACATTTCTGAAATTTCTCATAAGGTTTTTATGACACACGTGTGTAGCCCTTGGAACGAAAACAATCCCAGTAAATATAATGAGAAAAAAACACTGGGAGAATGTAGTCCATATGTGTGCAGAATATTTAGCAGAATTGGTGCATGTTCTGTTTTCCCAAACTTGTTGGAGCATGAAAAGTGTTAGGTGAAATTAAACACATTTAAAAAATTGAAATCACTCAAACTTACCCAAAAGACTGTTATTGAGGATAGCATTGCACATTGTTTCCAAGTCAGTGTTTTTGGGTAGTGTGTTCCTGGCACAGCAAGACGCTACCTTTGAAGTTTGATGTGGAGCTTAATAGCATTGTGGGTTATGAACCTATGTTTGCCTGACAGATTTACCTGATTAGCAGATTTACCAGATATACCTGATTACCAGATATACCTGATTACCAGATTTACCAAATTTACCTGATAACCACATTCATCTGTTGTCCTTCTGCTGTGGGGCCCAGTCATTGTGTCTAAAATCTTTGTGACTTAGTGTAGGTTGACGTTACATTTCTCCATTCCGACCTAAAGCTTTTTTTGAAGCGGTAAGACTCTTCTGGGCCCAAAGGACGTTAGATGACATTTCTCTTCTCTGTGCTGTTCTCAGGAATGCACAAAGAAATGTATATATTGGTCTGCAAAGCAGTTTGTTGGCAGCTTGGATCTTTGGACCTCTGTTGGCTAGGCTCACCAACCTGCTTTGTGAGAGGTTCTCCTTTATCTGTTCAGCCAACCTATTACAGAACCTGGACCTGGATCGCCGGTCTTACTCTGACGCTGGCATCGCACTACTTAATGACCCAGATCCGGCATGTCAGAATATCCTGCGATGAAGAACTGTGTGTAATTTTTTTTCATCTCTCATCTCTCTCATCTCATCTTCAACCGCTTGTCCGGGGTCGGGTCGCGGGGGTAGCAGCTCTAGCAGGGGACCCCAAACTTCCCTTTCCCGGGCAACATTAGCCAGCTCTGACTGGGGAATCCCGAGGCGTTCCCAGGCCAGTGTGGAGATATAATCTCTCCACCTAGTCCTGGGTCTTCCCCGAGGTCTCCTCCCAGCTGGACGTGCCTGGAACACCTCTCTAGGGAGGCGCCCAGGTGGCATTCGTACAAGATACCCGAACCACCTCAACTGGCTCCTTTCTACGCAAAGGAGCAGCGGCTCTACTCCGAGTTCCTCTCGGATGACTGAGCTTCTCACCCTATCCCTAAGGGAGAGGCCAGCCACCTTTCTGAGAAAACCCATTTCGGCCGCTTGTACCCGCGATCTCGTTCTTTCGGTCATGACCCAGCTTTCATGATCATAGGTGAGGGTAGGAACAAAGATTGACCGGTAGATCGAGAGCTTTGCCTTTCGGTTCAGCTCTCTTTTCGTCACAACGTTGCGGTGAAGCGAATGCAACACCGCCCCCGCTGCTCCGATCCTCCGACCAATCTCCCGCTCCATTGTTCCCTCACTCGCGAACAAGACCCCGAGGTACTTGAACTCCTTCACTTGGAGTAAGAACTCATTCCCTACCCGGAGTAGGCACTCCACCGGTTTCCTGCTGAGAGTCATGGCCTCAGATTTAGAGGTGCTAACCCTCATCCCAGCCGCTTCACACTCAGCTGCGAACCGATCCAGTGAGTGCTGAAGGTCACCGACCGATGAGGCCATCAGGACCACATCATCCGCAAAAAGCAGTGATGTGACCGTCAGCCCACCGAACGGGAACCCCTCCCCCCATGACTATGCCTTGATATCCTGTCCATGAATATTACAAACAGGATTGGTGACAAAGCGCAGCCCTGGCGGAGGCCAACCCCCACCGAGAACGAATCCGACTTACTGCCGAGGACACGGACACAGCTCATGCTTTGAGCGTACAGAGATTGGATGGCCCTGAGAAGAGACCCCCTCACCCCATACTCCCGCAGCACCTCCCACAAAAGATCCCGGGGTACCCGGTCATACGCCTTCTCCAGATCCACAAAACACATGTAGACTGGATGGGCATACTCCCAGGCCCCCTCCAGGATCCTTGCGAGAGTAAAGAGCTGGTCCGTGGTTCCCCGGCCAGGACGAAAACCGCATTGTTCCTCTTCAATCTGAGGTTCGACTATTGGCCGACCCCTCCTTTCCAGCACTTTGGAGTACACTTTACCAGGGAGGCTGAGGAGTGTGATACCTCTGTAATTGGCACACACTCTCTGGTCCCCCTTTTTGAAGAGGGGAACCACCACCCCGGTCTGCCACTCCTCTGGCACTGTCCCAGACTTCCATGCAATGTTTTTTCATTATGTTTTTTATTCGACCCAATCTTAGACGACCATCTTGACTTCGGTTCACACATGTGACGTTAACAAGTGAAACAACCCTTTACTCTAAAAATGTATTCGCCTCATTTAATAGCCAGAAGCTAGCCAATCATTTTTATTAATCCAATGACTGCTTGAATCTGAGGCCAAGGCTTTTATGGCATTTTAATGTCCAGACGTTGCTGCGCAAATGGCATCTAGTCAGAGAAAATAGGTTATCGTTTGTTTTTATTTGTCAATTTAAAACACATGAATAATTCGATAGGTTGTAGTTGGCCACAAACAGTCAAGGAAATGAATACCATAAGACATGTTTCTATTGTGGACTTTATTAAAAGCACAAGCACACGGCAACAATCACAACACCATATTACCATAAATACACACAACACAGAAGCAAATCTCCGCTGGTGCAGGATAGCAGCATTTGAGGCGGCAACATGAACGCTAAGATATAGACTAGCATTAGTGGAGCCAAGGCGGCCTAGTGGTTAGGGAATAGTGCCTGGGTCTGGAAGGTCCCTAGTTCTAATCCCCCCACCATCAAGGTGAAAAAACCTTTGTTGTTCTGTCCTTGAGCAAGCCAGTTACCCTAAAATGCTCCCCGGGCACTGTTGAAGTGGAAGTTGAATCAGGTAACTGATTAGGGCTGGGTAAAATGCAGAGGACACATTTCAGTTGAAGGCATTCAGTTGTACAACTGACAGTACTGGTTCTATTCCATATTCCATTATTTTCTCTGCCGATATTGTGGGAGCTACTATAACACGGTGTAAGCCTAATCACAGTGTTTCTGCTCACTAACGATTTTGAAAGTATTTCAAATGTAGCATTCTTGCTAACATTTACTCTCCCCAAACCTGCAATTGCTTTCTTCCTAAAATAAATGGATACACTACTCTGTATCTAAACCCTACAAGGACACAAACAAAAACATACATTATCCATGTATTGTAGTTTCTTTAAAAAAAATGATATCGGTGGTAGACAGTGTTTCTCTTGAACAGCATATCGAATTGGCAACTATAAACCTGTTAGTGAGATTAAAAATTCTGGTTCTGATTGAATAAAGATTTTATGGTGAACACTAAAAAAAATCAATAGTTGCACAAGGGTTTCACATACTTTCAAGCAGCACTGTACGTAGCTAACAGTCTTTGTCTGAGATTTCTGTGTCTCCAAAAATGACGCTGGACAAATTGTGTCCTCTGAATGAAGAGATATGTTTTTTATCAGACACATTCATTTACTGTTCACTTTAGACCTGCAATTAGTACATACATGCGTTTACTTAAACATGTGCAAATGTACGTTAATAATAATCAATAATAATATAATTAATAATATAATCAATACCACTTGGTTTACAAAGTAACGAGAAATAACTGACAGAAAACATATATCAAATACAGTAATATTAGATCTATATGTTACATTTATAAAATGTGTAATGTTTTTCAAAACACAACATTTTAAAGCACAGCTTAAGTAAATATTTATAAAGTTTCACAGCGGCCATAATTAATACACATTCATTTCCAAAAGAAATTAAAATTGCAATTGGTCTTGTGATTAGAAAAAAACTGTCCATTCAGTATTTTAACAGACTGGCCTTAATTGGCATTTATAATTAGCGTAGCCAGTTCAGATAGGAACTCCAATGTAAGATTTGTATACGGTCTATTTAAACGCCTGCCTATTTAAACTCAGTCTGACACACTGGCCATACTAGCATGTTTGTCAAAATCCACCCACCACCCCTGCCTCCACCTTTTTGGTTAGGTGCCTCCACCTTTTTGGTTAGGTGCCTCCACCTTTTTGGTTAGGTGCCTCCACCTTTTTGGTTAGGTGCCTCCACCTTTTTGGTTAGGTGCCTCCACCTTTTTGGTTAGGTGCCTCCACCTTTTTGGTTAGGTGTTTCCGTGGTGGGAGAATCAATACTGCGTACCCCTTATGCACGTTGCCAACGAGGCTTGGTTTCAATAATATCGCGGTGATGTTATTGTTGGTAGTATCATGTAAACCGTCATGTGACGGCAATGAGACACACCAGAGGAGCAGATCCTGACGCCGACATGTTGTGTGTACATTGTGCATATACGCTTGTGAACCAACGGTTACTCTAATATGTGGTGTTTTCTGTCATAATTGCTTTTAATAGGAAGATTACCTCAGCATGGCCAATGTGACTCCCACATACATGGTTGTCATTTTGGCGACGGGGCCGAACAGACTTCCCATTGTCCCGGGAGCTTTCTATTCCGACGTCAACCCAGAAAATGATGTGTTACATCTAGTGACATATCATGTTTGATTGACTCTTTTGTCTAGTCTTGTGAGGTTGAGTTTTTTTGGACCCGCTGTAAAAACCCCTTTGGCTGTTAGTATTTTGTCTCCCTAATTGGACCGTGCGCGCTTGTCATATGATTGGTCCGATTTCCCTCATGGCTCAGACTCGTGCCCTTGTGTCCTGTTTCCGGCACCCTAGATCACAGAGCGGAATCTGTCTCGTCCTCTTTATTTTTGTGTCGCTGTGTAGTAAAAACGAGGTGATCGTTGTCTGCAATTCGACTTGCTTTCTATAATTAACCCGCGACACACTGTTGATCTGTTTTAATAACGTCTGTCGAGTTCTCTGTTAGGCGAGTCTCCAATGTGAAGTGTCTCGGGCGGGCGGAAGGTCCCGGAAACATGAGGAGGGCTTAATGCGGGGCTGTCAGAATAAGCCTCTGAGGATTTACTGTAACGAAACTGAAGCACCTGGTTCAGAAATAAGATGATGCAAATCAAACAAAGCGGCTCGGAGAAGGATGTGGGTTTTCTGAGGGCTGTGTATTAGGGCAGGCCACTTACTCTCATGTTGTTTAAATAGATTATCCAGCTGGTGTATTTATTCTTCTGATTTCCCATTGGCCTGCTGGACTCGCTAATACAAAGAACTCAAAATTGCACTGTTATCCCCTGCCTCTTCTTTTACACCACTTAAAATATTACGTATCATTTTAAATAGTATGTAAGGTGTGGACGAAAGGACTGAATCGCAAAGGCTTGTGAGGTGCTCCCGGACAGTATTGGTGAGTACCTGTCAACCGGGGTCAGAGGAGGGATTTAACCACAAACTGGTGACAGGGTGTTGGGCGACCAAGGTTCATCGATGCACGTTGGCGACAAAGGCTATCCCGTCTCCTGTGTACCGTTTGAAGGCCCACTGTGGCACAAGTCACAGGAGCTTCTAATGATGGTTACGAGAGGAATGTGTCACAACACACAGTGCATCACACCCTGCTGCGTGCGTCTGCTCTGCATGGGGCCGCGCAGGTAACTCCAGTCCACGTTCGGAGCCCATGCAATGGGATTAGGCCAATGGAATTGGATCCAGTGGCAGCGAAATAAGACCGCCTGGTCCGATGAGTCTCACATCACGTGGGCGGCCGTGACAACCAGGTTGTACCAGGTTGCAGCTAGAAAATATACCAAAAGTGAAAAATTGTGTCCAGAATTTGTTTTTTTTGCTCAAGTGTTCTCTTGAATATGAAAATCACTTTTACAGAATGTATAAGTTCCAGTTTGGTCCAAGTTGATACACAGCGGCTAGGAAAAACTAGAATTTAGGAAGAAACCTAGAGCGGAACCAGGCTCTGAGGGGTGGCCAGTCCTCTTCTGCCAGTGCTGGGTGAACTTATAATTATTATAAGCATTTTTTAAAGAGAGTCTTATAAAAATAGTCCAGGTCAAGTACACGACCAGTCAGAGAGGGACATCCGGGAGGGACATCCGGGAGGGTTGCGGGTCGGGCAGATTGGAAATCCAAACTGTCAGGTAGCATCAAGCTCTCTTCCGAAAGACAGTTTTCCTAACCGTTATAAAATAAAGTGAACTGTATTTTCTAAATGTTCCGCAGAAGTGCCCAAGTATGTACTACAATACCTTACTTGTTTGGGGTTTAACAGTGTGTTCTAAACACCAGGAAAAGAGTGTTTGTCATTAATTAGATCGATGTTGAAACTGTAAGAAATAAAGTCAAAAACATCAATTACATGGCCACATTTATGAACATCGTTAATATTTACCAGACTCCAGTAGGTCTACCCGCACTTAATTTTGATGAATCCGTTTTTTTAGTACATTGTGTCAGTCATCTTTAGCAATCTACTTACTGCTTAATTGAACTGTCTGCTCGTGCAGCAGCGCTGATCTACAAGCCTCAGGGCAATGACAATATCTTTCATTTAAACTTGCGATTGGATCGACAGCCTGGTGTCCCACTGTCTAATAGTCACCTGCTGTCTATGATGTTGTTCTGAAACACTTCTGGGACACACAGTCAATAATAACATCATGTAACCACTTGTCTCCCTCCCTCACTCACTTCCCTGTTCTGTTACTCTCTGATGTCCTCTCCCTCTCTCCCCCAATCAATCTCCCCCTGTCTTTCTCTCTATCTCTCCCCTCTCTCCACGTCAACCTCTCCCCACTCACTCTCTCTACCCTCCCCCCTTCTCTCCCTCTCTCTACCCCTTCCCTCCCCCCTCCCCCTCCCTCACTCCCCCCTCAATTTCTATCTCTCCTTTCTCTTTCCCTCTGTTTCAACCTCTCCCCACTCCTTCTCCCCTCTCTCTTCTCCCCCTTCCCCCTTCTCTCCCTCTCTCTACCCCTCCCCCCCTTCCCTCTCCCCCTCACTTCCCCTCTCTTTCTCTCTTCTCCCCCTCCCCCCTTCTCTCCCTCTCTCTACCCCTTCCCTCTCCCCTCACTCCCCCTCTCTTTCTATCTCTCCCCCTCCCTCTATCTCCATCCCTCTGTCTCCACCTCTCCCCCATCTGTCTTTCTCTCTCCCTCAGTAAGCAGCTCCAGTCATGCTCTTCTAGACACGTCCCTGGAGGAAAGCTTCATGTTTCCCCATCAGTCAAGTTCTGAGGATGAGAGCCAAAGTAAGTCTTCAAAACCACGCCAAGATGTTTGTCATTAAGAGGCCTGGGGAAGAATGCAGATGTTACACATAGAAGTCCGTTCAATATATTTACCATTACTGTAAACTGTGTATGACACTTAACTAATTAAGTGTCACTAATGGTCATGATATGTTTGCATCCTGGTAAGAGCTACTGTATGTGGTTTGTCTTTATTAGGGCCGTCACACAACTCCACCCACATTATGTGGTATGTTAGGTTGGGATTTTTAGATACCCCATGTTAATTATGGAACTCCTAAATAGGTTCTCATCTCCCAGGTTGACATTCCCTGGTCTTCAATTATATTGGAGTGGTTTTATAGTTTTCAAAATTGCTTACACACTAAAACTGACTATATGTACAAAAAAACATTTAAAACCAAGGTTCCAGAGAAGAGATAATTTACCCGAAACTATAAACACCTGTTTTCAGAAAACATTCAATGTATTTAAAAAAAACTGCATTCAAATCTTTTGGTAAAGCACGGTAAAGCACACCATATTGTCAAATCAAATCTAAAACCAGTAACACACAGTTGATGAGGTTAAAACACTTACAAGCAGATTATTCTGAATTTCTAAGGGCCACAAGTTAGGTCAACTGTGTTTGGGAGGAACATCAGAGAGAGAAATGGAAAAGACCCTGAGGTATGTGGCACTGTCCTTGGTCACCAGACTACAGAACTGACTACCATACACTCTGTACTCTCAATCCAAATGTGTGTTAGCGGTTTAAAACAAAAATGCAATGTGTTTTCATTTCCAAATCACCAGTTGGTACGCTCAATGAGTGGGTGTCTGTATGTGGTCTCTTTTGCTCACTCTGAAGGTTTCGGCAGTAACATCCTGATTAAGTGGGCCATGTGATAAGAAGCCCAATGTATTGGCAGGATGAGCCACGGAGGACAAGTGCATATTGGACTCTCGCTGAGTATGCTAGGAGAGTCGACAAGACATTATCAGAGCGAAGAATTGGGCCTTTTCAAATTAGCCTCAATCCTGTTTTTTAAACGATTCCTATGGTTTTTCAACATGCTCTTCTAGTAATTTGGTATATGATGATAAATCAAATGAGTTAGGGTGAGAGCGAACATCTACAGGAAGGTAGTTCTACATGAACAGGGAGGGAACCTAAACCTGCAGGAAGGTAGGTCTCTATGAACAGGGATGGAACCTAAACCTGCAGGAAGGTAGTTCTCCATGAACAGGGATGGAACCTAAACCTGCAGGAAGGTAGTTCTACATGAACAGGGATGGAACCTAAACCTGCAGGAAGGTAGTTCTCCATGAACAGGGATGGAACCTAAACCTGCAGGAAGGTAGGTCTCTATGAACAGGGATGGAACCTAAACCTGCAGGAAGGTAGTTCTACATGAACAGGGATGGAACCTAAACCTGCAGGAAGGTAGTTCTCTATGAACAGGGATGGAACCTAAACCTGCAGGAAGGTAGTTCTACATAAACAGAGATGGAACCTAAACCTGCAGGAAGATAGTTCTCCATGAACAGGGATGGAACCTAAACCTGCAGGAAGGGAGTTCTACATGAACAGGGATGGAACCTAAACCTGCAGGAAGGTAGTTCTCCATGAACAGGGATGGAACCTAAACCTGCAGGAAGGGAGTTCTACATGAACAGGGATGGAACCTAAACCTGCAGGAAGGTAGTTCTCCATGAACAGGGATGGAACCTAAACCTGCAGGAAGGTAGTTATACATAAACAGGGATGGAACCTAAACCTGCAGGAAGGTAGTTCTCCATGAACAGGGATGGAACCTAAACCTGCAGGAAGGTAGGTCTCTATGAACAGGGATGGAACCTAAACCTGCAGGAAGGTAGTTCTACATGAACAGGGATGGAACCTAAACCTGCAGGAAGGTAGTTCTCTATGAACAGGGATGGAACCTAAACCTGCAGGAAGGTAGTTCTACATAAACAGAGATGGAACCTAAACCTGCAGGAAGATAGTTCTCCATGAACAGGGATGGAACCTAAACCTGCAGGAAGGGAGTTCTACATGAACAGGGATGGAACCTAAACCTGCAGGAAGGTAGTTCTCCATGAACAGGGATGGAACCTAAACCTGCAGGAAGGTAGTTCTACATAAACAGGGATGGAACCTAAACCTAGAGGAAGGTAGTTCTACATGAACAGGGATGGAACCTAAACCTACAGGAAGGTAGTTCTCCATGAACAGGGATGGAACCTAAACCTGCAGGAAGGGAGTTCTACATGAACAGGGATGGAACCTAAACCTGCAGGAAGGTAGTTCTCCATGAACAGGGATGGAACCTAAACCTGCAGGAAGGTAGTTCTACATAAACAGGGATGGAACCTAAACCTAGAGGAAGGTAGTTCTACATGAACAGGGATGGAACCTAAACCTACAGGAAGGTAGTTCTCCATGAACAGGGATGGAACCTAAACCTGCAGGAAGGTAGTTCTACATGAACAGGGATGGAACCTAAACCTACAGGAAGGTAGTTCTACATAAACAGGGATGGAACCTAAACCTGCAGGAAGGTAGTTCTACATGAACAGGGATGGAACCTAAACCTACAGGAAGGTAGTTCTACATAAACAGGGATGGAACCTAAACTTACAGGAAGGTAGTTCTCCATGAACAGGGATGGAACCTAAACCTACAGGAAGGTAGTTCTACATAAACAGGGATGGAACCTAAACCTGCAAGAAGGTAGTTCTACATGAACAGGGATGGAACCTAAACCTACAGGAAGGTAGGTCTCTATGAACAGGGATGGAACCTAAACCTGCAAGAAGGTAGTTCTACATGAACAGGGATGGAACCTAAACCTACAGGAAGGTAGTTCTCCATGAACAGGGATGGAACCTAAACCTGCAGGAAGGTAGTTCTACATGAACAGGGATGGAACCTAAACCTGCAGGAAGGTAGTTCTACATGAACAGGGATGGAACCTAAACCTACAGGAAGGTAGTTCTACATAAACAGGGATGGAACCTAAACTTACAGGAAGGTAGTTCTCCATGAACAGGGATGGAACCTAAACCTACAGGAAGGTAGTTCTACATAAACAGGGATGGAACCTAAACCTGCAAGAAGGTAGTTCTACATGAACAGGGATGGAACCTAAACCTACAGGAAGGTAGGTCTCTATGAACAGGGATGGAACCTAAACCTGCAGGAAGGTAGTTCTACATGAACAGGGATGGAACCTAAACCTACAGGAAGGTAGGTCTCTATGAACAGGGATGGAACCTAAACCTACAGGAAGGTAGTTCTACATAAACAGGGATGGAACCTAAACCTGCAGGAAGGTAGTTCTCCATGAACAGGGATGGAACCTAAACCTACAGGAAGGTAGTTCTACATAAACAGGGATGGAACCTAAACCTGCAGGAAGGTAGTTCTCCGTGAACAGGGATGGAACCTAAACCTGGGAAGGTATGGATGGAACCTAAACCTAAGGAAGGTAGTTCTACATAAACAGGGATGGAACCCTGCAGGAAGGTAGTTCTACATAAACAGGGATGGAACCTAAACCTACAGGAAGGTAGTTCTCATAAACAGGGATGGAACCTAAACCTGCAGGAAGGTAGTTCTACATAAACAGGGATGGAACCTAAACCTGCAGGAAGGTAGTTCTCCATGGGGATGGAACCTAAACCTACAGGAAGGTAGTTCTACATCCATGGATGGAACCTAAACCTGCAGGAAGGTAGTTCTCCATGATGGAACCTAAACCTACAGGAAGGTAGTTCTACAAACAGGGATGGAACCTAAACCTACAGGAAGGTAGTTCTCATGAACAGGGATGGAACCTAAACCTGCAGGAAGGTAGTTCTCCATGAACAGGGATGGAACCTAAACCTACAGGAAGGTAGGTCTCTATGAACAGGGATGGAACCTAAACCTACAGGAAGGTAGTTCTACATAAACAGGGATGGAACCTAAACCTGCAGGAAGGTAGTTCTCCATAAACAGGGATGGAACCTAAACCTGCAGGAAGGTAGTTCTCTATGAACAGGGGATGGAACCTAAACCTAAACAGGAAGGTAGTTCTACATAAACAGGGATGGAACCTAAACCTACAGGAAGGTAGTTCTCATAAACAGGGATGGAACCTAAACCTACAGGAAGGTAGTTCTACATAAACAGGGATGGAACCTAAACCTGCAGGAAGGTAGTTCTACATGAACAGGGATGGAACCTAAACCTACAGGAAGGTAGTTCTACATAAACAGGGATGGAACCTAAACCTGCAGGAAGGTAGTTCTCCATGAACAGGGATGGAACCTAAACCTGCAGGAAGGTAGTTCTCCATGAACAGGGATGGAACCTAAACCTGCAGGAAGGTAGTTCTACATAAACAGGGATGGAACCTAAACCTGCAGGAAGGTAGTTCTACATAAACAGGGATGGAACCTAAACCTGCAGGAAGGTAGTTCTCCGTGAACAGGGATGGAACCTAAACCTGCAGGAAGGTAGTTCTACATAAACAGGGATGGAACCTAAACCTGCAGGAAGGTAGTTCTACATAAACAGGGATGGAACCTAAACCTGCAGGAAGGTAGTTCTCCATGAACAGGGATTGAGATTTTCAGTTTGATAAGTTCATATTGTTATTATTCATATGCCTTGATTTGAGTAAGAATTATGTAGAATCACCTTTTATGTTACACTACATTTGAAGTACTCCTAAATTATTTTTGCCATTGTCCTTCTGGTTCCTGTACAAAGTCTAAGTGCTATTAATGAGACTAGTGTTCAGTTGATCAGCATTATAACCTTGTGCTTACAGCAGAATTCTAGCAAAACAGTTATAAGTCTTATTTTCACACAATGAAATCGCATAGAACATGTTTTGCAAAGCAAAAACATTGACTAGGCTGTCAATCATTGCTAATCAATGAGTTGGTTGGACGGTGCAA
Organism: Dallia pectoralis; assembly: GCA_029465975.1. NCBI lineage: Eukaryota > Metazoa > Chordata > Actinopteri > Esociformes > Umbridae > Dallia > Dallia pectoralis. The sequence continues at coordinate 6,828,354 of CM055757.1, read as the reverse complement.
AGTCAATGGATCAACTGAAACCAAACATAATTCCTTTTCAAGAAGGACAGAAGGTAAGTTTAACTGCAGTACTAAATAGTATTATAGTTCGATGTTGTTGTTTGTGTGCTGTCATTGCTTTGTTTTTTTATGGTGATTTGTTAGCTTGGTTAACCATTTCATTTTCAGTACCATGGTAAATGTTTAATGTTCAAACAAAGCAGAAAAGCCTTTTGTTTCTGGATATTCATGCTTTTGACTGGCATTTGTTCCGCGTTTTGTTTGAAAGACGTACTTGCTAATAATATGTTTACATTCTAATTTGGTTGTCGTGTACAGCCACATCCATATGGGTTAGGGTATATTTGATGCTGTTTGTTTGGTATTTATTTGGCTGCCATGTAATTGATATTCAATTGATTGATTGAAATAACTATTCACAAGACTTATTCATTGATGATAAAAGTGGTAGATTTTTTTTGTTTTTCAATTTGTAAGAGTCCTACCGTATTTTGTAAATCAAATTTGTCATTTTGTCCCGCATGTCAACTGTTTTTTAAGGAAAAAATGCAATTTCCCTAAAATGTGGTTTGTTATTGCTAGTTGTAGCCATGAGCTTTTTATGTTTTCCCATCTCATGTAAGGAATTGAATGGGGAGCGAAAAGCCATCAACACTGAAAAGCCTCTTTCCCAAAGAGGTTCTTTCATGAAAGGGACAATTTGTCCCAGGAATGTGTTCCCGTCTTCATAGTCTCTCAGACCTAATGGGGCTTTGTTTCTTCACCCTGCAGTGACCTCCTGCGATTTTGAGTCACCTTGCTCCTGGACCTTCTCCAATCACAGCATCAGAAATGACTGGAAGATTGTGTCGCCAGAGCAACGACCACACCGATCCAGCACGCCGGCCGTAAGGCCAGTCAGCGACCATTCACAGGGGACCTCAGACGGTAAGGGTAGAAGGACAGTCATAAAAGCAACACTCCCCTTGTGTTCCTCGTCTGTTCTAGTTGGGAGCTGAGCGCTCGGAGGGAAACAGAATAGAGATAAGTGTAGTACTTTCAGTTTGTCTCTCTCGCTGTGCGATGGATAATGTAGAATTTGAATAATTCCGATATCTCGTTTTGCTTTATTGTTAACAGGAAACACTGTTTCCATTTAGGACACTACAGATACAGTGCATCCGGAAAGTATTCACAGAGCTTCACTTTTTTCACATTTTGCAACATGTCACAGCCTTGTTGCAAAATGGATTGAATAATTTTTCCCATCAAAATTCTACACACAATACACTAGGTGAAAACCTAGTTTTTTTTACTTTGGCAAAACGAATAAAAAAATAAATAAAAATCACATGTACATTAGTATTCGCAGTCTTCGCCATGACACTCATGGCAATTGAGTTCAGGCGCATACTGTTTCCATACTGTTTCATCCCTGAGATGCTCCTACAACTTGATTGGACTCCACCTGACAGAATTGTATCGAGGCACAGATCTGGGAAGGGGTACCGAAAATTGTGAATGAACACAGTGGCCTGTATCATCCGTAAATGGAACAAGATTTGAACCTTCAGGACTCGTCTAGAACCCGATGGTAACTCTGACAGAGCTCCGGTATTTCTCTGTGTACAGAGGAGAACCTTCCAGAAGGACAACCATCTCTACAGCGCTCAACCAATCAGGCCTGTGTGGTGAAGAGGCCAGACAAACATTTAACAGTAAAAGGCACATGACAGCCCGTCTAGAGTTTGCCAAAAGGCACCTGAAGGACTCTCAGACCGTGAGAACCAAGATTCCCTGGTCTGATGAAACAAAGATTGAACTTTGGCCTGAATGCCAAGCGTCATGTCTGGAGGAAACCAGGTGCCGCCCATCACCTAGCTGGCAGCATCATGCTTAGTACGGAGACATCCTGAATGAAAACCTGCTCCAAAGCGCTCTTGACCTCAGACTGGGCAGAAGGTTCGTCTTCCAACAGGACGACGATCCGAACCACACTGCCAAAATGACAAGGGAGTGGTTTCGGGACAATTCTGTGTGAATGTCCGATTGAACATCCCTGGTCCAACCTGAGAGGTCCGGCAAAGAAGAACGGGAGTAACTGCGAAAAAGTGTGATCTAGTGACGCGCTGTGAATACTTTCCCGGATGCACTGTAGTTCTATACGGGTTTGGTTAATGCCGTTTAGTCTCGTAAGATGAGAAAATATATGTCCGTCTCGCTCCTTCTAGGTCACTTCCTGCTCTGGAGTCCGTCTGCCGCCTCCAGGTCGTCTAGACAGTGTGAATATGACATCGCCAGTCCAGTCGTTTACAGCAGTGGTCCCTTGTGCCGTCTGCAGTTGGCCCGGTTTGAGTCGGGCCTCGGTGCCGGAAACCTCTCTGTCTCAGTGAAACCTGTCAACTCAGAGTCGGTCATCAGCACGAGCGCTCTGAAGATCGTAGCCCAGGATGGTGTCAGGTCAGATGCCGTTTTACCTTTGGATTTTATTATGCTATTGTTTATGTTCCGGCGTCTTTTGTTTTGAGCATGTTGGTTCGAACATTCCACACCTGTGACCAAGTGAACGTACCTGGTACTTCTGCTGTGTGGTTTTTACAGTGGGCACTATGAGAACATGCTCAGTAATGATCTCTGCTAGGGCAATCAGGATTCATACCCGTCTTCCAAGTAGAGACGACGCTCGCACCAGAACAACTATGGAGCAGTCGTATTGTCTGGCACGATCAATGTGCTTGTTTGTGCTATTGTGTAACGGAGCTCTCTCTAACCGTTACTTTGCACATATGTCGAGCTATTTCATCTAGAACCATACAGAACAGAAATCAAAACAGAACAATATACAAGAGTTACACTATACATATGTCATATAGTATATATGTATATCTGTATAATATACATAATGCATTTTTAACACGACAGATTTCATGAATAAATCTTTGTATAACTACACATTTTTGGACACAATTTGTCACAATAGAGAAACGGTGAACGTCTGTTAAATCTGTTTGGGCACATTGTTTAGCAAAGATCGTTTTTCACAAATGTTCGCTAGCTGAATGCATAATCTCCATCGGCAACCGTCACGGTTTGAGAGTGTAGAAGACACAAAGCACAGTACAAACCTCTCCCAAAATACTCTTAAGCTACCATCTCATAGGTAATACGTACAAATAGATTTATATATTCATTAGCGACTGCAATATGTTTGTTAAGAAAAGTTTTCATTCAAGTGACAAACCATTACCACTGAAAACCCACACGGTAACAGACCCGGTGCTCTGTGAATCATTTCCTATCCTCCGTGTTTGCCGGTTCTGGGGATCTCTAGAGAGGTTGGCACACAATTGGATTTACGTATGGCATGGAAATGCCAGCATAGCCATTCACAAAAAGAGACAGGTCAATGAGATCTACTGTTGAGCCAACGTCTCTAATATTGATCTAATTTTAGGCCCATCCATTCTCAGACCAGGTAACAGCATTTAGCCGAATGCAGACGCAGAAAATGTTGACATAATTGGTCCAGACAATAGCAGAGAGGTATGGACTGTGGTTGTGTAACAAGGTTATATCTGTGGCCGCTTAATTTGGTAAGTAATGGAGTGCATTATGAAAGCAGATTTAACTTACTGGCGGTAATTACTGGGGATGAAGATGACGTAACTAAGAGGAAGATGACGTAACTGGGGAGGAAGATGACGTAACTGGGGAGGAAGATGACGTAACTGGGGATGGAGATGACGTAACTGGGGATGAAGATGACGTAACTGGGGATGAAGATGACGTACCTGAGGATGGAGATCACGTAACTGGGGATGGAGATGACAGAACTGGGGAGGAAGATGACTTAACTGGGGATGAAGATCACGTAACTGGGGAGGAAGATGACGTAACTGGGGATGAAGATCACGTAACTGGGGATGAAGATGACAGAACTTGGGATGAAGATCACGTAACTGGGGATGAAGATGACAGAACTGGGGATGAAGATCACGTAACTGGGGATGAAGATGACAGAACTGGGGATGAAGATGACAGAACTGGGGATGAAGATCACGTAACTGGGGATGAAGATGACAGAACTTGGGATGAAGATGACGTAACTGGGGTTGAAGATGACAGAACCGGGGAAGAAAGATGAGCGCATTAGGAATGACAAAATACCTTGTTGGCCACTGAGAGCCAGAAATACTTAAAAAAACAAGTAATCATGATGGAATGGTTATGAATTGAGCTCTGTAATATTTTCTAGTGTATTTTGTTTCTATGGTTCCCGTATGACACATTGGCCAGACTTGCTCTTACACAACCTGATGTGTGTCACATACGGTGCCGATTAGCTGACATATTTATACACGCGTTAAACATCTTTGATTGTTTTAAATAGTCACATCTGTATTCAACAGTTGTTTTCAAGCTGATGTGCTGTACATGTATTTAATTTCAAGGTAACACTATTCACCGCTCTGAGTCATCCATGCTGCCTAAATGGGTTCGGGAGTGTCCTTTGGAACGTGAACCGGGAAGTCTCGAAACCCATTCAGTGGGGTGTTATTCTGCTAGGGTTTATGACAGGTCTCAGATAAAAGGGATTAGAGAATCGCTGGATTTCTCTGCTCTAAATGAAAGTGGTTTTAGACAGCGTGCCGGGGATTCTTATAGCTCCGACACTGTCGTTGAGCTTAAGGACCGTGAGATTGTTTTGTGTAGGAGCAGTTTCAACAAACCTGATATATTCCCACTACCCAGACCAAAAGCTTCACATTTCACTTCAGTCTTTCATTTCTTAGACAATACATTTGTTTTCAGATAGTGTTTTAAAAAATATCTCTTTGGATTTTTGTGTTAACATTTATCAAAAACGTTTTGTGCAAAACCCAAATATTCTCTTTAAGTTCTGAGGTTCTGCAATGGACTAGCTAGTGATGTGTTTTTAGGCACAGCCGCAATAGGCACACACACACACACACACACACACACACACACACGCAAACGCAAACACAAACACAATTAGCCAAGGTGTATATAGCCTCTGTTTGCTTGCAGCAGGGCCCAGTGGGAGGTGTTGGAGGCAGTGATTGGAGAGGTTGGAGCTCCATACCAGGTGATACTCCTATACACCACCTGCCTGGGGAGGGACAGAGACCATCTAGTCCTCGACTCCCTGGAGCTCATAGACTGTGACACGGGTGAGTTCTGAACTACATTTTAAACATCAACAGAAACATGACCGTGGAATCCTCTTGATCGTTTGACATTATCGCGGACTTATCCAGAAACAAAACATGTGCACTTCTAGATCACCGAGACTCAGAGCTGGACACGGAGTGTGACGAGAGCACTTCTTTCCACTGTGACATCGGAGGCTGTGTTGACAAGACAAGCGTGTGTGACCTACACAGTGACTGCCCCCTTGGGGAAGACGAGGGAATCATCTGCGGTGAGTGAGTCCCGGTTTGTTCGTGCGGTCAAAAAGCAGTCTCCGAGACACTGACTGTGCCGCTCGTCGCTGATCTCGGTTTCCCGCGGCAGATCGGATGAAATGTACATTACGTCTGGAAGCAGCCCCCTGAAAAGAACATGTCAATAAGGTGTGTCGGCCTCAGGGTGTGTTTTGATTGGGCATTATCCCCGTCACGACTGTGGTTAATTAAATCCCACGTTCCCCCACAATTTCTCAGTCTCTATAATCTGCCTATCCTTTTTACTTTTCTCAACCCCACCTCCACCTCCATAAAAAACCTGCCCGTGGTACTACTGGCAGGGTGGATGCCGCTTGCATTACCCATATTAACGTTTAAAGCCATGATGAATGATTATGCTGCAGGCAGGGCTTCGGCCAACAGTAAGTGCTTCTCTCTATGTCCAAGTACCTTATGCTAAGAGAACGGTGTAACGACCACATTGCAGGTAGGGGCCAAGAATGTGTCAAAAGTGTCAGCTGTAATCCTCTTGCTAACGCTGAGACGTTTCACTGGACCGCACTCTCTGTGAGTTGGGCTTTTGACCGCACTCTCTGTGAGTTGGGCTTTTGACCGCACTCTCTGTGAGTTGGGCTTTTGACCGTTCTCTCTGACCGCACTCTCTGTGATTTGGGCTTTTGACCGCACTCTCTGTGAGTTGGGCTTTTGACCGCACTCTCTGTGAGTAGGGCTTTTGACCGTTCTATCTGTGAATTGGGCTTTTGAACGTTTTCTCTGTGAGTTGGGCTTTGCTACGGTTTCTCCCAAACACTGAAATTGCGATCACCAATTTCCAACTGCCACTTATGTGATGTGGTTCGATCCCCGGTTCCTTCTGGGAAATTGTCGAGGTGTCCATGAGCAAGACACCTAACCCCAGCTGCTCCTGGCGAGCCTGCAGTTGCCTTGCATGGTAGACGCGGTCGTCAGTGTATGAATGAGTGAATGTGACGCAGGATCTGTAAAGCGCTTTGGATAAAAGCGCTATATAAAAGCGCAGCATTTACCATTTACACAAGTATAGTGATCAGTTAGTGTATTGGCAACATGAATGCAATCGGCACTGCCCGCGGCACTTAAATCAACGCTCACCTCGACGCACTTATGAAAGTCCTCTCAACACTACCTCAAAACACTTTGTTAAATGCAAAGAAAAGTTCCCACATGAACACTAGAAACCCCATTAAGTAATTAAATCCATACAGTCTGTTGAATGGTTTCGCCCTGGAGAGATGACATGGATTTAGCATAAAATTAGCCTGTAGCGTTTCCCTCACGCAATCCATACCGACTGCACTCTGAGAGGAAACGGTTGATCTGGTGGCGCGGTGAACGAGGCATAACGGCTGCTCTTTACTACGACGCAGTCTAATCAAGGAGATCGTTTTGTCAATTCATCAAAGCCATTTTATCACGGTCGGAACAATGGACCCAAGCGCAGTGGCGGAGGCCGGATAACGTTAAACCAGAATTTATAAAAGGGGTGATCCAGAATCGTAGCAAGAGACAGGCTGAGTTCAGTACACAGTGCTCATTTGGCTGGAGGTACAAAGGAGTAGGCCGGTTCGTGGTCGGTAGGCAGCCAATGCTCAAGGCTGGTACGTAGCAGATTTTACAAGGGGTCAGGAACAGAAACGTTCAACACTAGGAACAGAGAATCATAACTACAGAACAGGGTTACACTGGAAACGAGTGAATAAACAAACAATCTGGCAACAGGTAACAGGAAACACTGACTGACATAAAGCCCAGGGAAGTAATCAGCGCATAGGGAACACCTGGTGGAAAAGGGGTGGAGACGGTGACAAGCCAGCTGTATCATAAAAGCATGTCGCTGATGAATGTGTCCTCATGCAGACTCGATGCCCCACGGAGCCCTCTGTTCATTTGAGCTCGGGTCCTGTGGCTGGTCGACGTCCAACGAGCTGCCCGCTTGGAAGAGAGTCAGCGGGGAAGAACTGAGACACGGCGACCGAACGTTGGGTTCGGCTCTGCAAAACACACAAGGTAAATGATGCGAAACCCGCCAGGTCACTGGAAGTAAACCGGGCCGGAAATAGCCGTGTGACACTTCACACAAATAAGGGCTCCAGACGTCGGCGTGAGAGCCTGAGATTCACTGCTGGAGCGCGTCGCATTTTTACACCGTTGCTTTTCATTTGCATGTTGATTCGTTAAGGGTAGTGGACACACTGCGGATCAAAACCGTGCTCATTTGAGCATCCCCCCTTGACGTTTTTTTTAGTCAAGCGCTGGGCTGAACGTCAACCGTGAAACGAGCCCTAGGTAACCTGTTGTAAGGAGTTATGCTCTATGAGGTTGTCGGTAAATAGAACAGCTACATTAGGCAATTTATTTTACGGATGTAGAATCTGTTCAAACACGTGACGTGCTTCGGGTTCGAACGGGTCACGTTGCTGCCGTATTCATTCCCATACCAGAACCGTGTTCGACGACACGGTGGCTAGAGTTGTGAGGGGTAAACTGAAAGGCTGTTCTCCTCAGAGCCTTGTGGGCCATGACTGCTTGATAAGACGTAAGGAACACTGAGGAGTGCTACATTGGTGCCAGCCTCCCTGACTGTTCTGTCTCATGTTCTGTCCCCAGGATTTTTCCTGTTTCTGGCTGTAAGAGAAAATGGCTCGAGCCACGAAGCATCTGTCCAAAGCTCCTCCTTCCCCCGACCGGTGTCCACCACAGCCTGCCAGGTGAGTTGTGTAAACGAACCTCCAGCCAACCAACGGCGTCCCTCAAGGAAGCGAAAATTACATTTGCCGTTCACGCCGGCGTTCCTAACCAGAGCGTCTAACAGCGGTGAGAGCGCTACATTTGCACGGGCACAGACTGGTCCCTGTTAAAATAAAGCCAGCGGCATTTATTCCAAAGCACTTTCTCTGCCTATTATCTCGGTCTCCGCAGTTGCATTTCTCGCTGTATCGATGCGGGGACTTCAATGGCACGCTGGTGCTGTCATTAGAAGAGGATGGTTCCACCCTGTCGCCGCTGGTGTGGGAGAAGTCTGGACGATGGAAAGACCACTGGCAGGAGGTCACTCTACAGCTACCTGCCCTCCTCAATGGGTGCATAAAATATTCTCCTGTATTACCGTCCGGAGACCTGTTTATTCCTATGGCGCCATGACAGCTCAGCATTAGAGTTTATCAAGGGATTTTAGTTATTTGGTTAATATTACTGAGCATTTCACATTTGCACGGGGTAAACAAGTACATTAAATGATAGTTTAAATCAATCTGTATGTGATGACATACTGTGTTGACCAGCATTCATTGTAGTGTGTTGCCCAGGTTCCACCTGAAGGTGAAAGCTCTGTGGGGACCAGGCTCCTACGCTGACATTGCCCTCGACAATATCGCCCTGGGCGCATCGTGCTTTGAAACAGGTTAGCTTTTCATTCAACATAATCTACACTGAACAAGAGACTGAGCTAACTATGTGCCAGGAGTACTGTGGGTTATTGCATTCTGGGTATTGCATCTTTATGTATTTTTGTCCAATAAAAAAATTGTCTTTAAAACGAATGAAAACAGACTTTACTCCCTACGTTTCCTAAACGTATACTTACGGCTAGACGGGGCCCTCGATCAAAAAAGATAAAGCTAAAAGATGATGTCACTAAGCGCATATGGCTTATCTCACTGAATCATGAGATCCACTGAGATCCATCTGAGTGTTGCCATGGCATCTGTGTAGGTGGACCTGAACACATTCCAAACGTGCTTGTGTCAGGGCTTGGGTCACGGTAGCATTCAGCGGAGAGCAACGGCCCATATCAACCACAGCTCTATCCCCTTATGGAGCTCGTCTATAAAGCACGCCAGAACGCCTCGACACAAGAGGGTCGTAACGGAGTTGTCTAAGAACCGGGAGGAGCTCTGACCTTGGAGAGATATGTGAGGGCCTACCGCACAGCTGGACATCTCCCCTCCAGGTGGGGTGATTCACGGGCTGCCTGATTGGTTCTGAAAGGGGGACAGTGGTTTCCAGCAGTGGTTTCCAGCGGCACTGATATCAAGCTCTATGTCTGGTCCTGCGGAGGGAATGTTGTCGTGGTGGCCGCAGGTTGGCTACCTGTGGTTTGGCTGATTGTCCGTGATGCCAGAGTGGCGCCGGTTTGGCACTGTGACGACCGGCAAGCAAATTTATCATCTTTATTAGAGGATGAGGTGGCACGTGTCCCGGCTCTCCAGAATTCCACAGCTACGTGTTACACTCCGAAGGAATATCCTCGCTTATCTTTTGACTGCCAACACTTTCACGAGGTCCTCCCTTGAACGAGAACTTATCAGTCTGTGTTTAACTTTCTGTCTGTTTGTTGGTTTCCATCTTCTCTCATCCCAACTCCCTGCAGACTATGTATTTCATCTATTTTATCTGTTTATATTAACTCTGGTCCATAAGCTGCCCTTTAAAAACAAACCCCCTAAAACCTGTCTCAGTCTTTGAAATAAAGTATATTTATGGATGATGTATGAGGAATATATTTTTTACGGACTGTGCATGAACTGTAGAGATAATCGGGTATGTATCTTACCCCCCTCCTTTCAGATCTCAACTCCTTGCTGCTTGGCCACAGATTGTTCCATGAAATGGACTCCATCAGTGAGCAAGATTTCTTTGGCCCTCTCCCAGAGCCCTCTGCCTCAGGTATACTGACAGCTGTTCCATCAGAATATACTTTGCATTTGTCAGACCAATGGCGTTTGGCAAGGCTGTTTTCTACTAATGTAATTTACTGTGATTTCATCGGCAGCTGTGCCACCAAATGTCTGTCTGTTGCTTGATTTGTGACTAATGTGTCTATCTCCTCTCTGTCATGTGACTGACCTGTCTGTCTCCACCTCTCTGTCATGTGACTGACCTGTCTGTCTCAACCTCTCTGTCATGTGACTGACCTGTCTGTCTCCACCTCTCTGTCACGTGACTGACCTGTCTGTCTACACCTCTCTGTCACGTGACTGACCTGTCTGTCTACACCTCTCGGTCACGTGACTGACCTGTCTGTCTCCACCTCTCGGTCACGTGACCGACCTGTCTGTCTCCACCTCTCGGTCACGTGACCGACCTGTCTGTCTCCACCTCTCGGTCACGTGACCGACCTGTCTGTCTCCACCTCTCTGTCATGTGACCGACCTGTCTGTCTCCACCTCTCGGTCATGTGACCGACCTGTTGGTCTCCACCTCTCTGTCATGTGACCGACCTGTCGGTCTCCTCCTCTCGGTCACGTGACTTACCTGTCGGTCTCCTCCTTTCAGACGTGTCCCTGATGACCTGGGTGTTCACCTCCTGTGGGGCCAGTGGCCCTCGGGGCCCCACCCAAGCCCAGTGCGACAGCTCATACCGGAATACTAACGTCAGCGTTGTCGTGGCGAAGGATGGCCCGTTGAGAGGGGTGCAGATGTGGAGGGTGCCAGCCAGCGACAGATATATGTGGGTGCACGGTTCACACGTAATCCTCAGATGTTGTAGGAAGATGAAAAATCCCCCAAAATCCGCGTGTAGACTAACAAAATGCTTACGGGTCATTGCAACGTGAAAGATATCGAACCCAGAAATTCAGAGCGCTACCACCACCAACAACAACAGCGAGGCGGTCTAGATCGTATCTGTGGAGTCACAAGGTAATTTAGGCTGTTGGGGTTGTAGCAGGCGGGTATTACACAGCCTGCGGTGAATATACACGACGAGGAGATCTGAAGTGCCCCGTGGTCGAGGACAGTTCTTGGCCACACCAGACACTCTAAATTGAACAGATGTTGTTGAACTGCAGCACCAGAAAGCCCTCACCAATTTTCCCTTTTCCACGGAGAAACAGGCCCTAGTATTTTATTGGCCACCCGGACACCGAGGAACCTGAGGCTGTCTCTCGCCGCTCCCCAACAGTCCTTGTTGATGTGGATGAAGATGTTCCAGTTTTTTGACAGGTTAAAAATAGTCTAGTCAGACACGTCACAGACATCCACTGTTTCTGCGATGAGAACACGCTCGAACTGGACTAAACAGGGCCACTAAACAATTATTGCATCTGTACATTAGTATTGACAACTGGGAGAAAGCAGCCCGACCTCTACATCAGTATTAACAACTGGCGAGAAACGGCACAACCTGAGAAATTAGTTTGTTGATTAATACAGGATAACAACCTCATGTCACGTATCTGCTAGAACGATATGTTTCTGGTAGAATAATAGAATGGTGGTGTCAAGAGGAATCGGACGTTAGATCAACCTCTGCGTATCCTACTGAGCTGTTTGCGTGTGAGCAGGTTTTAGAAAATAATAATAATTTACTGTACATATTTGACAGTTTAAAAAAATCTAATGTTAATTTGTACATCTAGACCGATATTTGACCATGTTCTTAATATCATGTAATTTCAGTAATTGAGTCCCTCTGTTGAAATGTTTTTTTTTCAAATTGCTTCTCTAAATGTTGTGTGAATCACAAATGAAACATAAATTGCTTCTATAAATGTTGTGTGAATCACAAATGAACAGAAATGGCTCCTCTAAAAACCTTATACATTACCTAGTTGCATACATTACCTAGAATATGTATAAGCCAGAGGCAAACATTAGCCAGAGGCATACATTAGCCAGAGGCATACATTAGCCAGAGGCATACATTAGCCAGAGGCATACATTAGCCTGATGCATACATTAGCCTAATGCATACATTAGCCAGTGGCATACATTAGCCTGAGGCATACATTAGCCTGATGCATACATTAGCCAGTGGCATACATTAGCCAGTGGCATACATTAGCCAGAGGCATACATTAGCCTGATGCATACATTAGCCTAATGCATACATTAGCCAGTGGCATACATTAGCCTGAGGCATACATTAGCCTGATGCATACATTAGCCTAATGCATACATTAGCCAGTGGCATACATTAGCCTGAGGCATACATTAGCCTGATGCATACATTAGCCAGTGGCATACATTAGCCAGTGGCATACATTAGCCTGAGGCATACATTAGCCAGTGGCATACATTAGCCTGATGCATACATTAGTTAGGATATATACATTAGCCTGAGGCATACATTAGCTAGGATATATATATATTAGCTAGTGGCATACATTAGCCAGAGGCATACATTAGCCAGAGGCATACATTAGCCAGAGGCATACATTAGCCAGAGGCATACATTAGCCAGAGGCATACATTAGCCTGATGCATACATTAGCCTAATGCATACATTAGCCAGTGGCATACATTAGCCTGAGGCATACATTAGCCTGATGCATACATTAGCCAGAGGCATACATTAGCCAGTGGCATACATTAGCCAGAGGCATACATTAGCCTGAGGCATACATTAGCCAGAGGCATACATTAGCCAGTGGCATACATTAGCCTGATGCATACATTAGTTAGGATATATACATTAGCCTGAGGCATACATTAGCTAGGATATATATATATTAGCTAGTGGCATACATTAGCCTGAGGCATATATTAGCTATGATATATATATTAGCTAGTGCTATACATTGGCCTGAAGCATACATTAGCTAGGATATATATATTAGCTAGTGGCATACATTAGCCTGAGGCATATATTAGCTATGATATATATATTAGCTAGTGCTATACATTAGCCTGAAGCATACATTAGCTAGGATATATATGTTACTGGCCTCAAGTCAAGGGATGTCAATCATCTGATTCTCAATAGACCAGTTTGGCCTGGCTATTTGCTATTGTAATGAAATCAGTGACTGCTGTCCTGAGATCAGCCAAACATCCAACTTGACCTTTTGTGGCAGCATCACGTGATTCACCTTCCCATTGTTCAGGATCTCAGCCTATGGAGCCGCCGGTGGCAAAGGCGCGAAGAACAACAACAAGCGTTCGCACGGCGTCTTCATCTCGGCCATCTTCCCTCTGGAGAGGGGAGACGTCCTGTACATTCTGGTGGGACAACAAGGGGAGGACGCCTGTCCAGGGGTGAGTAGTACAGGAGGAGGGGGGGAGGTTACACCAGGGACATGACATTAATGGGGCGGTTTCTTATGTGTCTGATTCACTTTCGGGATGGTTTCCGTTCCCTATCGGTGTCACTGCTGTTGCCTACGTGCTATTCCGAAAGTGTCAATGGCAGCCGCTTTCTCTCTGATCTGACCACATCCAATTTTCGCCCACAGCGAAACCCCCTAACACGGAAGATCTGCCTGGGGGAGTCTTTTGTGATTGAAGAAAAGCCCACCGGGGATTTGTGGGCAGGAGGTGGAGGGGGAGGAGGAGGAGCCACCTTCATCTACAAGGTGAGTCCCTCCTTCCTCTTTAACTCAACTCGGGTCCACACTTCTCCGCCGAAACGTCGACCGTCTCCACACAACGAAAGCTCCGTCGGAGTCGAGCAGACATAGTTGTTATCTATGAACAGATCAAACAGCATGTGTGTGTGTGTGTGACCCATGACAGATGGACGACGATCAGCCAGTTCCTCTACTGATCGCTGCTGGCGGTGGAGGGAAGGCCTACCTGGAGGACCCCGACCAGAGCGGCCAGGATCAGGACCCACTGGAGCAGTATGAGAACAGCACCGTGGCCTCCAGCTCCAACGGCAGAACCGGAGGCGCAGGTCGGTTTGGTTTCACCTCCCCGCGTGTTGCTCCTCGCTTTAGGACTGCGTTCACAGAGGGTACCGCCTGTTCCCTGAAAGCACAAAGCATGTGTTGGTGTGCAGAAGCACCTACTGCTGCTTGGAGGAGTGCGTGTGTTAATCTGAAGACCCGGCCCGTGATCCCTAACATAAATAGTAAATAGAAAATAGTCTATGTACGGGTCATCCTTTGAGTTTTCTCTCTATATTGGTTACAACCCTCGTGATAGAAGCCTTACTGCATATGGCAGCAGTGGGTGCGAGTACTTGAGATTGTGACATTCCCCAGTAAATCCTATTTGATCGGCTGTCTTATGCGTGAGTCCAAATGGGCAAATCTCTCAAAAAAGAGTCAAATCAAAACATTTTCAGAGGAGCGAGAGTCAAAGTCAAGATTGTGTCGCTTGCGTGTGTGTGTGTGTTTGAGTGTGTGTGAATTAATTTGTTGCAGGTGGAGGTGGGGGCTGGAAGGACACCTCCAGCCTCCCATGGGCAGGGAAGTCTCTCCTTGAGGGGGCTGAGGGAGGCTCCTCCTGCCCCCAGGCCTTATCCAATTTGTCCTGGGCCACGTCTGGAGGGTTTGGAGGAGGTGGGGGTGCATGCAGTGCTGGTGGAGGAGGAGGTGGATACAGGGGTAAGCTTACACACACACGCACCTTTATAATGTTGCTTACACACACACGCACCTTTATAATGTTGCTTACACACACACACACCTTTATAATGTTGCTTACACACACACGCACCTTTATAATGTTGCTTACACACACACACACCTTTATAATGTTGCTTACACACACACACGCACCTTTATAATGTTGCTTACACACACACACACCTTTATAATGTTGCTTACACAGACACACACACACACACCTTTATAATGTTGCTTACACACACACCTTTATAATGTTGCTTACACACACACACACACCTTTAAAATGTTGCTTACACAAACACACACACACCTTTATAATGTTGCTTACACTCACACACACACACACCTTTATAATGTTGTTTACACACACACATTTATAATGTTGCTTAGTTACCCACACACACACCTTTATAATGTTGCTTACACAAACACACACACACACACCTTTATAATGTTTACACCCCAGTCTGTGCCGCACTGAACAGTTTTTGTAAAGTTTATGGTCGTCCGTCTGTAGTCGCTGGCTGTGATGAATCTGACAAGATACTTTTGCAGGAGATTTTTTATCGAAAGGAAAAAAAAAGTCTGATAAAAGCTTTAATGTTTACACCTAATGTTGAATGGTTTCCACCTCGCTAATCATCACAAAAAGGAAAGCCTGTCACTCATTGCACATAGACAATTCCCAAATGACGAATAGAGGAATGTTGACAGTGAAGGAATAGAATACATTTACAAAATACACACCATTGAGGCCCTCCTGACCTCACTGAAGAGTGAATCCTGTCCCAGGGGGCAAATTAGTTTGACACTCTTTCTGTGTTTCTACAAAATCAAGGAGGCGATTCTGCATTGACTGATGACATCACAGCGGGTGGTCAGGATGGAATCTCCTTCATTCATCCCATGGGCGAGATATTTCTTCAGCCTCTGGCAGGTAAAAATGCAGAAAGAAAAGAAAATAATAAGAAAATAATGCCTCAATCAACCACCTGCCAATGGGTTGACAAAATGTTGCAACCTTCTATTAACAAGTAAAATTGTCTAATTTAGGCACAAATTAATTATTAAATAACATAATATTTCAAGTCTCGAAACTTGTTTGCGATTTGTCCTTGTGTTTGAATAAGTATGTCGTCGTGTCTGAATAAGTATTTCGTTGTGTCTGAATAAGTATGTCGTTGTGTCTGAATAAGTATGTCGTCGTGTCTGAATAAGTATGTCGTCGTGTCTGAATATGTATGTCGTCGTGTCTGAATATGTATGTCGTCGTGTCTGAATATGTATGTCGTCGTGTCTGAATAAGTATGTCGTCGTGTCTGAATATGTATGTCGTCGTGTCTGAATAACTATGTCGTTGTTTAAGTTTAAGGTTTAAGAACCATAGGTGAGGTGGACATTATGAAAACATGCGTAACACTGACGTCTGTGTGTTTGTGACTGTCACCTGACATTTTTTCAGTGGCAGTAGTTGAGACGGGCCTCAGACCATTAACCACTTAAAGACCTCGCGGTTCCTGTTGTTCCTGGTGCCATGTTGTCTGTCTCAATAACTTACTGCACAGCGCTGTCATTTCTGGCCACAGCATGTGCTGCCAATCTAGCTCTTAATATAAAGCAGGCCTCTGTGTTCTGGCAGACATCGGGAAGACATATAAATCTACCCACGGCCATGCAGTGTAGACCATACGGTGAAATCAGGATTAGCTATGGTTGACCACGGCGGGCACACGCTTGTCTGTCCCATGTCATCCACTGTCATCCTCTTCATCCTCTTTCATCCACTGTCATCCTCTTCATCATCTTCATCCTCTTTCATCCTCTGTCATCCCCTCCACTCAGCCATGGAGAGCCACGGAGACTGTGAGATCAAAGTTCAACTCAACTGCAGCCACTGTCGGACTCAGAGCTGCAAACAGGACAAGGACTCTCGTCACATCCTCTGTCAGTGTCACCACGAGGAGGTCCTGGCCAGTGATAACGTCACCTGCACAGGTAACCACAGGTTACTGGATGATTCCCTTGGATCGTCAATGAACATTTTCTCAGACACATTGTTGTGATCCGCGCGGTTCTCCGCCCTAACCTGCGGACCCTGACCTCTGACCCCCCAGCCCCAGCGCTGCCCCAGGGCCTCGCCCCAGACAGCCAGCCGTCCCTGTCCGTCATCCTGGTCGTGGTGGCGTCCACCGTGGTGATGGGAATCGTCCTGACCTGCGCCAGCCTCACTCTCAGTAAGAGACTCTTCCAGTTCTGTGTGGACTCTGTGCCCTCCACTTTCCACCGCCTGTGAGACGCGCCGCTTCACTTTATGCCAATGAAAGCATCCAGAAAAAGGCAGGACACTTGGCATTTAAACCAAACTGTGACATTGGATGTCAGTGAATGGTGGAAGTCCATCATATTAGCAAGGCAGTTCAAAGCTAGGAAGATAATTGAAAAGAATTGTGGAGATTGGTTCCTTCCATCCCCGGAGTGCCAGACATAACACAAAAGGTGGCCTTTTAGGAGTTTCGGCGTATTATTTTGGAAGATTGACATTAACTAAAAAAATCAACCCGCCAACCTTCGGGCATTATTTATATATCTAGCCTGTCGGGGACTTGAGCATAAATGTGATCTGTCATTCACACCAATTTTGGACGGGGTTAAGGCGGTGAGATTGACCACCTTTCACTCTTTCACTTTCTTTCACGCCGCAACATATGAGAGTTTCCTGCCTAGAGTGTAGGGGGTGGGCCCGAACGTCAGAGGGTGGGGTCTGACGCATCGAGATTGATGTGTTCAAACACACACACACACACACACACTGTGCACATGTATCTATTCACGCTTCCAAGGGCGTATTGAATAGCCATCGCCGCTCCAGTAACACATCTCACCGGGCTTCTTTCAAATAAACATGGGTTTTCTCTTTTTATTCCAAGGTCGATCTTGGCTCTATGCTAATGATTGCACACAGAGCTTGCTAAAAGGAGTGATTAGGGAATTAGGTAAATGACTGCAATTAACCTTTGAATTGAACATGTCATTATTTTGCTATGGGGGGGGGGGAAACATTGAGTTAAAGAGAAAACGATGGTTTATACTAATAGTGTGACTGCGTGTTGCCAGTGGGCAGTGAATGATCACGATCATAATTAATAATGAACGCTGCTGTTGTCTGGAACGTGTGTATATCTCACGCTCAAAACGTTGACCTATTGACCTATTAGGTTTTATATGGGATTGAAATTAGATTGTTGCCGAGGGATTATTTGACGTTTCTGTTTGCACTGGTCCTGTTTGACAACGTGCGCCGCTCTGAGAGAGAACCAGAATTCTTACCGGTTCTGGCCCTTGTTCACCGGCTTTAACGGCTGATTAAAGTGTCTAATCGTGGAGTGTCTTACCATGACAACGCGTCGACTGAATGCTTTAAATGCACTGCCGCGGAGAGTCTTCAGTCTGGATCCAAAAATGACTGGCCCACTGTGAAAATGATCCACTTTTATCTTTCGTATACTGAACTGTGCAACTGGGTTTATACTAACAACACATATATATATATATTATCATGCAATCAGGCAATCACAGGGGATATACATATCTTATGTATTTCACGTGTACTTTCTGTATAGTATTGGTTAAGGCAACGACCAAGGTCAGATTCTGTCCTGATTCGTCAGATTTACTATGAACTGTCTTATGTCAACTCTTATGTCAACTTATGTGAACTGTCCCTCTTATGTATCCATACATTAAAAATGTTGAGAGTTTGACCCGTGCACTAACGATAACGAGCCGTGCGATTGGCCGATGCGGAAGTGTATCTTTTAAATGCTAAATAAATGAAACCCGTAATTCAGCCAGAGCGTCGTCGTGGTGTGAACGTCACTTCAGGGGGAGATCAAGCCAATTCTCCCAAAGCCTTTAAAGAAAGTGATGACAGAGCTGTTCCCTGTCTCCAGCGGGTGTCATTTCTAAATGCACACTGTGCAGTGTCATGGTTCAGTTCCTTATTAGTACAGAAGTGCTGCACATTAGCACTTCAGATCAGCGAAGAAACGTGAAGGTCCTTTCCAATTGGGCTGACATGTGCAGTCTTCACGGCCAAACAGCTTCTCCGGCACCGCAGGAACCACCCCTTCACATAACCACCCAGATGTAACGCTGGATGTTAGTAGAATAGGTCCCTATATCCTACACACACAACATGCATAACACATGACACACACAGCATGCATAACCCATGACACACACAACATGCATAACACATGACACAAACAGCATGCATAACACATGACACACACAGCATGCATAACACATGACACACACACATGCATAACACATGACACACACAACATGCATAACCCATGACACACACAACATGCATAACACATGACACACACAACATGCATAACACATGACACACACAACATGCATAACACATGACACACACAATATGCATAACACATGACACACACAACATGCATAACACATGACACACACAACATGCATAACACATGACACACACAACATGCATAACACATGACACACACAACATGCATAACACATGACACACACAACATGCATAACACATGACACACACAACATGCATAACACATGACACACACAACATGCATAACACACAACATGCATAACATGACACACACAACATGCATAACACATGACACACACAACATGCATAACACATGACACACACAACATGCATAACACATGACACACACAACATGCATAACACATGACACACACAACATGCATAACACATGACACACACAACATGCATAACACATGACACACACAACATGCATAACACATGACACACACAACATGCATAACACATGACACACACAACATGCATAACACATGACACACACAACATGCACACATGACATGCATAACACATGACACACACAACATGCATAACACATGACACACACAACATGCATAACACATGACACACACAACATGCATAACACATGACACACACAACATGCATAACACATGACACACACAACATGCATAACACATGACACACACAACATGCATAACACATGACACACACAACATGCATAACACATGACACACACAACATGCATAACCCATGACACACACAACATGCATAACACATGACACACACATGAGCCTTTGCAGCACCACTGTGGCTCGCGGAGAGGACACATCCAGGTTGAGACAGATGTCAGTTAAAAGTGTCTCTTCACCTGAGTTCTGCCACATGCAGGTTGGTAGTCTGTGCCCGGCCCCCCCACTCCCACCCTGTGCTCGGCGTCTGCCTGCACCCGCAGCTTGGCGTCACGGCAGAGGGCTCCTCTCACCTCCACGCATCGCCCCCCAGGGCTCCCACCCAGGGCCCCACCCAGCCCCGCCCCCAACGCAGACTACCAACCTGCATCAGGGCCACGGGTCGCCTGCACGGAGGGTGAGTCCTCACTCCTCCAATCCCAGACTCAAAGCTAAAACCAGACGGCAAATGTTAAAGGGCAAAGCCCAGGAATTACAGGACAGAGGAGACAGTGGGGTAGAACACAGCTAGGATTGAATACAATCACTGTAAATAATGATTTGGTCATTTTCAACCGAGCCACGATATGTTTTGGGATCTCGGTGAATGTGGAAACATTGTCTCTCCAGTGACGATATTTCTTGAAAAGTCACTGTGGTTGATATAGTACTTGGGGTTGTTTTGACAGCTACAGCATAGTCAGTTAGATCTAGAGGGCTCCATCACTCACATAACCAACACTACAGTAACTAACCCTACTGTAATAAACACACTACTACAATTACCAACACTACAGTAACTAACCCTACAGTAATAAACACACTACTAAAATTACAACACTACAGTAACTAACCCTACAGTAATAAACACACTACTACAATTACAGCACTACAGTAACTAACCCTACAGTAATAAACACACTACTAAAATTACAACACTAAAGTTACTAACCCTACAGTAATAAACACACTACTAAAATTACAACACTACAGTAACTAACCCTACAGTAATAAACACACTACTACAATTACAACACTACAGTATGTAACCCTACAGTAATAAACACACTACTACAATTACAACACTACAGTATGTAACCCTACAGTAATAAACACACTACTACAATTACAGCACTACAGTAACTAACCCTACAGTAATAAACACACTACTACAATTACAGCACTACAGTAACTAACCCTACAGTAATAAACACACTACTACAATTACAGCACTACAGTAACTAACCCTACAGTAATAAACACACTACTACAATTACAGCACTACAGTAACTAACCCTACAGTAATAAACACACTACTACAATTACCAACACTACAGTATTTAACCCTACAGCAACAAACACTCCAGCGTCCGACACAGTAACACAACACCAACACTACAGTGTTCTCCTGATCTCCTCTACAGTATACTACCGTAAGAAGAATCAGCCACACGCGGTCAGGCTACATCTCCAGAGTCCAGAATACAAGCTGAGCAAGATCCGGTCGTCAACCATCATGACAGACTACAATCCAAACTACTGCTTCGCTGGCAAGGCTGCTTCCCTAAGCGAGCTGAAGGAAGTGCCACGCAAGAACATTACTCTTCTACGGTACGATACACATACTGTAGAGCAGACTGAGTGGAGGTCATGAATGGCTGTTCTGGGGGCCGGCCCCAGCCAATAGGGGGCCCTGGGGACAATTTGTTTGTGGGGGGGCCACACAAGTTTAAGGCCACATCAGCTAGAGACACCACTGTTATAGTTAGGGCTTTGATTCACCACTGCTATGCCACCTGGAGGGCCTGTTTAAAAAAAGATCTCACCATTTTCATCAAGGACTTTAACGGCACCCCTTGTAACAGATACGCTTTTGTATGTGCTATTTCTTTATTGTAGCAGCGTGCTCATGGTTTGGTGTGTGTGTGTGTGTGTGTGTGTGTGTGTGCGTCTGTGTGTTCGCAGGGCACTGGGCCACGGAGCGTTTGGGGAGGTGTACGAAGGTCAGGTTTTGGGGATGAACAGAGAGAACACAGCCATGCACGTGGCCATAAAGGTTAGTTTCTCTTCCTGGAACTCCATCACTCCTCCGTGACTTAGGTCTGTTATGTGGGTCGGTTCATACGCCTGAGCAGCCAATCACCGAGCGGCAGAGAAAAGATCTCGAACAGCCAAGGGCTATTTTTTTGTGACTTTGCTCAACCTTTGATACGTATATGCTTTTGGCTAAACTGAGTGTCCCTCCGTGGGAGTTCCCGTCGTTATGCATGAATATTTCACCGAGACCTGCCTTAAGAAAGGCTCTGCGTGGGATTGGGAAGTCTGACTGTAAAAAGGCTCACAGTTTGCCTCTGCATTTAGCATTTTAAGCCAGAGTGAGGTACAGAGTACAGACCAATAGCGTAACAACGGAGATCAGGTTGGTGACCCTTAAATAAACTCCTGATCTGAAGGTTAAGTGTTGCTGTTTAGCTGTGACAAAGAGTGCCTGTTAATATTGCAGGATAGAACTCAAACGAAGGACATTATTGTCTAATAACATTGGTATTTCAGACATTTATTCATTTAAATATTGTTGTACACT
This sequence comes from Dallia pectoralis, assembly GCA_029465975.1. NCBI lineage: Eukaryota > Metazoa > Chordata > Actinopteri > Esociformes > Umbridae > Dallia > Dallia pectoralis. The sequence goes on along the minus strand of CM055757.1, from coordinate 6,806,008 downwards.
ACCATTATTGTACACTACTGTTCACAAGTTCGGGCGGCCAATTTGAAATGAAATTCCCATGAAAACATACATGAAATGTGTTTGAATAGGGACATTTAGCAAAATCATTTAATCATTTAGATTTTTCCAAAAACAAGGACCTCAGACGTCTAAAAAGTCATGCACATTGACATTGCAATGAAAACACTCAATTCATTGATTTCTTAGAAAAGGTAGTGTAAAACCCAACTGTAGTTTCCTGGGATGATTCCTGTGTCGTTCCGTCCGTCTCTCTCTGGGCATGTGTTCTGCTCTGAAAGGGCCTTGATTGGCCTGACTGCCTGGTGGTACATTTCTGCTCCACAGACTCTTCCGGAGATCTGCTCTGAACAGGACGAGATGGATTTCCTGATGGAGGCCCTGATTATGAGGTGCATTGGGTTGGAACACACACACACACACACACACACCACTGCCAAAGATACATATACCCAAGATAGACCAGATGGGGTTGTTTCTTGTTGGCTGGTGATTGTAAAAGCACTTTGTGACAACTTTTGTAAAAAGGGCTTTATAAATAAATTTGATTGATTGATTGATTTCTTGTGAGAAGCGGTGTGGGCGGGACCATAGAAGGTACAGTCAAGCAGGAGATCCTATCACCCCATCTGATGGCCACGTGTATGTCAATTATATAGAATCAGCATCTGGTTTATTCACCCAGTCTGTACACACACACACACACACACACACAAGGAATGTTTTCTGACCTCTTGCTGCAGCTTTAGCGCACACATTTTAAGGGAAGACACTTACATGGGGAACACACGTTCTGTGAGGCGGATCCATGCTGTAACTTTAAACGAAAATTTGGCTAAAGATGAAGTGTACAAAAGCCCACTCTATGGGGGACAGTCGGTAGATCAGAAGTAGTAGAGCAGAAGATCCAACGCAAGTCAACCGAGCGCCTTAATCATTAGTTGTTGTTTATCACAGTGAGTCAGATATGATATGATGATATGTTCATCAGTAAGCCAGGTAATTCTGTGCCGCCTAGGAGAATCTCACCGCCAAATCGAGCGCTACTCAAAGCTAACACTGTGTGGCTGGCATGGTATTTACACGGTATTCACTCTGGTATTCACACGGGTATTCACACAGGTATTCACCCGGGTATTCACCATCCTGTCCATGTATTCCCCTGGTATTCCCCCGGGTATTCACACAGGTATTCACACGGGTATTCACCATCCACAGGTATTCCCCCGGGTATTCACACAGGTATTCACACAGGTATTCCCGCTGGTATTCACACAGGTATTCACACAGGTATTCCCCCGGGTATTCACACAGGTATTCACACAGGTATTCACACAGATATTCATACAGGTATTCACACAGGTATTCCCGCTGGTATTCACACAGGTATTCACACAGGTATTCACACAGGTATTCACCCGGGTATTCACCATCCTGTCTATGTATTCACAGTAAGTTCAGCCATGGGAATATTGTGCGCTGCATCGGGGTGAGTCTACAGATGCTGCCTCGCTTTATACTCCTGGAGCTGATGACGGGAGGAGATATGAAGAGCTTCCTGAGGCAGAACCGACCCAAAACGGTTAGAAAACTAAACATACTGAGACAGAACCGACCCAAAACGGCTAGGGTACTAAACATAAACGGTTCCTGGAAGAACTTACAGGAGTTAAAATGTCAAATAACCCTTTTTATGAAAGTTTGAAGACTGTCTTGAGGTTAAATGTTGAGGGCTAGGGTCCTTAAATGTGTCAAATTAAAAACCCTTTAACATCGACTTTTGAAGAACATTCTTTACGTTGCTTTGGTAGACAAGATCTACCAAAAACTGACAGCAACAAATTGTCTCTCAACTGTATCTGTTTGGTGTGAGTCAGTATTCATGTTTTTTGAGTGTCTGTGTAATTTCCAGAGTCAGAGCTCTTCCCTTACCATGTTGGAGCTCTTACACATGGCCAGAGACATCGCTTTTGGCTGTCGCTACCTGGAGGAAAACCACTTCATCCACAGGTTACCACTTATGCGTACATTAAATCCACCCAGTATATTCACAGCAGTGAAATGATTATGCAGCATTTGAGTCGTCATATGGATTAAAACGGATCGACGTTCGTTTGAGACTTCATGCCGTTTTCTGTCGGGGCAAATCTTGTAGTTTTAAAGTGGAACTTTCAAACTTCAGAAGTGTTTTTTCGTTCTGAAATAACGTACTGCTTGTATGTAATTCACGCAACAACAGGGTAGTCAAATTAAGACACTAACAAACTAGAATATTTCCTTCAAAGACTGTATTTCAAAGAATTCTTCAAAGGTTTCTCTCAGAAACCATCAAAAAAGGGTCCTTGAATTAGCCTTCTGAACAGACTCACAAAAAAACGTATATGGGTTTCAGTATCAGAAAAACAACCTAAAAGTAACTCCAAGAACCTTTTTGTTTTAGAGTACACAATATAGAGGTGACGAATGTAGTCGATTGTGTGTTTCAGAGACATTGCTGCCAGGAACTGCCTCCTGACTTGCGTAGGACCAGACAGAGTGGCGAAAATCGGGGACTTTGGAATGGCACGTGACATCTACAGGTACCAGAACAAGCATCACACGGCTCACATTGTCCCAGTTATCACCGCATGATCGGCAAATTCAGCATTCACCAGAGTCTCTCGTGTCTTCGTGAGCTGGAAGGGGTTTCACTCTGTCCCAATATGTCTAGTCTGGCTCCATAACGAAGACCGAAAATCCAAATTACGCGACTATGTGACCAGTTATTAATAATTAATGTAGAATGGCCGTCGAGGGTGTAAATGTTAATGACTGATTTATTGTTATTCTTCCACCTAGGGCTAGCTACTATAGGAAGGGAGGACGAGCCATGCTGCCTGTGAAGTGGATGCCCCCGGAGGCCTTCATGGAGGGCATATTCACCTGCAAGACTGACACCTGGTAACCCTTCTACTCAACTGGCGTGGATTCAAACTGTGTTACCGCGACGACCACGGATTTTCTCACATCACCTCTTTAACTGAGATCCGTGCGCCCTCTGCACGGATCTCAGTTAAAGAGGTGATGTGAGAAAATCCGTGGTCGTCGCGGATTTTCTCACATCACCTCTTTAACTGAGATCCGTGCGCCCTCTGCAGGTCGTTTGGGGTTCTGCTCTGGGAGATATTCTCTCTGGGCTACTTGCCGTACCCTTGCCGGACCAACCAGGAAGTCCTGGAGTTTGTGACGAGTGGCGGGAGAATGGACCCCCCTAATAGCTGTCCGGGCCCTGTGTGAGTAGCTCCTAATGACCAGACGTAGAGTCCACGTGTCTTGGCAGGAGTTTGCGATGCTGATGTATTTTGTCTCGCAAGTTCAACGGATAATGGACCTCGTTAAACACACACTTCACATAACAAAAGGCTCATTAGATGGTCCAGCTAGGTCAGGACATCACACGAATGGCAGAATGGCTCAGTGGGAAGAGATTTTTAGAGGGGACGTTTACTCTCTGTGGCGTGATAAAGGTCATACTAATCAGAAATCGACATCATACATTATTTGGAGGGGGGGGGGGTAATAGAGAACTTTCTGTCAGACCAAACACGCATGTAGGAACTGTTGTTGACCAAAACCCTGTAATTGGTCAGATTTTCTCCCTTTGTCTTGTCCAGCTACAGGATCATGACTCAGTGCTGGCAGCACTGCCCTGAACACAGACCAAACTTCTCCACCATTCTGGAAAGAATCAACTACTGTACTCAGGTGCTGTACCACTTTTCCTCCTTTAACACACTCATTCTACTATTCATATCTCCATGCTAACCCTCTCTCCCACACACACACACACACACCCAGGACCCTGACGTGATCAACACGGCCCTGCCTGTGGAGTACGGCCCCACAGTGGAGGAGGATCTGAGCCGGGTGATCCGCCCTGACACGCCCGGCCGTCTCAGTCCCCTGCTGGGGGCCTCCCAGGCCCTGAGCCTGGCTCCCACCCCTCACCTCCAGCCCCACAAGCCCTGTCTGCTGCTGCAGAGGCCCCAGCAGCCGCCTCAAGAGGAAGCCTCCCACCGGGAGGCCCTGGAGCCGCCTGCGGCCGCGCCTGTCCCCGCTCCGGGCCCCGGGTCCCGCCCTGGGGCCTGGCTCCACCCGGAACCCCACCACAAACCCTGCTCCAGAAACGGCTCCTTCTCGGGCAGCCAGAGGCTCAAAAACAAGACCAAGAACCTGTGGAACCCCACCTATGGTTCCTGGGTGCTAGACAGCTTTGGCCGGGGGATGACGGCTCTGTCTCACACCCAGTCGATGCCCCTGTCAACCCACCAGGCGGACGCCCCCACCCCCGAGTCAGGCATTGTGGCATTCTCAACCCCGTCCCCGTCCTGCCAGCCCCAGTCTTGTCCTCCGTCCCAGGGTGTGCCTGGCCTCTCGCCCTCCCATAAGGACCCAGCAGGGGGAGCCAGCGGGAGCCCATCCCTGAGCATGGACCTGGCCAAGCTGCAGAGCTTCCCCTGTGGCAAGGTCAACTATGCCTACGACGAGCGGAGTTACGAGTCAGAACGCCCCGTGCCGTTGCTGGTGGTGTCTAAGGCCCCGGAGCCCAAGGTGCCCGCCGGCTGTGCACCCGGGGTGGGTGCGAGCAGGGCATCCGCCTGTATGCCCAAATTGCTGCTGAAGCGCCACGCCAGCTACGGGCACGAGGACGTCAGGAGGCACGCCAAACCCCAGAACTCCATCCGGGACCGCGACTCGGGCTTCTCCTTGTCTGAGGACCTCAGTGTCACACCCGTCTAAAACTGGACCGGCCGAGCTGAACACTGAAAGGACCCCACATCTCATCCCACAGGGCACAGCGGCCGGTTTGACCAAATCGTTTTCATTTACTCGCGTCGTTTCATTATTCTGTTCTGGTACTAGTTATTGTGCTACTGATGAGCGAGGTACTAAGTGTAGGGAAATAGTTTGAGACTGTTGGAGGAAAACCCAGCAGTTTATAGACTGAAACAGGTGGCACGTTCTCTTCCTTGATGTACAGAAGCACAACCAGGCCTATGAGGATATCCATTCAGAACCCTTTGCTTCTTCTCTCCCTCCGTTTGAACAGTTAACTTGAAGGTTTACACTGGAATGAATGAGTCTGTGAAAACGCTAGGAAAGTCTGGTTACACGTGTGGTTTTAGGTTAGCCGGAGAGAATATCCGCAGTGTGTACAGGAGACGGGGAACGTGCGGTAACGTGACCTCTAAATAACAATAACCTGCTGTTTACTTTTAGGCTTATATGCTAAATCAATTGTTGTCAGTGGAATTTTCTGGATATCGTTTTAACCTTTTTCCTGTGTTTAATGCATTGTCCACTAACACTTTAACCTTTCTATGGGAATTTAATGTTAGTGACTAGTTTCAGTTTTACTGAAGATATTTCTAGAACAACCAAGAGATACGAATGTGGTAGGGATCTTCAATATGTTGTCCGTCTGGTTTCTCCATACAGAATTTCAACTTTTACCACGACAGACTGTGGTCACATTGGAATTCCTTGAATAGTACTAACACGTTACAATTTCCGCAGTTACACTTCCATTATAGTGTTTTAAATCTATATATGTATCTATGTATAATTTGTGTCGTTTAGTTTTAGTTCATCACTGCCATTGGGTGCTCTGCAGTACCTCATATATACAGCAGGGGGCACGATTCCAACATGAAATACCAAACATTACAGCATGTGTTTCACTTGACGCCTTGTCCTGACGATTAATTTTTATTTACCAGTATTTGTCATGAGAGTACCTTATGGTTATTTTACGAGTTGTTGTTGAAGCGCCATGGTCGCTGATGTACATTTGGGCAAATCACACAGAAATATAGATTGTTGTATACTTACAATAGGTAACCATGGTTACATACATTGTTCAGGTGTACACTTTGTAGCAAAATCTGCCGATAAGAATTTTTCTCACTTTAGGTGCACATATTATATTTAGCTTTTTTTTTACACCCCTACCCTAAATTCAATTTCATTTAGTATTTTAATTGTGTTTTATTACCTATATCGTGTCATTGTTTCTACAAAGCTCGATCGGCTTCAGGTTTATTGTGTTGTGCCTCTACACACGCAGAAGAACACATGTTAGAAACTCTATGCAATATCTTTGTTTGTGTGTACTCCAAATAAATGAAGAAATGTTTCCGTCCTATGCGTTGTGTTTTATAAGTGTTTTATAATGCGCCGGTAAAGATTATAACATGCAAATCCCAACGCACAATCTCTGCTAATCCATTGGGACAAAGGCAATAGTGTTTCTCTGAGGTTTGTCTTACAGACTGTCAAAAAATGCAATTCTTTCTAAAAACGTCCTGATTAATTATTCTTCCTTCACAATTATTACATGATTCCAAACTGGTGTATGTAATTGTATTAGAATACACCAAACCGGATGTCTTGGTATAGTTTGAAAACAGAAAAGTTAAAATACCATGTTACAATGATTAACTGCAGTATCAATACGTAAATCTTATGGCACTTTCAAAATAATGAGTATTTTTGATTTCCACTCCAGCCATACATAGCCTGTATTGTATGGCGTCACACAATCACAGGTTTTCCCCCAAAATGTATACAAGTTGTTGTCACAAGGCACAGGTGTGCAAAAAAAGAAAAGAAAAATCTCACTCCCTTACCTGTGTGCTTCTGACAAAACAACTTTGTTTTCAGCCATACTTTGAGCAATACATGTTGTTTTGCTGTACACAGCAGCTAGCTGGGTAGTTGTGGTTTATACAACAGGTAGCTGGGTGCATCTGATTTCTACAGCAGCTAGCTAGGTGCATCTGATTTCTACAGCAGGTAGCTGGGTGCATCTGATTTCTACAGCAGGTAGCTGGGTGCATCTGATTTCTACAGCAGGTAGCTGGGTGCATCTGATTTCTACAGCAGGTAGCTAGGTGCATCTGATTTCTACAGCAGGTAGCTGGGTGCATCTGATTTCAACAGCAGCTAGCTAGGTGCATCTGATTTCTACAGCAGGTAGCTGGGTGCATCTGATTTCTACAGCAGGTAGCTGGGTGCATCTGATTTCTAGAGCAGGTAGCTGGGTGAATCTGATTTCTACAGCAGGTAGCTGGGTGCATTTGATTTCTAAAGCAGGTAGCTGGGTGCATTTGATTTCTAAAGCAGGTAGCTGGGTGCATCTGATTTCTACAGCAGGAAGCTAGGTGTGTGTGGTTTCTACAGCAGGAAGCTAGGTGGGTGTGGTTTATACAACAGGTAGCTAGGTGCATCTGATTTCTACAGCAGGTAGCTGGGTGCATCTGATTTCTACAGCAGGTAGCTGGGTGCATCTGATTTCTACAGCCGGTAGCTAGGTGCGTGTGGTCTCTACAGCCGGTAGCTAGGTGCGTGTGGTCTCTACAGCCGGTAGCTAGGTGCGTGTGGTCTCTACAGCCGGTAGCTAGGTGCGAGCTGCACACAACAGCCACAGTGTCATTATTACAAACGTAGTGTTGTCCATCTCCTGCCAAACCGCTGCTCAAAGTCAATCACTAGTCAATTCAATAGTCTGTCCGCTAGTCCGTTAAACAGCTCCTCGACTAGTTCCTTGGTTTGGTCAGCGAACAGAGCGTCCTCGTCAGGTTGTCCAGACCCCACATGTAGCCATCCTCTCGGTTGCCTTCCTGCCAGGGTATCCAGTGGTCCAGGGTCTGTCCCTCCGGGAGTGGCGTGGTCTTGCCGAAGTCAATCAGCCACACCTCCGCTTTCTCGGTGTGGTCGTGGATGAAGAGGAGGGAACTGCCTATCACCTTGGAGACAGTGGAGTGTTTGTTTAAATGTGATAACACCCGCTAGAGCTATTAGTTAAGAGGTGAGCTGGTTAGAGGTGTGTTTAACATTTTTAATGCCCTGAACGAATCGGGCCGATTAGGAACATCGTCTGAAAACGTCGCCCGAAGCTCTGACTCCCTTTACCTCGTGTCTTGCGAAGAAATTCGATGACTTGAGGGCTTGTTGAATTTCCGCCAGCTTTTTCTGGTAGGTATTCTGTATGAGAGGGGGAGATTGGGACCATTAGAACTTAAGCCCTACAGACTGGACATGAGAACGTCCCCCGGGCGAACGGCTCAACAGAGGTTACGTGCGTACCGAGCCCAGACCCGTTCAACGTCTAACCTACTGCGGAGGACATTGACAAACACACAGGTGACTCACTCCACGTAAGCACGTAAGAATGTGGGCACCACCGCGCATGACCTCACATGCCTGTCGCCCGTAGGTTGACAGGGGAAGCCAAACCTGTTGGGAGTGTTTGTTTTTTCACCCGGGAGCGTGTGTCAAAGGCTGTGCAGAAAAAAACAACATGCAAATGAACGCTGACGAAGCGTAGTAACTGGTAGGACTAGTTGTCGACCTACAAGTATGCCAGTGTTGCCTCCCACGAAGTCCCTGAAGACCTGTGTCACGTCCTCTGTGGACCGCGTCTTCTTGAAATCCGTATGACAGGTGCCGTCCGCTTTCTGAGAGGAGAACAAGCAAACACGTCTATTAACGCGGCTGTCCATGTGCCCGATGGTAAAGGCATTAACATTGTCGGCTATGCCATGTGAAGCCGGGTGCCAAAACACGTTATAGCACAGTATTTATATTGCCTGGAAATTCCGGTCACGACCTTGCGTAACATTCTAACAATACTGTTACGGCACATTCCATTCGACTCGTTGTGAAATGCATCATGTCGTTATGACCGGTCCTGACAACTACACACGAATGTAAAAACCCAGAAAACGAGTAAGTGTACTCCAGGCAAACCCTGGCAGAAAGCAGTGCCGGCAAACAAACTGAACGCCCTTGCCAGTATTTTACTAACGATTAAGCACTGAGAATGTTCCAGGTCAGAACGTCTCTGTTCGTGTTCACATGTGTAGGCACTTGCCCTGATGCCCTCGATGCGAAAGCCAAGCGTGTGTGTGGAGCTGAGGGTCTCCCTCCACTGCATGTAGCGAGGCTTGGTGACGGCCTTCTGGAGATGTTCCTCTGGAATCGGGGCCTCGCTGTCCACCTCCAGCATCTTCTCATACAGGTCCCGACGTAGCTTCGGCCTCTCCCGTGCGCGCACCAACTCCTCCTCTAGATAGGTCCTGGCCAATGGGGAATCAGAGAGGCAGACACTGGGGTCAGGACACGGTTTAGCTCCTCCCAGTTAGGACATTGCAGCGGGTGCTGCACGATTGTTTGAATTGGCCTCACGGACCACGTGAAATACAGCTACAGTGTTTTTGTGCTCTGAACTTAACAAGCGGCGCGTGAAACTTAGGCGACACAAAAAGAGAAGCGCAGTCACATTGTGCGCTGTGAGAATGTCAGTTTTATTCTGCCAACGGAACTTCCTCTGTGTAAAAAGAAGGAAGCCCAGGGCGACCCGGGAGTGTTCACAGGCGGCCTGCTAGTGAAACGGGCTGACAGAGTGAGTGTGTGTGTGTGCGAGTCTGCCGTAACCGTGGCAGCTTGGGTTTATGTGGTGCGGCTGTTTGTGTTTGTCATGAGGGAGTCTCCAGGGACACCCTGTGTCTACACACCACTCCCCCCCCCCGTTCGTGTGTGTCTGAGTGTTTTTGTAACGCTGTCGTGTGTGTGTCGTGTGAGTGTGTGTGCGTCGTGTGCACGCATGCGCGTGAGTGTGTGTGTGTTTTCTGGCTGTGCACAGGAAGTGCTGGGCTCGCTAGTGAGAGCCTCTCTGGGTGCTGTGACACCCCACCTGCTATGTGTGGCAGGAAGTCCTCACAGTTCCAGCGACTGCAGGTGCTTTATTCAGAGCAAATAAAACACGGTTACACCACAAATGTTTTTTTGCGGAGAGTCGAACGGAGATGTTTAACATCTCAAATGATTCACGCTGGTCCAACATTTATACAGTTCTACCTTGTTGGACCAATTCCTCCAGCAGGCGTGTATTACAAAGTTATTTAAATGAGGGGGAACGGAGGCGTGTGGTATATGCTAATTAGCCTGCAAACAACCCATAACCACAGTATATTAACATGCAGCACAAACGCCTGAGTTGGTTGTGCTATAACAGACAGCTTCGCAACCCAATGAGAACGACGAAGAATACATTTGTCTTGCATGTTAGCATGGCACAATGGGGTGGATTATATGTTCAATAGAGTTATCAATGCAAATATTTAACCTACAAAAAGTGCTGTGATGCCTATGGCATATATGTATATTCTCATGTACCATGGCTATGAGTAACCAGAGTTAACACTCAAACCACCTAATATAAAACTGACCTAGTGCCGCTCCCTACTCACTACTGCTGCTGCTCCCTACTTACTACTGCTGTTCCCTACTCACTACTGCTGTTCCCTACTCACTACTGCTGCTCCCTACTCACTACTGCTGTTCCCTACTCACTACTGCTGTTCCCTACTCACTACTGCTGTTCCCTACTCACTACTGCTGCTCCCTACTCACTACTACTGTTCCCTACTCACTACTGCTGCTCTATATTCACGACTGCTGCTCTCTATTCACGACTGCTGCTCCCTACTCACTACTGCTGTTCCCTACTCACTACTGCTGCTGCTCCCTACTCACTACTGCTGCTGCTCCCTACTCACTACTGCTGCTGCTCCCTACTCACTACTGCTGCTCCCTACTCACTACTGCTGCTCCCTACTTACTACTGCTGCTCCCTACTCACTACTGCTGCTCCCTACTCACTACTGCTGCTCCCTACTTACTACTGCTGCTCCCTTCTCACTATTCACTACTGCTGCTCTCTACTCACTGGTGCCGCTCCCTACTCATTACTGATGCTCCCCGCTCACTACTACTGCTCCCTGTTCACTACTATTGCTTCCTACTCACTACTACTGCTTGCTTACCTTACGCCCATCTTGCAGTCCAAAATACTGGGTCTATCAAAGTTGACCAGTAGATCGGTCATATGCAGGAAGGGTTCTCCGTCCGTCTGCACCACCCCACGGAACCCTGGTACAAAGTCCTGGAGCACATCTCCCTGTAGCCTCTCAAAACACAGCTTCTCATGCTCTGAAAACTTCTTTAGAATGGTGCCTTCACCGCCAGCCTTAAAATTTCCTGAAAAACAGCACAATTTCAGTGACATTCTGGAGCAAACTACTAACAATGTCCTATTTCATGGGAACTTGTGTATAATAGGTTGGTATTGTATCAAACTGAGCAGCTGTTTAGAGCACCGGATGCTTTATTTTGTTCTTTATTTTGTGCATCATCATTAGTGATTGGCTCATAAGATGATGTCAGAGGTCACACACACACAATGAATGCGTTTTACCTTTGTGTCCCGCTAGCTGGACCCAGGACAAGCTCCTTCTATGGGCAGATACGAAAGGCCAGTTGACGATGGTCTTTAACTTCCACCAAGGTTTGCTGTGCTGAAGAAAGACAAACACACAGGAACCGTTAGCTTTACATCTACAGAGTGTCTTGTCTGTTTTACAACTGATCTGAGACGCGTCTACCATGCAAGGCGACTGCAGGCTCGCCAGGAGCAGCTGGGGTTAGGTGTCTTGCTCAAGGAGACCTCGACAATTTCCCAGGAGGAACCGGGGATCGAACCACCAACCTTCCGATTGATAGACAACCGACTCAACCCACTGAGCCACTGCCGCCCATATAATGAAGTAAACAGTATAATGATCGTTATCTGGGATAATGATAGGAATGTGTACTAAATCTTATTTATGACCAAAGCAGGCCCTTCCAAATTGACTTTGTGCTGGATTGATGTAGAGAGTAGAGAATTATTTTGTGGACATTCACATTGGGACATTATCCTAGCACAGGCAATCCTTAGAAGGACAACCGCATGTCACGACCAGTTCCGGCGTGACTCCGCAACCATGCCAAGGAAAAACACCACACACATTCAATGTGGTGCTACATAAACCACAGCTTCAAATCACATCAGGCCACTCATAATCCAGACTTTAATCTTAAACCTAACCGTAGCTTCCTGACCTTCTTTAAAGTACAATAAGTGTCACATTTTTGTAGCATATAGTAGTACTGTTCTGCTTTCTTCCCTGTGTAATCAGAAGCTAACACAAGCTAGCCAACTCTAGCCACGGGCCATAATTCACACTCAAACCTAAACTTGGCTACGGCTCTTCACTTAGCCCCCCTCTTGGAACGCGTTGGCCTGCTCGTCGTACATCGTTTGTGTGGAAGTCACTATTTACATGCCCGACCACAAACGGCTTTGTACGGTCACAGCTGACTGAGAAGCAGCTGTCAAATGACTCGCATTAAGACGCAGTCGTGGAGATCTTGTCCGAAGACGCGAACACGTCTCGCGAAGGGTTGATGACGTCGGTTCCCCCATTTGTGATCAGACAGACGACACACAAGTACAAAACAGACCAGCTATTTGGGCTGACGGAGAGCATGACACAGTGCTGAGACATCATGTTCCTTTCTCGTCCTCTTCTAACGGAAATTATTTCATCACATAGGCAACAACACTTGGCAGTAATACGCCAATGACGCCAAATGTTTTTTTTTTACCACAGATAGACATACTGGCATTCAGGATGGCGACCGAGACTCAAGTCACTGTTCTGTATGGTGAGATCCAAGTAAAAGGAAGTGAAGCCATTGGTCACTGGCCGTGGGGTGAAAAACAAGTAACTCTGAAATGTCAAGTGACGTGCTTGAGGGGTATGATTTAAGTTAGCGTTTAAAACTGCTGGGTTTCATATCTCCACACAAACACCTGACGAAAAACATCAGTGTTGTCTTTTTTTCTAACGACTAACAATTAACAACACGTCATTTAAAAGCACTGTGCTTTCTCAACATAGGGAGAAATTCATATTTAGGACTTTTTCTATTAGTAATCGCAGTTCTATAGACACAGTGTGCATTGCATTCAGACAATGAGGCAGGTATTTGAATTCATGAGAAGACATGTTTCACTCACATAGTGACGCAAGGCGTGTCTCGCAAAGTACTACTTGATGTTTGATTAAAAAAATGCTTGTTTTTTTAACTCCCTGTTCAAATATCACGTTCCTGGCCTTCTCTGGGCACACCTTACTTTGTTATGGTTTATTGTGGTCGACGAAGCAGCGACAAATAAAGAGCCTGCTTTCAGCTGCAAATGTTAAATTATATAACAGTAACAAGAACGAGGGAACAAGGAGTTTCTGTACTGTATGAATCATCCAAGCTGTTAATTTTCCCGGCAATCATTTTTCAACCTGGGCTTATTCATAAGTGAGCACACATTAGCATACGAGTTACACATTTATAGTGTGAAAATGAACGCGGTGAATGATGCCCTCGAACAATTGCCACAGCAGAAATGAATAGTCCAGACAACCTAGCGCACGAAACCTTATTTGCCGTCGCAGCCTAAAAGAAAACGCGGCTGCGCTGTGCACGTGAGCGTTCCTCGCATGCAGTGGCCCATAAAGTATGTTCCAAGGCTGACTAGACACTTCGTGTCTGAATTTAATCTCCATTCCCAGAACAAGGAGGATCCGTTTACATAGCCATTGTTTCTATGGATGACTAGATCAATACGAGTGTTTGTCAGATCAATAAATGGGTTGGGTGAGTCAACTTCTAAAGTGAGTTGCCACATTGCCAAACCCCAGGGAAACACTGAGCAGCTAGGTCGACTCTGTACACAGCCAAGCCTTCCCTTCCAGCAGAGAGCCGTGCTCAAGCATGTGTACTCAGTGTGTTTAAAAGAAAGTGACGGCCGCCCGCCTTCTAAGGAGATGGCCCTGCGTGGCTCAAAACAGGGAGACGACGTGGTAGGCAGTAGGCACCCATATCGTGAGAGGTTCACCACGGCGTCTGACAACCAGACCATCGTTGTCACCTGTGGTGAGGTTTTCCACCCCGGTGACGTAGAAGGACCTGGAGGCCCTGGAATGTAAATACCACATTCTGTTTTTCTGTTCCTAAATGACATGCGGAGACTCTCGTGGACGATCGTATCAGCATTCAAATCTGGTTTACGTTAAACCACGCCGTGTTGACCTGAGGTGACAAACGCATCGCTCACTGGTCAACGAGCGTTATTCATCAAGGGAACGAAATTAAAGTCAGACCGTTTCACTTCTGTGTGTGGTCTCGCATACGACCCAAAGCATGAGTGCAAGGTCACCACAAGAAAGAGGAAATGACCTTTAAGACAAGCTTATAGTAGAGCTAACTGACGTGATCACAAACAAGACAAAGTCTTGTCTGAAAGGTTCCATAAGGGTCTATGGGCTTATCGTAATGGTGGAACCCTTTAAATAACCTTTTTTCAGATCTGCGTACAGCCCTAGAGGGTACGTTTTTCGCGAGTGTAATCTGCGTCGGTTATCAACCGAGTGATCGGCGCTAGCTGCTGTTGAACATTAACACATTTTAGAAAACGAATGTTCCCGCAGTTCGCGCAGTGCCTTTTATCGTAAATGCCAAATTCAAATTCGAAGTAAAACATTAAAACAAACTCAAGCTGAAATGTCAAGACATAGACCAAACCGGTTTCAGACTGAAAGTATTTCTACATTAACCAGAAGGCTCAGATCCATTAAATATGAATAAGCACATCGTACATCAGTGAAGAGACATGTGTTTACAGTTGTCACACAACACAGTGCTGAACTGTAACATTACTCTCCACCTGCTCTTGGGTTAGCGTGGAGGAGTTCCTGTGATGTTATGGCTTGCCTAGGAGAGCAAACATCTCTGTGGTTTTGACATTTTGGTGATTACATTTGAGGTTGACTGTCATTAGTTACAAAACTAACGTGAGATCTCAATATGGTTAAAGTGTGAAGGTCAGTACACGTCAAAGTCATGCTCCTACAACCAGACCGATTTGATTACTTGGAGAACTTGGAGACAATGTCAAACTTGCATTCGTTTCTAGTTCGCGGACACTCGTATGTGGAGCGACACGTTCTCATATAAATGCTTTGTATGACGGCGGGCAAAAGTGGAGACCAACGCAAGTGACATATAACTAACATTCAATCATAAAAGAAACAAGGTGCAATGTGGAACCCAAACGGGTTCTTGGGCTGTCCCCGTACTAGAATGCATGCTGGTCCCAATTAGAACACCTGGTTTCAGGTAGACCCAATCAGGAGCCCTGTTTCCTAGGATGGTAGTGTACCAGTAAATGTACAGATCATTACTTAAATCTTCCACGACGGCAGGACAGAACTGTTTCCCCATCCATGGCAACAACATTACATCAGATCTGAGGCATGCTGCATGTACTTTCAGTAACCTACCGCCCACACACACATTGCTCTGTTGTTTTCACTACTGGTAGACATAAAGCTGCAGTATAAAGAAATAATATAATATATAATAATATAAATGTGCAATAATAATAAATCTGTGTCAGTTTAGCCTCAGTCAGGAACTGGGACAGGGTGAACCTCTTGTATTACAGTGCAATCGATTGGAGGTGGGTGCAAATGTCAGCTGTGACAGCAATGCTGTTTCAGTTGAACCGCTGAATGGTATACTTACTTCTCCCGTGTCCTCACACAGATGTTCCAACGTGATGTTGCCCTTACTCTTAGTCTCGCTGTCACTCAGGAGGTCATCTTCTGACTCCTCGTGCACCACGGAGGAGCCCGTGGAGGAGATCGACGAGCTGGACATCTTCCGTCGCAGCGGGCCGTTCACCTCCTGCGCCCAGTCCTCCTGCTGGATCTCCCGCGAGCTGCCTCCGTCCGGGGTGATGGTCACCTGCGGCACGGTGTGCGCCTCCATCCGAGTGGCGCTGTGGCCGGTCACTCCTGGACATGGGCAGAAGTCATCGTGAACCTCGGATCCCTTGCGACACGTCCTGCGATCTTTCCCGAACCCGTCCGATAGCCCGGCCTGCTTCGAGGACTTTCTCCTTTTCTCCCTCTCCTTTGGCATTGGTCTAATGCACCGCGGATTTATGCGCGCGCCGACCGTGCACCGTTGATATTGCGCAATCCCGAGAGAAGGGGTTTCAGTTCACCGTACTATAGACCCGCTGGTCATCCGCAATCCGACTTGTACTGAGACTTGTGTTTTGGGGGAACCCCTCTGCTTTGCGCGCGCACACACACACGCACACTCAAGCACACACACGCACACACACACTCACGCGTTTATCTTCCGCATTGATTGTGTCTCTCTCTTCCTGACTGAGCGATATCTGAACGACCTGCCCATACACCTTTTATTGTGCACTTTTCACTTTACTTCCTCGTTCAGTCTACAAACCAGGGCTGGGCGGGTCACACAAATGGATTGATGTGATTTCACAACTACTTGGCCACACTTGGGTTCCTACAAAGAACTGAGGAAAAAACACTTTCTGCCATATTGATGCATGAGTAGTTCCCCAATATATTGTATTAAATTGTAACTTCTATAAATATGACCCTATAGCACTCGCCTCAACTGGTCCAACTTCAGGTCGGTGATTAAATGCATTAAATATAAACATAGTTTTTGTGAGTAGGGGAGATGGAGATTAACGTGCACCAGAGTGGCGACATAGTGGGAGAAAAGGACAAGCTGCTCCAGACGCACTGCGAGATAATTGGTGTAATGATGGCTTGGGTTTGTACGGCTGCAGGTAGACCGGTCTCACCTGTCCGGGTGACTCTGTGTACAGAAACTTAAATAAGCCTAATAAACCTTAATAAGCCTAGGTGGGACTATTCGTGCACTAAAGGTATCTCAAAGAGAGCATGGGCCTTAGACCTAAGTGAGCAAGCTGCCTTTGAATGAGATGATAGAATAGGTAAAGGTGTATCTGTTTTGGAAGAAAGGTGTTCCCGTCCTCCTGTAAAGTTCCAGAGAGTTGTAGAATATGTGCCAATTAAGGTTCACTGAAGCCACGTTGATGCCTGGTGGAGCATAACCTGTAGCCAGAGATTTCTAATGGGTCACAGACTTCATTTATAGCACGTAAAGTCTGTGCAACAAAAATTACCCTAGTTTGCATAATGTAAATATGTTGAAAAACTTGTGGACCCTAAAATGGGGACAATGTACAAAACATGGCATAATTTCAAAATGGTTCATCTGATATAGAGAGAATATATTTATCCTACTGCCATATTAAGGGCTGTCCGCATTTTATCATTGTAGTGTCACTTCAAATCAAAAGTGACAAAATGCAAAGCTAAAAAACAAAAGTGTGTCACTGTCAAAATACTTATATATAACTATAAAATACATAATAACTATATTATCCGGATGGAGTACTATTGTCCTGAACGACTTCGCCGAACCTGCCAATCCGGCCTGTGTGCAGTGGGGGAGGCCTCTGGGCGGGTCAAAAAGGACTGTAGCAGAAAGGTATGTGGGCGGAGCCAATGTATATAGGCGGAGCCGATATGTCTGTGGGCGGAGTGTTCATCTCATTGCAGAGGCTTCTCAGCTTTGTCAACCATGGCAGAGGTGGTTGCTCGGAGAACTTTGGTTTCCATTATTGTCCTTAAAAATTTCAAAAAATGAAAGAAATGTTATTCTTTATTGAACTGGTGCAGTTCACATAGTAGGCGTGTCCTGACAAACATGCTGAAATGTGACAGATCTTGTGCTTGGCACCTCTTTTCTATCTCAATATCCTGGTCCTCAGGCATTGTGTAAATGATGACGTTTGAGAGGGCAATGATGGTTTGGAAGGATGGTTGCTTTTTTATCAAAAACAGCCCAATATCAAAGACTGATTTATCAAATGATGGATAAAACCTGTAGGACTTTCCTACCTAGTGTGTTAAGAGATCACAACACATATTGTATTGTTAAACATACCTGTGACCTGTAGGGTGTATCTATATTGCTTCAGATTTAATATTTTAAAAAAAGTAGTTGCCACGCGTCCAAAACAGCACAGCTACACATTGGAGGCATCTTTCCATCTCTATGACGAGCGCCAATTAACTGGCTCCATTCTCATGGTTCCTGATCTCTGCTGACACCTACTGGCAGCATCTTAAACTGCATGACAATCACATAACCAACACTATTCTGAGGAAACGTAGTGTGTGGGTGGAGCATGTAGAACATGAATACAGAAATGTCACACAAAGGACCTACAGGCTATAGAATGCAACAGGCAAACGAGTTTACCAAAAAAATAAATAAGGTAATTAGGTTTTTTAACTGTCTCTGTGTCCTGAAATCACAGATATCATGCAAGTCTGGGGTGGTCGGGGAAAAAGCTTACACACATGCTTCTTTTTGTACCACCTTTTTCTCTGTTGCTACCACAAGAGTAGCTGGAGAATCATAATCTATACATATTTTATACATTTATCTAAGTTCAAGGCTTTATATCATTCACTAGAGGATTATCGGGGTGAAGTCACTGCTGCCTAAGGAGGAGATAATGGGCAGTCTCCAGAATACTACATACTAACAGTTAAGTGCAGGTAAGGGCAAAACACAGGGCAAAACACAGGACAAACTACAGGGCAAAACACAGGACAAACTACAGGGCAAAACACAGGACAAACTACAGGGCAAAACAAAGGACAAACTACAGGGCAAAACACAGGACAAACTACAGGGCAAAACACAGGACAAACTACAGGGCAAAACACAGGACAAACTACAGGGCAAAACAAAGGAAAAACTACAGGGCAAAACAAAGGAAAAACTACAGGGCAAAACACAGGACAAACTACAGGGCAAAACAAAGGAAAAACTACAGGGCAAAACACAGGACAAACTACAGGGCAAAACAAAGGGAAAACTACAGGGCAAAACACAAGGCAAACTTAGGGCAGAACTTAAAAAGAGCAGGATAGAGCTGAATGAGGAGGAGGAGTTGGAACTTCTCAGGGCCAATGGGAGCAGGAAGAGGAGATGACATGAGTGATGAGGGATACTATGGTAACGGCCCCCACCAACCTGCCTCTCCGCCAACCAGCGGACCAACAACTGAATCCTGACGGCTGTCATCTCGTGCCAGAGCACAGGGCACATGTGCCAGTTTGCAGTAAAATTAGATCCGACTGTACAGCAGATACTATAATAATCTTATGTTATCTGTAATGCAATGGTTTAATTAGTGAGCCACCCCCGCTCACTTTCACACTCAGTTTTTCTCACACTCTATCCCTCACCATCACTATCCATCTAAATCTCACTCTCTCGCAAATTCCAATTCAAAATGTGCCAATGGTAAGAAGTCAATGTTGCCAATGCGAAGTTATACGCATAGAGACATTGCAAAAGCAACAACAAGTCTAACAGCATATTAATTAAAATAACAAATAGTTTTGTAGATATAAATAAACAGTGTACATTTGCTGTGCCCTCAAAATAATTAAACACACAGCCATTCATGTATAAACCGCTGGCAACAAAAGTGAGTTCATCCCTGTAAGTGAAAAGGTCCAAATTGAGCCCAAAGTGTCAATATTTTGTGTGGCTACCGTTATTTTCCAACACTGCCTTAACCCTCATGGGCATGGAGTTCACCAGAGCTTCACAGGTTGCTAATGGAGGCCTCTTCCACTCCTCCATGACGACATCACAGAGTTCCACCTTCCGTTTAAGGATGCTCCACAGATGCTCACTAGGGTTTAGGTCTGGAGACATGCATGGCCAGTCCATTACCTTCACCCTCAGCTTCTTTGGCAAGGCAGTGCCGGCAGCACTCAAGCAGCCCCAGACCATAACACTCCCACCACCATGCTTGACTGTAGGCAAGACACACTTGACTTTGGACATTTTCTATTAGGGATGTACTCACCTTTGTTGCCAGCAGTTGAGACATTAATGGCTGTGTGCTGAGCTATTTTGAGAGGACAGCAAATGTACACTGTTATACAAGCTGTACACGCACTACTTTACATTGCAGCAAAGTGTTATTTCTGCAGTGTTGCCACACAAAAAAATATAATCAAATATTTACAAAAATGTGAGGGGTGTACTCACTTCTGTGAGATACATATATACATATATACTTGGAGCAGGTGATTGGAAAGTGTTCTATTTTCACTGTCCCACAGTGGTTATATAATCTGTTTTGTCTGGCCAACCAGGTTTTTGGATTGCGTCCGAAATCAGTTCCCCAGGCTATGAACATTCATTTAGTTTTCGGTACAGGTTTTGCCTCTTAGACCTCTTCATTCTCCCTGTTTACCTTGGAAAGTGTTTTAAAGGGAATGAGTATCACTGCTGCCGAAAAATCACTGCTGCCGAAAATCAGGGTAAGGCCACGTGAACCTCCCATTGACCTCCATTCATTTTGTCTATAGGACAAATGAATGGAATATCTTGAAAGTTGAATTCTGAGAAATGCCCAAGTTGCCCAAAGGGCAAACAGACAACTTTTACTTTAATAACACTATACAACATGTTACTGTATAAAAGTTCACTGTACTCAAGGTTTCCAGGTCATCCTATTGGCAAGTAGACAAAAAATGTCACATTTTTTGAAATTTCGCCAAAGTTCATGTGTTAGGTGGCACCCCTAAATCTCAATGGAATTCCTCAAAACTTTGCAAAAGTCATTTTTATGTTAATTGGAACAACATGCAAGGCCAGCCAAATTGATATTTTGAAATTAAAATTTCCCACTCAAATTTGATGCACCCTAATGAGGGTCCCCCTTAAGCCCCGGGTATTGTTAACCTTTCATAAACCATTCTGTGTGGTCCCACAGTGCATTACGCATTGAGGACTAGAAGTATTGATGGACGGCTGTGGCACAACACAGTCCATCCTCACATGACCTCGATGCTACGACACGTCAGATAGTTGCCCAATCAGGACAGACCGCTTGTGAAATATCTAAAGATGACAAAAACCACGATGCCCCACGATAATCTTTGGTGGAAATCGTGCATTCGGGAGACGGGATTTGATTCGTTCACATATTGAGTGGCATCAACAGGTTTTAATTTGTGGGTGTTGTTATTATTTTGTACAGTACACGATGCCCCATCACGGGCACAATCTATTGTCAAATATATATTTTTTATATATATATATATATATATATATAAACCAGCCCAAAAATATATTATGACATTTCAGTAAGCCGCAACAACCTTAGTGTTTAGACAAAGTGCCTAAACGCACGTGGTTCCCTAAAACAATCTCTGTTTTTTACCCCAAATCACAACGGAAGAATTAATCAACTAAAAAGTTCAGGTTGCAGGTCTGGGCATCTGTTTTACTGATAGACGACAGCCCGGGCCATATAGTTCTAAACACTAGATGAACTCACTTACGTAATGCAGCGTCCCTGATGTGACATTTGACATTTGCTGTTGAAGCTTCTGCAAGGGAAAAACAAATCAATCCTCCATTAAATCTGTCAGTGTGCAATGGAAAGCTAATTAAAGCCCTGAGGCATGGCTGCTTTTTTTATTCAGCAGCTGCAGAAACTATTATTGTGTACTATTACCTAGCTTTGGCACGGCCAGCCGAGGATACTCAACTCCACTTAACACAGAGCCAAACGACTCAGACGTCACATACATTTGAGGGTTTGTTTTCGGAAAAACACAATCAGAAAATACCTTCGAAAATGATGGCCATTATTTGGTTGTAGAAAGGTATACTTTTTTGATTAAAAGAATAACAGCATTTCATTCGACATAAGTGCCTTGTCTTATATGCTAATCGCTCCACTTAAAGCGGAGTTGAGTATCATTCAGGAAAAAGGAAAAAAAAATCGAGACCGAAACATCTCACGCCAACGTTGCTAACTCATGATAATAAAAGCAAACTCTTCAGCTAGAGCTGGACTGTTGCATTCGAGGCCCAGTACTCGCCGCCCTCATTCACATTCTGCAATTGTACTTCGAGTAATGTTTGCCATGTTAGGACTCGGACCTCTGAGGGCACATCTTAAAAAACACGAATACTTAAAAATGTATTTGTTCTGTCGGGTTTGGGTCAAATGTCCCGCTTGTTAAGTTACTGGGAAGTTCTGGGCCGTACAGTTTTCAGTAGTTGAATTGGTATCACCGGCAGCATTGTGTTCCGGTTTTAAAGACCATCCGCCAACCGAGGGGGGCAGAATACCGACTCCAAAAACCAACTTCCCATGCAGCTAACTATAAAATGGGACAGGAGTCATTGAACCGGACAATCTGGTTTTATAGATTACACATTAGATTATGAAATATGGGAGCTACATAACTTGACCGTAAAATATTAACGTCCTAATTAGAAGGGTTAGCATCATAAAGACCATAAGCATAGAGACAAAAACATTACAAAATTACATTACGGAAATAAAAACCTTCGTACGTCCATATAAACCATCCAGCCAGAGCGTGGGGGTATTGATGAGGTCATATGGCACTAGCTGGGCTGGCACTGTGGGAGCAAGCCAGGGGTCGCGGGGGGACGGCATTGCAGGCAGCGCTCAACAATTGCTCGGCGTGATGCGCCACGGGGCATTGTCCCTCCCGTCGGTGACAGATCAATCGCCACGTCCTGTGGACCTCATGTGCAGCAGCACTAGAGGAGAACACGGGACACTCACTCCGTGTGGTGAACTGACTGACAGGCCCGGCCAACCCAGGCAGTGATGTGCTTTTGCAGAGGATTCTAACTGAAACTTCTCCATGGGGTAACCATACCAACCGTGTGATTTGGTCATTTAGGAGACACGATGTGCATCGAGAGGAAACGACAGTGCCCATACCATTGATATGTAAGTGTTATTTTATGCTTTGAGACGGTGCGTTGAAAAAATACAGCTTTTGGCGTTTTGAAGTTTAACTGTAATGGAGTTATCGTACCGAAGCTGAATATATAAAAGATATATATAAAACTGAACTTGCCTGAATTTAACTCTTTATTCTGATTAGGTAACCAAGATTGAAAGAAAAAAATAGGTAGACTGTACGATTCAGAACCCTGAAATTTGATTCAGAATTCTGGTAGGCCTATATGGTTCAATAACCTGTAATATGATTCGGAAACCTGTAACCATTCAGAAATTCAGAAACCTGTAATACAATTCAGAAACCTGTAAAACCATTCAGAAATATATAACACGATTCAGAAACCTGTAAAACCATTCAAAAACCTGTAAAACCATTCAGAAACCTGTAAAACCATTCAGAGATTCAGAAACCTGTAATACCATTCAGAAACCTGTAAAACCATTCAGAAACCTGTAAAACCATTCAGAAACCTGTAAAACCATTCAGAAATTCAGAAACCTGTAAAACCATTCAGAAACCTGTAAAACCATTCAGAAACCTGTAAAACCATTCAGAAACCTGTAAAACCATTCAGAAATCTGTAATACCATTCAGAAACCTGTAATACCATTCAGAAACCTGTAAAACCATTCAGAAACCTGTAATACCATTCAGAAACCTGTAATACCATTCAGAAACCTGTAATACCATTCAGAAACCTGTAATACCATTCAGAAACCTGTAAAACCATTCAGAAACCTGTAATACCATTCAGAAACCTGTAAAACCATTCAGAAACCTGTAATACCATTCAGAAACCTGTAAAACCATTCAGAAACCTGTAATACCATTCAGAAACCTGTAAAACCATTCAGAAACCTGTAATACCATTCAGAAACCTGTAAAACCATTCAGAAACCTGTAAAACCATTCAGAAATCTGTAATACCATTCAGAAACCTGTAATACCATTCAGAAACCTGTAATACCATTCAGAAACCTGTAATACCATTCAGAAACCTGTAATACCATTCAGAAACCTGTAATACAGCATAACAGGACCAGCTTGAATTATTTTCCTTCTTTCCTTCTTTTTCAAGTCCTTGCCATTCACAACCATCATAATACGACCACCCTTTCAGTGCTTCAGTGAAGATAAACACTGCACGTTCTCCACTGCAGTGAGGATAAACACTGCACATTCTCCACTGCAGTGAGGATAAACACTGCACATTCTCCACTGCAGTGAAGATAAATGCTGCACGTTCTCCACTGTGGTGAAGATAAATACTGCACATTCTCCACTGCAGTGAGGATAAACACTGCACATTCTCCACTGCAGTGAAGATAAATACTGCACGTTCTCCACTGTGGTGAAGATAAATACTGCACATTCTCCACTGCAGTAAGGATAAACACTGCACATTCTCCACTGCAGTGAGGATAAACACTGCACATTCTCCACTGCAGTAAGGATAAACACTGCACATTCTCCACTGCAGTGAAGATAAACACTGCACATTCTCCACTGCAGTGAAGATAAACACTGCACATTCTCCACTGCAGTGAAGATAAACACTGCACATTCTCCACTGCAGTGAGGATAAACACTGCACATTCTCCACTGCAGTGAAGATAAATACTGCACATTCTCCACTGTGGTGAAGATAAATACTGCATGTTCTCCACTGTGGTGAAGATAAATACTGCATGTTCTCCAATGTGGTGAGGATAAACACTGCACGTTCTCCACTGCAGTAAAGATAAATACTGCATGTTCTCCAATGTAGTGAGGATAAACACTGCACGTTCTCCACTGCAGCAGCACACTGTCAAAGGGAATGTATGACGTCATCAGAATACATCCATGTTTCCCCAGAGTGAGGACATGTATCAGTAGAGACCGGTGAGCCTTGACCAGAAACTATGGGGGACTGGAACCTGCTGGGCAGCATCCTGGAGGAGGTCCACATTCACTCCACCATCGTCGGCAAGATCTGGCTCACCATCCTCTTCATCTTTCGCATGCTGGTGCTCGGCGTGGCGGCGGAGGACGTGTGGGATGACGAGCAGAGCGAGTTCGTCTGCAACACGGACCAGCCGGGCTGCAAGACGGTCTGCTACGACCACGCCTTCCCCATCTCCCTCATCCGCTTCTGGGTACTGCAGGTCATCTTCGTCTCCTCGCCGTCGCTGGTCTACATGGGCCACGCCCTCTACCGCCTGCGCGCCCTGGAGAAGGAGAGACACCACCGGAGGATACAGCTGAAGGCGGAGCTGGGGGAGACGGAGGCGCCGATGGAGGAGCACAAGCGCATTGAGAAGGAGCTGAAGAAGCTGGAGGAGCAGAGGAAGGTGAAGAAGGCCCCGCTGAGGGGGTCCCTGCTGCGGACGTACGTCATCCATATCCTAACACGCTCCGTGGTGGAGGTCGGCTTTATCATGGGACAGTATATCCTGTACGGCATCGGACTGGACCCCCTGTATAAGTGTGAGAGGACGCCCTGTCCCAACAGTGTGGACTGTTACGTCTCCAGGCCCACGGAGAAAACCGTGTTCATGGTGTTCATGAGTGCCATCGCCGGGGTGTCCCTCTTCCTGAACGTCCTGGAGATATCCCACCTGGGCATAAGGAAAATCAAACAGACGTTGCGGGGAGACCAGTGCAAAGGGGACGACGACAGTTTGGTTTACAGGCCGAAGAAGAAATCGACCTTACAGCACCTGTGTGTGATGAGGAACATGTCCACCCACAACGGGCCGCTGAGTCCGACCGCCTTCAATGTGACATTGGACCTGGATCCAGAGCACGCCGACCCGCCTCCCAACTACATCCCGGACCACGACGTGTCCCGGCACAACAGCGTGCCACCGGACCTTTACCTGGCCAACTGCACTGGCTTCCAGCCCCATCAGCAGGTCCAGCAGTGTCGGACCAGCCAGAGTATGTCCCACACACAGCACCTCCAGAGAGCCCGGGAGAATCACACCGACGACCCGGTGGATCAGCCACCTCCGGCCTACGGAGGAACTGTCGTCAATGAGGAAGGTTGCCATGGGAACCCGAAGGGCCAGCAGCTCCACCATTTACAGCCTCAGGACCCCCGCCAGGCCGGTCACGTGGACGTACCCGTGCCTATGGCATCACACAGGCCAAGTGTCATGGCAACGCACAGACCCAGCGTGGCCCTGAGGGACACGGACCCAGATGAGAGGAGGGACTCAGTGGGGAGTGACTTCCACTTTCCCAACCCAGGGAGGAAGCAAAGCTTCATGTCCCGTATGCCCTCAGAGAGCATGTCCACCATCAGTGACTGCAGCAGCCACTCGGCACGGAGCTCCGAGTCCGACCTGGGAGAGATGGGAGACATGCCCGTGATGCCACCCCCAGGGAGGAGAATGTCAATGGCAAGTACAGGCAAATGACACGGCCACCTCTGATTGGCTAGAGAGACAGGGCCACCTCCGATTGGCTAGGGAGTACACATTAGCATGAGATCCGACTCAGGATTGGAAGGTGAAAGGAGTGACGGCTAGAGAGTGATGTGTAGAGAGAAAGAAAGCAAAAAAGGAAAGAAAAGAGGAAGTCTAGATTTTAGCGCTAAAGGCGTGATTCCCCGGGAAAAATACATTGATGTATAAGCACAAACATGCACACGCATGTAGTATATGTTTTATAAAGTCTTACATTTACAAAGTAAAGATAACCGTTGTCTCCCTCTCTTTCAGAGTGTGTTCTTGGACATCTCGTCTATCATGAAAAAGTAAACGGGGACCAGATACCGACCAGGAGCCGGGAGTTGCCTAAAAGCAGAGCTACACACAGGAGATATCAATAACACACGCGCACATTATCGATTGGGACAGAAAGAGCCGGCAGCCCAAGCCGAGCCACGGGTGGGCACACAGTTTTGGAGTGATGTTCCCCATTTTGATTTCCAATTCAAAGCACCTTAAAATTTCCACAGTCTCCAAACGAGTGACTTTTTCGGCGTCCGGCTGTGGCAGAGAGAGAACGGGACAGTGCACATCAAGAGTAATGCCTAAAATGTGACACAGGTGCAATTATTGGCATGAATGAATGTTTGTGAGCGCTGTGGAATCCTGGGAAAATGTGTACATGCTTTGCGTTCACTTTTATAAACATGCTTAGCGTTCACTTTTATAAATATTTAGCTTGAACTTTTTTAAGAAGGAAATACAGCGGAAGAAGCTGGAGGACGTGTGTATATGAAACAGCTACAGATCCAATCTCAATATGACATTATGCTTGTTTTATGAAAACTCAAGAGCACTTCTTGTCATTGTTTTTGATCGGGGTTATATTATCATTTCAAATATTTACGACAGGAACGAAATAAAATAAAAAACACAAATAATTGGCACATGCTATTTGTTTTAATCCATAAACAGAAATTGTTTCATGACAAAAAGTTTTTTTTCCTCCAAAACATTTGCATATCAAATTAACAAAAACAACAGTTACACAATATATACAGTAGAACAAACTCAAGCAATTAGAACAATCAAAGATAAAAAGGGGAAAAGCAAAACTGAACCTGCAAATAACCGTCCTCTTGCAGTTTCCTTAAATGACACATAAAAAATGGCTCACCAAAAAAATCGACTATTACAATAATTAGGACCACTATGTAAAAATAGAAACGACACCAAAATACGAGTTAATCCTACAGTACGATACCGTCATCGAGCCAAAAATGAGAGGTATGCAGAATTTTACAGGTAGATAATTGTGAAAGTCCATAATGTTCAAACGAGGCATAATCTCTGCATTCACTTAGGCTGGGATTCACTCAAACCTGCACTGTGGAAAAATAACATTGTTAACCTTATAACGCACATTGAAAAATAAACGCAAGATGTTTTCCCCCTCAAACGAGTAAACAACGCGTTTGTAAACATCGACCTTACGGTACGATCGGACAGAATGTTATTTTCCCCACAGTGCGGCTTTTAATTGACACCTTCCATTCTTATGACTGGAGTTTGGCCTCTGAAATCTCTAAGGCAAAACTTGGAGCTGCACTTTTCAAATGTTAAAATCTTGTGTGAGCATATTATCTACTTGCGACTGTATATATGTTCATTTTGAAAAACGGTTAAAAACGTATCTGTCCGATTACGCGATCGAGTCTCTTGTCATGGAAAAATCCTTAAAAAACACAAACAGGAAACACAGACAATTGTAAACACTCCCACCTTTTTTGAAACATTAGCTTAATTTATACTAAATAAGGACATTGTGAATTATACAACACACAAACACTTGTCTTGCATCCAAACTGTCAATAAAAACAACAACTATTTAAAAAAAATCAAGAGAATCAATGTTAGGACTCCGGAAAGTTCTGGGCCTTCATCCTACAGAACCATTGTCAAACTAAACAAGGTAGCATGTTCATAATATAATAAAAAAATAACCCAGCTGGGGCACCAGTATATTCAGTGTACTCAGAGTAACAGTGCATTCTCTGGAGCTCTGTCATGGGTACTTGTCACTACGAAGGGATGTCAATTGGAAAAATCCCAGAAAATTACATTTGAACGGTCCTAGATAAAAACAAAAAAACTAAGAAACCACTGAACTAAGCGTGACGCATGCTACAGGCCTACCTCTCACGACTGAACTGATGTCGGCATTATCATGGACCAACCACTACATAAGCATATCTTTGAATTTGTTTTCGACATTCCGCCCGATAATACACACCCCAGCGGGAACACTGGACAAGGTCAGAGGATACATTGCACTCGTGCGTTTAAGAGTTAACATGAATCATGGAGCGGGCAATATTCGGCGCATTCCGTAGATCCCGACACTTATACTCACACCCGACGTGCGCTAAATGTAACGATAATACCTCGGAGGGCCATACGACACGTTCACTAAATGCGGGACGTTGGTGCCCCTGAAAGAGCGATGCGGTTCTGACAAGTACGATAGTCTTTGACGTATCGGGTTTTAATAAAAGTACTTTGCTCGGAAGTGTTCCTTTTTTAAGTGCCGGTGTCAATGCATTTGGTAAAGCCACTGAGATATGACGCCTCTAGGAGGTTCTGAATGGCGCGGTTAAGATCCCGTTTTCCTCTTTAGATAACATTTGGTTGAATCTTGCATTTCTTTTGTTTCTTTCCTTTCGTTCTCCACTGATATTTTTGTGTGTCAAATGCAAAAGAGGAATGTACATAGTCAACCGTCTACGCGGGGGAAAGGAAATTCTGAATAATGACGGAAGGAAACTTCTGCATATACGAGAGTTAGTTCATTCACCTCTCAGCTGTACTGAAGAACCCTTCAGATGTAACAATTTGAAACGAAATCACTTTTTACAGAAACATTATTAAACATTCAGAGGAATTCCTGAGTTTAACCTCCCGTAAGAGAGAGCGAGTGTGTGTGTGTGTGTATGGGGGGGGCTGGGGGTGCAGAAATAGATCAAAATAAATAGAGAGAGAAACATATTGAGTGAAAGAGAGGGAAAAAGTGAGAGAAGAAGCTGCCGGTGCTTTGCCATAAAGAGTTTGACAACTCCATAAACCTGTTGAACGGTATTGCTGATAAGACAACTGTAGTGTGTCATTCTTTGAATAAACACAGGTAACAAATGTACTTAAAACGTCCTACGTGAAGGTAGAGATGTGTGCCATAACAGTAACAAAACACAAACGGTCGTCAGCCATTGGCCCGTTGCTAACTAGTTACAGTCCTGTACTGACTGCTCCTCTGTGGTGCATTTCTCAGTCATCTCCTGGCAGAAATCCACCGAAACAGTGGGGCTACACACTCCTGGCTCCGGGGTCGACTCGGGGTCCCCCTGCCCCATGACCAGCACCTCCTCCACCTCCCCGCCCCGCTGCCGCCTCCCATGGCCCCGTCCAAGCCCAGCTCCTCTGTCCGCCGGGCTTGCAGAGGCGTGGTGGGTCTTGGACAGGCTGCCCTCCGAGGTGGGCGAACCGGGGCTGGAGGTGAGGTCGATGCTGGCCGTGATGAAGAGGCTGTCGGTGCCAGGGTCAGCGGGCGTGTGGGCAGAGGGCAGGGACTGGGTCTTCCCGGGGTTCCCCTGTACCTCCCGGCACACCCCCTGCGACACGGCCTGGGAGAGGTAGGAGAGGTTCTGCCAAAGCTCGCCCATACACACTTTCAGCTGGTTCCGCTCACTCAGCAGCTTCTCCTTCTCGTGCACCTGTACAGTAAACACACACACGACAACAGTCAATCTTCTGGGTACCATGAGAATACACACAGCTTACGGCGTGAAAAAAAACTGCATACCGACAAAATACATAAACCCGAAAACTCAGCCTCAGGTAGCCCCGCCTCAGGTAGCCCCGCCTCAGGTAGCCCCGCCTCAGGTAGCCCCGCCTCAGGTAGCCCCGCCTCAGGTAGCCCCGCCTCAGGTAGCCCCGCCTCAGGTAGCCCCGCCTCAGGTAGCCCCGCCTCAGGTAGCCCCGCCTCAGGTAGCCCCGCCTCAGGTAGCCCCGCCTCAGGTAGCCCCGCCTCAGGTAGCCCCGCCTCAGGTAGCCCCGCCTCAGGTAGCCCCGCCTCAGGTAGCCCCGCCTCAGGTTACGGTTACACGTACCAGTTTGCGTATCTCCACCTCCAGATTCTGAATGCAGTCCAGTTTCCTTTTGCGGCAGCGCTGGGCAGCGATGCGGTTTTTACTACGTCGCCGGATGTCATGGATGAACTCCAGCTGCTCTGAGGTCAGTTTGTGCATCTTTATCATAATCTGGAAGTCATTACGTGGAAGATTGGTGATCTGGTCCACCGGGAAGGGAAGTTTCACCTGCCAGACGTACACCAATATATACAGATGAATTAGATATAGTTATATATATATATTTACTTGCTAGTATTATTCTCTCCAGACAGGAATCATGTCACATACACACAGACACACAGACACACAGACACACACCAGCACACACCTACAAACATTTCAACACATGCTATACCCATATAGCCCACTAGGTGACACTGTTCTCCTACCAATCTCGGACCGTTGATTCCTTTTCAAGTCACGCGGCCACATATCATAAGCGCAGCTATAAATCAATCCCTTGCTGAAACGTACAACTGGCGCTATGAGACGGATAACGGAGGATGCTCTCTCTCAGTACGGATATCCCGGTGCAATCAACAGTTGTCTCGTGCCGTGAGTCGTGTTCTCCATTGAAGGTGCCACCCATTCAGTGTTTGGTGGGACCGTATAAACCCGGGATGAGGCACTGCCATGTGTCTCAGCAGAAGAGCTGGAGAAAGCAGGGGACAGAGGCAGTGTGCTCCTGTTTCAGATGTGACCTTGAGGGACTGTGGGGGGGGGGGCTCCTCTCTCCATCCCTCTCTCCCTCTGTCTCATATAGACTGGATAGACATCTATATATAGCTCCTTGACTCAAATCAGTTCCATAATAAGGTTGGGAAGACAGAGTGAGTTTCAGACGCAGTCGTAAATCCTGTCTCGACTGCTCTGGTTTCTCTTTTTAACGCCTGCTGCTTTCTCCATTCACTTCATTAAACTCTACTCTGTGACTGGGCCAGCACGGAGAAGTAGGTCTTATCTGTGTCAACTGGTGAGTGTGTGTGTGTGTGTGTGTGCCTGTATTATATGGGCCAAGTTGTGGGTCTGGTGCTCTGTCTCCCAGCAGGGGGCTTTCATAGTGGGCTGTCCCAGTTAGGAGACTCTAAACTGGGGGAGTGAGCCAGATGGCTGTGTACCGGGTACAACACCTTCCACCTGGCCACCGATCCATCTGGGGTGTGTGTCCGTTCTGTCAGAGCCAAGTGTGTCAACGAGGAGAACTGGTTGGAGCATGTAGACGTGCGCGAACAAACACACACACACACACACACACACACAGATTTGAATGAGGAAATGGTTGGAGCATTAAAACAACTAGAAACCTTAATTAGTCATTCACATCCAGTCGTCTATCTCATCGCAAACCACCACCACAGGATTCAGGAGAGTCCAAGATGGCATGCCTTCCTCCTAGCCATCCATAGCACTAAGACTTCCAGCTCTATTTTATCACACTTCTCTTCCAACCAGCGAGTCAAAGTCTGCAAGCGCCTGAGCCACCTGAGGGAGTTGTTAGCTGCAGCTCAACGAGACCAGAAAGGCCTGCCGGTCCCTCCTCAGGGCTAATTCGCATCGACCCTGAGGCATCCCAGCCACCCAATCAGCTGGCGACAGAGTTGAGTCTTACACCCGGGCTCTGGTGATCAGATAGGGGCTATGAATGCTAAATGCATTAGCCTGTAAGATCACCTGCGAGGCTCCACTGTTGTGTATATTTTAGCACACACCTTCCTTGTTCGACCTGAACCCCTGTCAGTCGCACTCGCTGACACTTCGGAAATATAGGTTGGAAAATCAAGACAAGACAGCGACGGAGCAAGCTGCCGGGTTGCGTTTTGAGCTCAGCGACAGGAGCACCGGCAGAGGAATCGTCTCATTCCCCCCGAACGCAGCGACGAGAAAGACGGAGTGTTCGCTTCCACGTTGCCACGGCAACCCCTGCGGTTCTCTTGAAGTCAACACAGTGTGTGAAATCAAGGTCTTATACACTGAGGCTTTAGGCTGTTTATAGGGAGGCTGGTGTGTAGTGACAGTGTGTGCGTGTGTGTGTGTGTGTGTGTGTGTGACAGGCTTTATAGCTTAAGAGAGGAATAGAATCCTGTGACACTTTTGAAAAAAATTGAAATCTCACAAACGGCCAGCGCTTTCCTGAACTGAAAAAGTATCGGTAAATCGCCGGAACAATACACCTTTAGTTCAGAGCACAGTCAACGTGTACTGACCTCAGGGCCGGGTTCTCTGACCGGGCCGGATTCACTGTCGCCCTCGGAGAAGGACCCGGACTCGTCGCTGGAGTTGGCCCCGTACAACCCCCGTTCACACTTGATCTTGGTACTGCCCACCACCATGCCGTCACGTTCCCTCGGCTCCCCCACCAGGCAGCGGGCCAGGCCAGACCCGGAACACGGGGAGGAGGAGAACTCAAACTGGGGCATGCTGGCGGGCGAGCCCCCGCTGCCCCCATCCTCCAGATAGGAGAACGAGGAGCAGGAGCTGGAGGTGCGTGTGCGGGGCTCACAGGGAGGGGAGCGGGGAGAGATCTTTATGGCCAGAGGGCAACTGGTGGTGGGGCGGATTCGACAGGCCGCCGTGGGAAGGAGGTCCTGGAGGGCTGTGCTGGTGGCGGTGGAGGAGGTGGAGGAGGACAGGGGGGAGTACGTCTGCTGGAAGGGAGACTGACTAACGCCCGTCCACAATGACTTGGAGCTGATCTCCAACATATCTTTTTCCAGGGACTTCCGGTCCGAGTACGAATGAGACGGCGTTCCCAGCCGGTCGCACGCCCCAGGGGAGAAGATGACACTGCTGCGACGGTCAAACTCCACTTCCTGCCGGCCGACTACGTCTGACGGGAGGGGGTTCGCGGTCCCGCCCCCTGCCAGCCCGCCCGTATCCACGGCGGATGAACCCACTGCCCCCGGCAACACTGTCCTGGATTCCCTAACCCCGTTCCCCTGAGATGACCCCCGGTCCCGATCCGTGTCTCTGTGGCGGCCCAGTGAGAGTCTGTTGGTCTGCTGGTTAAGGGGGCTGGTAGGAAGAGCGCTGGCTGAGTTGGTGAAGTCCATGACTCCCCGCTGGAGGTAGGAGCGCAGGCAGGTGGGAGAGCTTCTGCTGACGGGACGCTCCGATGGTTCCAGCTCCATCTCCAGCACGTCCTGGCTGTCCTCTGACAGACCCGGGAGGCTTTCCTCACCCTCACCCCCTGAGCAGGGCTCCTCTTTGATTCTGGAGGGGGAGAGGAGGCGGGCGTGTTCCTCATGCCGGGCGCCGCTGGTCTCCAGGGTTTCCGGGGAACCCGAGGAATGGCAGTGGGAAGAGGCGGCCGAGGTGACACTGTCCGCGTCGTCGTTCTCCCCTTTGTGCTTCGCGCATGCCCTCTGGTACTTCCTGATTTTGGGGCATCGTGGGAGGTCAGAGTTCAGGTTGCTCGTGAGGGTTGAGTGATTGGGCCGCCGCCTCGTCGCCGAGGACGACGTCACTTTGGCGGTCTCCGAGGACACTGAACGTTCACCTCCGTCGTCGTCGTCCTCCTCCTCCGCAACGTGGTCGTTCGCGTGCGTGGACGGCTGCAGCTCCTTGTGGTACCGAAACCCGTTGCTGTGATCCGCAGAGTCACTGTGTAGCTGGGCCTGCAGGAAGCGGAAACACGAGTCCTCCAGGTTGTGAACGCCCAGGAAGTCGGCACAGCGGATCACCTCGTGGATGTTCTCTCGGCTCAGGACCAGCTTGGCTGTGTAGGCAAACTGAAGCAGCGGAGAAAAGCCCCTGGCTGTGACCTGATAAGTGGAGGTGAGGACAGGAGTGTTAGCATCTGGGGGATGTTGTGAGGGGAGTGTTAACTGTTTTACTGAGCAAACTACTGAGAGAGAAAAATAGAGGACAAGAAAGAAAGAGAAATTGACCTCTCCCCTCCACCTCCGTGTGTGTGTGGATATGCAGGTGTGTGTATATATATATATGTGTATGTGTGTGTATATGTGTGTGTATACTATATATATATATATATATATATATATATATATATGTGTGTGTGTGTGTATATGTGTGTGTATACTATATATATGTGTGTGTGTGTGTGTGTGTGTATATGTGTGTGTATACTATATATATGTGTGTGTGTGTGTGTGTGTGTATATATGTGTGTGTATACTATATATATGTATATATATATATATATATATATATATATATATATATATATATGTGTGTGTGTGTGTGTGTGTGTGTGTATACTATATGTGTGTGTATATATATATATATTTGTGTGTGTGTGTGTATATATATATATGTGTGTGTGTGTGTGTGTGTGTGTGTGTGTGTGTGTGTATACTATATATATATATGTGTGTGTGTGTGTGTGTATATGTGTGTGTATATTATATATATGTGTGTGTGTGTGTGTGTGTGTATATATGTGTGTGTATATTATATATATGTATATATATATATATATATATATATATATATATATATATATATATATATATATATATATATGTGTGTGTGTGTGTGTGTGTGTATACTATATGTGTGTGTATATATATATATATTTGTGTGTGTGTGTGTATATATATATATGTGTGTGTGTGTGTGTGTGTGTGTGTGTGTGTGTGTATATATATATATATATGTGTGTGTGTGTGTGTGTGTGTGTGTGTGTGTGTGTGTGTGTGTGTGTGTATATATATATATATGTGTGTGTGTGTGTGTGTGTGTATATATATATGTGTGTGTGTGTGTGTGTGTGTGTATGGGGCTAAGGCTGGGGGAGGGAGACTGCCGTTTTCGTGCTGACTGTTCTGAGAGTCTATTTTCAGCAGCATCAGCAGCTGTCTCCTGCCCCTGCAGCAGCGTGTCTTCATGAACACACAGAAGCCAGACGAGACGCCTTTAATGTTACTACCAGCCTAACTAATGAGGGCAGGGAGAGAAAGACAGGATAAGGGTGGAAAAAAGAGGAAGAGAGATAATACAAAGAAAGAAAGAAAAAGAGGGAAGCAAGTGAATGGATAGATAGGAAAGGAGTCCGAGGGGAATGAGGAAACATGCTGCTGTACCGGAGGAAGGATGCATTAGTGAAGGAGTCGAGGGAGGAAGGAGTCGAGGGAGGAGGGAGTCGAGGGAGGAGGGAGTGTCGAGGGAGGAGGGAGTTGAGGGAGGAGGGGGATTAGGGGAGTCGAGGGAGGGGGAGTCGAGGGAGGGGGGAGTCGAAGGGAGGGGGAGTCGAAGGGAGGAGGGGAGTCGAGAGAGGGGGAGTCGAGAGAGGGGGAGTCGAAGGGAGGGGGAGTCGAGGGAGGAGGGGAGTCGAGAGAGGGGGAGTCGAGGGAGGGGGAGTCGAGGAGGGGGAGTCGAGGGAGGGGGAGTCGAGGGAGGGGGGAGTCGAGGGATAAAGGAAAAGAAAAGTGGAAAACATGGATTTCGACACGTAAAGTGGTTCAGTGGTTGATAGTGATTTTGTATAAGGTAGAGTCAAAGAAACATATTAATCACATTGACAGATCTAGGACATTATATGCTAATGTGAGCCAGTGGGATGTGTGTCGGGGCTGTTCCCTCCACGATTAGTTACAGCGCCAGAAACTGACGCAACATAACGTATCACTGTTTCTGAAAACCCACACGCCGTTTGTAAGACTCCTGCCAACACAGTCGGCCAACAAAACATGGAATGCTTCACTTTGACAACAGAGCAAGTTCCCCCCCCCCCCACACACACACACACTCCAAAAAAACAGCATTGGTTTCCATAACAACACAAAACACGCCACGCCCAGAAGTGCAGAACGTCTATTACGCCAGGGTTAACGGCCTCGGGCTGTTACGACAGACGATATACACCCATGCACGTCAATGGCCGCGTCCCACCTTGTCCGGCAGGCTGATGATTGGCTCCTGCTCGTCGTGGGCGTGTCTCAGCAGCACCTGTAGGAAGTAGCGGCTGCTTGCGGCCAGGACGGCCCTGTGAGCCCGTACCTCTGTCCCCTCCACCAGCACCGTCACGTCACACAGGACGTCCTGTCGGCGCTGTTCCTCCAGGCTCAGGAGCACGTTGGTACAGTGAACTGTGGACTCGTACACGTACAGCGGCCTGTCCCTGGGCCCGGAGTGGACCCCCTCATCCGCAGACATCCCGCTCACGCCCTGCAACACACACACACACACACACACAATGTCAATTGGCTGATCCGCAAATTCATTAACAATTGTGGTGAGAGCAAACTGTACACATTACGCATATCACCATGCAATAAAGTTTTGTATGTAGCAAAGTGGCTGTGGCCTTGTTGTCTAATTTATAAAGTATTCAGTTCCTATATAACATGTGGCAGTTCATTTTGGCTGTTGTGTTTGATTAGAGACAGGAATTGAAGCAGGTATTGTATAGTTACTGTACTGTTTGCAGTTTTGAACACATCTCAGTACAAGCAGGCATACGAAGTAACTATTTTGGGAAATCCACAGCGCATGTTCCTTATTTGCTCTGATAAGTCATTCACTGATACTCTGATTGGTGTTCTTGGTTAACCATAACAGAGAACCGTCATACCATCAGGGTGCAATGTCATTCTGATCACTATAAAACCTGACCTGCGATGAACTCATGATTCATACAATCATAGACCAGAGAAATTCCGGGCAAAACCATTAACCACAGTGCTTTAATGTGTTTTAGATAGGGTTGTTCATTTTGGAACATTCCATTTTCCAGTTTAGATTATGTTTATCGGAAACATAACAAATATATTTGTTTCAGTTCGTGAAAGTGTTTGTTTCGTTTGTTTCTCGTTTAAGTCTTTGTTTTATTCAAAATCTACTATAATAACCACACGTTGGTGACACAGATATCTTTAAATTGCATTTCCGCCAATGGCTTCAACAGACGATCGCAGATTCCATAACTACATAGAAACCCGACATACAGTCTCATGACATTCTCCTAACAGGAAACACAAAAAGACGCTCCCCTGTTCTGACTTGATCTGCATTCATAGCTCATAGGCATTAATGGACATTTAAATACAGATTTCGTGCACAAATATACACTTTTTGCCAGCAAATATCAGGGAAAAACGCTTATGAATATATACACTTGTACCTTTTCCCATATACATATGAAATGTGCCACACACACACTTTATGTTGTTGCGTCGAACACGTTGGTAATTGAACAGAACACTTTGGAAATGACATCGGGTGGTAATGAAACTATTGACAGGGTTCTGTGAGCCGACGGACCTGGCCGGCGCCAGTCGATATGGTTCCACACTGGCTGAGACAGGTTCAATGCCGAGACGTTTCATTGTGTTCTTCTAGATGCCAGAGCACTTTAAGCTCATGTAGCCTGAAGACGGCTGATGGTGCAGTCTGTGTGCCGGGGCTGAGCCGCCCGCGCACGTGCGCGTGTGTGCGCGTTTGTGCGTGTGTGTGTGTGTGTGCACGCACGCTCATCTCTGCACACTAAGCATGTGGGTACTTCTGTGTGTGCATGCGTGCGTGTGTGTGCACACTCATCTCTGCACCCTGAGCATGTGTATGTGGGTACTCCTGTGTGTGTGTAAACTCATTAAGCTTGGATGGGCTTCTTTCTGCTGAGTCATGGTGTGCGTGTGTGTGTG
This sequence comes from Dallia pectoralis, assembly GCA_029465975.1. NCBI lineage: Eukaryota > Metazoa > Chordata > Actinopteri > Esociformes > Umbridae > Dallia > Dallia pectoralis. The sequence goes on along the minus strand of CM055757.1, from coordinate 6,768,116 downwards.
CGTGCGCGTGCGTGCGCGTGTGCGTGTGTGTGTGTGTGTGTGTGCACACTCATCTCTGCACCCTGAGCATGTGTATGTGGGTACTCCTGTGTGTGTGTAAACTCATTAAGCTTGGATGGGCTTCTTTCTGCTGAGTCATGGTGTGCGTGTGTGTGTGTGTGTGTGTGTGCGTGCGTGCGTGCGTGTGTGTGGGAGGGGGTGATCATCTCAGAATTCTAAATCACATACACCAGTGTTCCTCCGGTTGTCTATACGACTACAGGGAAGGAAACGGCGCACGAAATCACACCGTAGGAAGCAGAGATTCACACCGCACATTTCTGTCCACTATAGCCGTAAATAGACTGTGATATCATTACTATCGTTCCCTCGCCTCACAAGAGCTTAGATATTACGGAAGATACATCGGAACGTTCAGTGTCCTACAGATGAACATTGTCTCGATGTGGACACGCCATCTCTGCCCGACCGTTAACCTACGCTGGCTCCCAGTCAGAAGGCATCGGGAATATCAGATACAGATTAATGGAGGTGCCAATCTGGCCCTGCCTCTGGTCTCCCTCTGTGTGTGTGTGTGTGTGCTAAGGAGGCCAGCAGCAGTACAGGGGGCGAGTCATTGGGAATACACAGCAGCTCAGCCGCAAGCAAAGGCTTGTTTTCTCTCCCCTCATGATCTACTGAACCCCGCGCCACCTGTCCCAGTCTGGTCCCAACCGCACAGCCACAATGTCCCCTCATTATTTCCAACAAGCCCGTGTGATAATGCTGGAGCCGCCGTGCGTTTACAACACCTCTGTGAATCGGACCAGTAACCATCGGGGGGACACCATCACAAATGAGACGAGCCCTCGTTGTTATTTCGGACACGCGCACACATTGGCTGTCAGATTCCTAAAATCAACACCAACAGACTTGTTTTTTTTTTTTTACTGCCTTTTGGTAAACAAGCAGTTGCAGGTTGTTTCATCATGCTGTCTGTCTGTCTGCTGTGTGGGTGATGTACTACATATTTATATGCCAGAGCCAAACAGGCAGAGTGTATACAGACAGCGCGTAGACAGACAGCGCGGAGACAGACAGCGCATAGACAGACAGCGCATAGACAGACAGCGCATAGACAGACAGCGCATAGACAGACAGCGCATAGACAGACAGCGCATAGACAGACAGCGCATAGACAGACAGCGCATAGACAGACAGCGCATAGACAGACAGCGCATAGACAGACAGCGCATAGACAGACAGCGCATAGACAGACAGCGCATAGACAGACAGCGCGTAGACAGACAGCGCATAGACAGACAGCGCGTAGACAGACAGCGCGTAGACAGACAGCGCGTAGACAGACAGACGGCGGGTGGACAGACAGACGGCGCGTGGACAGACAGCGCATGAACAAACAGAGCATAGACAGACAGCGGGTGGACAGACAGACAGCGTGTGGACAGACAGACGGCGCGTGGACAGACAGACGGCGCGTGGACAGACAGCGCATGGACAAACAGAGCATAGACAGACAGCGGGTGGACAAACAGACGGCGCGTGGACAGACAGCGCATGGACAAACAGAGCATAGACAGACGGCGTGTGGACAGACAGACGGCGCGTGGACAGACAGACGGCGTGTGGACAGACAGACGGCGCGTGGACAGACAGACGGCGCGTGGACAGACAGACGGCGCGTGGACAGAGACGGCGCTTGGACAAACAGACGGGGCGTGGACAGACAGACGCCACATGGACAGACACCACATGGACAGACACCGCGTGGACAGACAGACGCGTGGACAGACAGACGGCGCGCGTGGACAGACAGACGGCGCGTGGACAGACAGACGGCGCGTGGACAGACAGACGGCGCGTGGACAGACAGACGGCGCATGGACAGACAGACGGCGCGTGGACAGACAGACGGCGCGTGGACAGACAGACGGCGCATGGACAGACAGACGGCGCGTGGACAGACAGACGGCGCGTGGACAGACAGACGGCGCATGGACAGACAGACGGCGCATGGACAGACAGACGGCGCATGGACAGACAGACGGCGCATGGACAGACAGACGGCGCGTGGACAGACAGACGGCGCGTGGACAGACAGACGGCGCATGGACAGACACCGCGTGGACAGACAGACGGCGCGTGGACAGACAGACGGCGCGTGGACAGACAGACGCCGCATGGACAGACAGCACGTGGACAGACAGACAGCGCGTGGACAGACAGACGGCACGTGGACAGGCAGACTGCTAACTGTATAATCATTACTCGAGACTTCCGGGAGTCCAACGGTTAATACTATGAGAACCAGGGGAGGAGAGTGCTCTCCTCCCTTCACTCTCTCCGTTCAGCATGTCACGGCTCGGGGATCATATTGGAGATAATTGATAGTGGGCCGGTTCAGTCTGAGGGTGCAGTTCGGTGGGTAAAACAGGTTGCCGGACAGAGGTTAGGGCACGGATACGTGTAGCACAACTGCCTTGTGTTGGATTGTCTAGGTGCAAATTTTGTTTCGCGTGAACCGGCTATTCCGGCTCGAAATTCACTACCCATTTTACCGACTGACTATAGTAATTTGCCGTATTTGCTTAATATGTGTTAATTAAACGTAAAACTGTATTTCTCTTAATTATGAACAAGCTGGAAAGCACGGCACATATACTTCCGTAGATACGCGTTTTTTGGTCGTTCCAATAATTATTATGGTGCAATCAAGGCTTCGGTGTGGGCAAAATGAACAAATTATCAGAATCAGAGTTGATGTACAACAGACTGATAAAGAAGAATAGTTCTCAGATAAAGTATAAGATTATCAGGAGGTGATACACTGTTCATCATTAAAAGCAACTACTATATCCGACACACTGTGAGACTGCGCGTGTGTGTGTGTGTGTGTATGTGTGTGCGCATGTGACATTACAAAGGCAATAAACAAACATATTAACAAAAGGCACAATAGGAGGGTCCCCCCACGTCGCCTTTGTAGATTACTTATGAAGCTGTATCAGCGATAATAATTAAATATTAAACAGCTCCTCTGGGCCACACTGTCTCTGCCTGCTGTGCAAATGAACGAGACCCGGTACTTGATAGCACAGCTGTGAGTGTGATGGTCATGAAGAAAAACCTCACAATATCAACTCAGAGCTATGGCAGGCCGACGCACATCCCCTCCTACATTACCAACCGAGAAAATAGAGGTAAATAAAAAAAACGACTTATCGAAAAATAACCTGGATTCTATTAACCTGTTTCGAGCGGGAATTTCGACCTCGAACGAAATTCCCCCCCCCCCCCCCACACTGAGAGGGAGACACAGAGGAAACACGCAGGCGAGGCCATCTGAACATCTGATAAGTCAACCGGTGGGTTTATTAGCCACGGGTCGTACATAATTCATTACAGAGCAGGGGGAGTGAGGACCTGGCAGAGTAATATTAATTAACTAACAGAAATAATTCAGGGCTCCCTACTTGAGAGCGGTTGGTGGTTCTGGTTTATATTACCCCACCGCTGACTAGTGCTCTGTCCTACTTCCCCTGGCTCCTATTTGCCCTGATTATGTCTTATTTTCAACCCATGAATGTGTGTGAATGTGTGTGTGTGTGAATGTGTGTGTGTGTGTGTGTGTGTGTGTGTGAATGTGTGTGTGTGTGAATGTGTGTGTGTGTGAATGTGTGTGTGTGTGTGTGTGTGTGTGTGTGTGTGTGTGTGTGTGTGAATGTGTGTGTGAATGTGTGTGTGAGTGTGTGTGTGAGTGTGTGTGTGAGTGTGTGTGTGTGTACATGTTGTATTTCATGGCTAAAGATTCCTTTACCAACTTTCGGTCAGTGTCCCTTTGATTTGAACAAAACTTTCCAATCCATACACGTCGTTAACCCATGGAAGACGACTTCAGAACGGGGATTTGTAGACCTGAATATCAAATTACACAGGTGTCCCGTAGAAATATAATTTACAGAAAGGATCTTTCTTTTCAAACAACTATAGTTGCAGGTACACGTTAAGCAGGTACACGCCTTTGGAGTTTAATGGATATTTCTACGTCATTTTAAATTCTCATCAGTAGCACAGACACGGGTCCACTTGCCATCAAATATATACATAAATGAACACGTGTGTCCTCTATCATCTATATTTGTTTTCAAGGGTGTCCTATTGACAAATTAGAGTGTCATTTTTAAACCACCAACGCTCCCAATCAAAGAGAATTATTAGATGTGCGGACCTCGGACAATCCTGAGGTACCAAAGAATTTAACACCCTCATGGTCCTTCCCGTGGGAGCTTCTGGTCCGGAAATGTATCAGTGACCTCATTATCTCTATTTAACAATAGCTCTTTGTTACAGAATCAGGTTTATGGCTTCTCACTTCCAGAAGGTCGGCGAAATCCATGACATAATGTCTTCTGAGGTCATCCCAAGCACAGTGCAACTCAAAATCCTATTTACTATTATAAACCATCCTGGCATTGTCAAGTGAAATTGGATTTACTGCAAACGAGCTGCGGCCCTCCAGACAGGATAATGTCATACTCAAGGGTTACTTGAGACTGAAGGACGAGTCGACCTGAGCTGGGACCAGTTCAATAAGGGGCCCTGATTCATTTCAAATGGACTAGATAAGAGCCCCACGACTGTAGTAGTAGAAGTAGTAGTAATGGTAGAAGTAATGGTAGAATTAATAGTAAAAGTGGTAGTATTGGTAGTAGTAGTAGAAGTAATAGTAAAAGTAGTTGTGGTAGTAGTAGCAGTAGTAACAGTAGTAGCAGTAGTAGCAGTAGTAACAGTAGCAGCCATCTCCCCTCTATAAATTGACACAATGGCTCCCATGCTTGGCCACATGTTTGCTACAACCAGCCTACAGACACCAAACAGGAAAACCCACAACACCGGACCCAAACTAAGTCCAACACAGATTTACATTTTACATTTACATTTTGCGCATTCAGCAGACGCTCTTATCCAGAGCGACTTACAGTAAGTGCAGGCATTTCACATATAGCTAAAACACACATCAAGAAGGCAATAAGTACATTGTTCCTGGGTGGGTGCAGGGGGAAGTGCTAGAGATAGAAAGGGTGCTAGGAGAGGAGGAATGGGTGATAATCGTAGAAGAATGATTTGGTAGTGAAGTTCCGAACAGTCGAGAGTTGTGGAGCTCCATTCATGGAGCTACTGGAGGTACAGTTTGAAGAGGAATGTTTTTAGACGTTTTTTGAAGATTGGTAGAGAGTCCGATGATCTGATCTCCAGAGTGGAGTTGTTCCACCAATGCGGGGCCAGCACGGAGAACATATAGATATCCCGGGTCTCTAAAGCAATATTATACTGAAGGGAATAATCTGCCAAAATTGCTTCTAAACACACTAGACAGCAGACACGGCCCACAACCGCCTTATACAATCCATACCATGGACACCTTTACAGATATTAATGTCTCCTCTAACCCACGTCAGGGGCAGTAACTCCGGTTAAATGTGGCCTAGCCGAGCCTTTCCTTTAGAGGGCCTGTGTGGGTCCCCCCCCCATAGTTACCGGCGTGGTGGTGGTGGGCGAAGAGGAGCCGTCTGTTCGCACTTGCCAAAAGCCAACCCGTGGGGGGAGTCGCTGTGTATTTCGGGCGTGCGGCGATGACTAAACTGAACTAAGCTCAGTGTTGTGCTTGTCACGGCCCAGATTGAGTCACCACCCCAGTCAAGTTTAAAATGGTTGCCTAACAGACAGCTCAGCTGGCCGACCGGCCATGTGACAGAAACACACACTGCTGCGCTGGCCAGGAATAACTTGTACGTGTGTGTGTTGGTCCGCATGTTCGCTTCATGCTCCCCGAATGTCATGTCAGTGCAAACAGCCGTTCTCTGAAGGAACTGGCTTTGCCTTGAAACAAACGCGACGACCATTACAAATCGACAGTTTCACCCAACGAGGAGGTCTTTTCGCTCTTACACATCCGCCAGTGCCGTCTGCACTTGACCAATCTGATGGTAAATCGATCTCAGAATTCACGTCGCCTGCAACGTCAAAGTCACACGATAGATGGTGTTCGTCCGGGGTGATCGTAAAAGCATTGTTATGCGAGCAACTTCCCGTGTCCTCAGGGTCTACGTCTCTTGGGGTCCGCGTTTAGACCGTCCCACTTCCCCTGGGGAACCCTGGCCGAGCACACGCCGAACCGCCTCCGACCAGTAATGACCGGATGAGTTCCCAGATCCAGAGGCCCGATTAGGAGAGAGAACAGAGAACATTCACCACTGGCACCTTGGTGTGTGAGGGTGTGTAGTCCATTTCCGCCGATCGCGGCACAGCGGCGAGAACCGCGGTGCATCCCATTTCACCAGAGAGCCGGGTGACGACCTCACACACCTGCGTGTGCGTGTGTGTGTGTGTGTGTGCGGGTGAGGACACGAGAGAGGAGAGAAAGTGGGTGTGAGAAAGAAAGAGAGTGTTGAGAAAGAGAGACGCGCTGAAATCAATGAATTGGAAAACCCAGTAGAATAGCCTGCAGCAGCATGGCTCTCCTGGACGTGTGAATCGGATGTCCGATATCAGCGGATGATCTGGCACTTCTGTTGTCAACCAAGGAGGGCTTCCAGCAGCACCTGGATCTTCCGCAAACACTCTGTCAGACTTCCGACCTGACGGAGAAGCTCCAGGGGAGACGGGAATAACGGTGTTCTGAAAACGGTGACAGGACCACGAATATTCCATCTATATGGCCACTGCCCTGGATGTCATGGTAGGCTAGGTGGCTGGCTCAGGACTCAAATAGGAATTCAACAGAGGGCCACAGATTTATTTGTAGTTTAGAAATACAGGTGTGTGGGTCCTATCTTATTTCTTCCTTTAATCTTTTTTAAACCCAAACCTGACGGAGGAAGGAAGGGTCTCCCACATCATGAAAAATAACAATACAACTACACACTCTCATCGAGATCCGTCTGAAAATTGTCCGAACTTCTATAGAACCCAGAACCTCCTTTCTGGTTTGGAGGTCTGGGGGCCACTGGGAGCCACTTACAAAACAGAACTCGCAACACAGGACAGTCCCCCAACAGTTAAAGCATACACAGTTTTGTAGACGTATCCGTGAAGTAAAAAACAAAATCCAAAATAATGCATGCCAATTAAAAGACTATACCAGTTTAAAAAATCCAGAAAAGGGACTGTAAATCTCAGAGCTGCTTAAAGGAAAACGGTTCCGGAACCTTTAATGAAGCCCGGATCTACTGAGAGATAAACCTGATGGAGAAGTTCTCCAGCCAGCTGGGCTGGGGACCGGGTCCACACACACACACACACACACCACACTTCACAAGTCACAGGGGAGAAAACCCATTCAGACCCAAACCAAAAAAATAACAAAAACAGAACTCCACATACCCTGGAAAGAATCACCCAAGACACAAAATAAATCTATCCTGCCATAAACAAAGTACAGACTGGCAGAGGACCTGGCCAGTGAGACAGACCCGAAGTAAAAAAACTAAAACAAACACAATTCCTACACATATTTAATTCCAAGTCAAGCTCTGTTTATAGTTGTGACAATAAAACATACTGTCTTTAACACAATGCACTGCTTTTTAAACGGAGAATTGTTCATTTAGGACCACATTAATCACATTAACTACAGACGTTTATGCAATCCATTGGAATTATATCATTTAAAATCTAGTGTGGAATCTGATTCATAAACATAAAAACATTCAGAGTTTGAATCCCACCTTGAGATAGGTAAACATTTTCATGCCTGGAATCTACCCAAAATGACATATGAGGTCGTGGAGTGCGAATTCCCCAACATCGCTCGCCTCCCGCATAACTACATGCTTTACCCATAATATAAAATACCAAATATCCGTAAATAAAAACATGCAAATGCAGTCAGTGGGGCACTCGATTTCGTGCGGTTAACAGTGCAGGTCATGACGAACAACAGCGACGCGCTTTCACAATCAATCACGCCCACACGTCGCCGCATCACATGTCAGATTAAGTGGAAATAATCTGCGGGAGTGAGCGAGGTTTCAGACTGGCCGGGCCTGTGACACAGAACGGCACTTCAACGTCAACCCGAGGGAGGACCTGTGCACGGTGAAATATCAGATCAGTGAAAGTCAGGTCGAAATCGAGCGCCCTGAAGTGTAAAGGAAGTGAGAGACCGTCTGTAAGACAAAACCGCACAGTGATTTTATTTTAAAGTATACACTCAGGTCTTGGGCAAAGGGCCTTCTATTGTAGATGGAGAGAAAATGCGAAAAGAAAGTTGACACCTCTGACACGCCACCGATATTGCAGTCGGGTTTTGTCTATGGTATTTGAATGCACACGTCTAGTGCTTGTTTTATCATTTGTCTTGCGATTAAAATCCATTAGAATATAGAAAAAGACAGACAATGATACAATGACTGGGGGAAGCCTCCTCTCTTGACAAATTAGTCACAAAGAGAAAACGGCTCTGCCACGCACATTTTCTGTGGGATATTTCATTCAGTGGCTTCAAGTAACATTTGCTGCAGACGAAAACAAAAAGTACACGTGTGGGTCGGAGCACACCTACAGTGTTTCCGTTAAGTTATTAAAACAAGATAAGGCACAATGCAATGACCTGATCTGAATACACAAAGTTAACTTTCACATCCCGTGTATCCGTCACAATCTAATGTACCCTGAAAGGGCAGTATCCTTACTCAGATTCAATATTTGAGTCAATATTTGTGTCAATATTCGTGTCAAATCAGGCAGGGGCTTCGATAAAACATTCCCAGTGCACGTGCACTTCTGCCCTAAAAACAGAAGGCGATGACTTCTTGCCAGAGGAATCAGAGCATGAACCACATGGACTGACTGAGTCACCTGGTTTGTCACCTGGTTCAGTGACCAGGTAAGCGATGTGGTTATCGGATCCGAGGGAATATTCTTAAGAATAGAAATAACACGCCTCTGTGTGTGTGTGTGTGTCGTTCTGCCGTCTCACAGAACACAGTGGTGATGACAACACATCCAATGAGAACCTCCGGAGGGTTAGGTGACCCAGTCCCAAACTCTGATTCTCTTTGTGTGTACATTATACCTGTCCAAGGGAGTTTCCATCTATGCGCTTTTTTCCTATCCATCCATTTCCTGGATGACGTCATCCACTCTCCTCTCTGCAGCTGACATATATCCCTGGGTCTTTAGAGTCTCTGTGTGTCGCGGTCTCAAGGGTTTCAGGTAAGCTCAGGCGTTAACAGGATATGATTAGATGTCACCTGTCAACTCGCACGACAGGTGAAGTAGAACTATCGCCGAACACAACTTTTAGAACCCAACGCCCGCACCGAGTCACTGCGAAACAAAGCCGTTTGTGCGTCATTAAAACCCGCTCATCATGATCGAACCTCGTTACAGGCAGTTACCCGTCAGTATTAAGGCACCGGCTTAGACGAGACCGGGTTCAATCTCAGCGTCTGTTAACACCATCAAGCATCGGAACTGACACTTCGTGACGCCGAGCTTTTGCTCGAATTTGATTACCTGAAGGTATAACGTGACAGAAACGCTACAAACCCGCCCCACAGACTAACTGCTTTGTGTCGGGGTGAAATGAGCGAATTATGCTCCTCAAACATCACGATTAACCAGAAACCGCATCCAAGTCTCCAGGGGTCATCAATGACACGCTCACAGCTGCCCGAAAGACCGCAGGCCTTCATAAAGCTTTGTGTGATGGCAACCTTTAAGGAAGAACCCAAACACAGACACAAGCTGTCATACATTCCACGTGAACAGCACTACAGCCGGAACTCGTGAGACTTTTTATTTGACCAGGGAGAACTAGACGCCCAGTGTTTCGTGGCTGCGAGCACCGCGAGCAATATAAAAATTCCTATTTCGGTCGGTCTGTAGGAGGATACAGCCGGTTTCAACCTAAGCTTGTTTTCATATCGGAGGGTAAAGGCACGGCAGTAAACGGCTGCCTGCGAGCGCGATCAAGTGCTTGTTAATTCACCTCCTACAATAATCTGTCCCAGGGCCGTCAAGGCTCAAACGCACTAATCCCCCCACATCAAAGACAAAACCGCTGCTTCTCCTAGTCACCAACATGTTATTGGATGTTGACGAATAATAATGTGACAAGACAGGTGTAGCCTCCGCCACAGAGTCTCACATCCTTTATTATGGGCAGACTCTTTGGAACAGCGGAGAACCTGCCAAAACAAACACCTTTATGTTCCTTAATCATATTTTAAAACGGAGAAATGTGGAGAGAGTAAGAGCAAGAGGTGTTTCATCTCTCTGCGCCTTCGTTTGGTCGTAGACCGGAGCATGAGGTGGCAACGACGACGAGACGTCGCATCAGCCGATCGGAAACGGCAACCGCCTTAAAAAATAATGTTGGAAATCAATTTGCATGGCCTGGACGTGAAGGATAATTACTCAATAACCTATCGACTGTCAGAACAACCAGCGCCACAATGGGCGATGAGAAAATGGAGCAGTACCCCGGTTTTTCCACATCAAAACTAAAGATGGCAAAGCGCTGAACGGGTGGTACGACATAAACAGACCAGCGGTGACCGGTGTTTGTTTTCGTTCACTTGATTGGAGTGCTTTTCCCTCTCAGCGACCCCTTGTCCCTCACAGGGGCACATGACCCTACGTCACGGAGCCTGTCCGGCCGGCCGGGTGGCTGAAGCCAAGCAGCTCCGCGGAGGAACCTCGCGGCCCCGCTCAGGTTCACTGGGTTCAGCTGGTTAATGACTGACAGCCTGTAGCATGTAGCCCCAGTTAACGTGCATTCCAAGAATCCAGCTTATTTTCTCCTCGCCCGTGTTCCCTCTTACGGTTCCGGAGGATTGCAGGTCTGCCTCCCTGCCTAATGCCTCTCTACGCATAAAGCTTCTCAGGGGTTTCCTCTCTTGCACACACACACACACACACACGAAACGTGATGCGTTTCACACTCCCCGTCCTTTATCCTACCAACATGTTGTCTGGTTTTTACGCTGGCAGTTTGACTGAAAGGCTATTTTCCTTGTTTTGCCCGGTGGCACTATGACTCATCCTGACACAGAAAATGTCCCATCTATATCTGGAGGTCTAGAAACAAGCAACATGAAAATGGGAATAAACAACATGGGATTTGGCTTATCTGGTGGGCCCACCCATGGAATGTATGGATTAGTGCACCCCCCAAAAACAACAAAGACCCGTGGCGTGATGATCATCTCACCATCTGCCCCTGCTCCGCTTATCGTGCCCTGCCATGCCAGATGGGTTGCCAGATCTATGGCAAGGTTAGCCCACCGCACCCCAGAGCCATGAGTGTTGCCAGTACTGGGTCAGAGAGAGCCAAGACATTACAGTAATTAGAAATCAGACTATCCCTGGTGCGGAGACTGCTGGTGGCCCAATCACCAGGGCATTTCTGTGATTCTATGGCAACGGTAGGGCGTGGCCAGTATGCAACGGTAAGGCGTGGCCAGTATGCAATGGTTGGGGCGTGGCCAGTATGCAACGGTTGGGGCGTGGCCAGAATGCAACGGTTGGGGCATGGCCAGTATGCAACGGTAGGGCGTGGCCAGTATGCAACGGAAGGGCGTGGCCAGTATGCAACGGAAGGGCGTGGCCAGTATGCAACGGTAGGGCGTGCCAGTATGCAACAGTAGGGCGTGGCCAGTATGCAACAGTAGGGCGTGGCCAGTATGCAACAGTAGGGCGTGGCCAGTATGCAACAGTAGGGCGTGGCCAGTATGCAACAGTAGGGTGTGGCCAGTATGTAACCGTAGGGCGTGGCCAGTATGCAACGGTTGTGGCGTGGCCAGTATGCAACGGTTGTGGCGTGGCCAGTATGCAACGGTTGTGGCGTGGCCAGTATGCAACAGTAGGGCGTGGCCAGTATGCAACAGTAGGGCGTGGCCAGTATGCAACAGTAGGGCGTGGCCAGTATGCACCGGTTGGGGCGTGGCCAGTATGCAACGGTTGGGGCGTGGCCAGTAGGCAACAGTAGGGCGTGGCCAGTATGCAACAGTATTGCGTGGCCAGTATGCTGACTTGTGTTACACGCTCCCAGGAGGCAACCCCAAAATGTGCTCATTCTTCTTTTATTTCTTGCTTCTAACTGTATTTCCTTGTCTGACGGCAGTATTTCGGACCCTTCTTCTGAGCGATGGGCGGCAGACCAAATTAGACTGACAATGAAAATGTAAAGGGGAAAGGCCTTCCACTGCCTGACAAATAATAAGACCCATTAAAATGCCGAACGCGACTGCGGCAGACCTTACAGATCTGAAGGTCGAGAAGATCATTAACGCGGCCCTCGTCCCAATGACGGTTTATTCTGGCCTTGTCCTGTTGCTGAACAGCTTTTATTCCCAGTCCATTGCAGACATCACATACAACATCTATTGACTACAGCATAAGAATAGTTCCAATAGCTGCTGAGAGACGTGCCTCTGGGGAAATTGGGGTAAGTCAACATTTTGCATGTTCTCCGGCTAGCACACGAAGTTTGTATTTTTATTTTACCAGGTGACAGGGGTAGTTTGAAGACAATGGGTGAGATAATGGTTTCGAGTTTTATTTTTTTATTTGATCCAGTCATTGGCGGCCAAAAACTGGAAGTACTGGCAGCCAAAAGTTGTGCAGGCTTTCGGAGTGACTCTGTCAACGTACCTGCCTGAGCGTAGGCTGCGAGTGGGTAGAGCTATGGTAACTAGAGAGCTTAGGTACAGTGGGACTATGCCTAGCAGCGACATGTAAATAAGTGGGTACCAATGAGTTAAACGCTGAGTGTTTAACGACGGCCAGCCGACTAATGCTGTGTTGTATGTGTGGTAACAATGGTAACAGAACTTATAACACTGTGGTACACCCCATCCAATTCTTTCAGTAGAGTTTGAGGCAGGTCTATAAATGACATCAATAAAAGTCACACATTGGTCTAATATTCACCCTCACCAAGGCAAGTGTGGCAGCATGAGTGAAGGAGGCCCTGTTGAGGAATAGGAGACTCGTCGTCAATGTGGAGTGAAAATAGAGTCGGCCTGAGAGTCAAACCCTGTGGCCAAGTCCTGTCACGATAAACATCCTACCAGATGAACTGCGACTCCAAAACGGTCGGGGAACTGCCATTGAACCTTTTCCGTTATCCTTGGACTCTCTGGTGATTCAGATTTTCGTTATTTTCGTACATTGGACCTATTCTGAGATGATACGATACGCCTATTACTATGTGCTTTACTGTGTTGTTCTTTCCACCCAGTTCTCTCCGCGTCTAAAGGTTTTATCTGACTTATGCTCGACCGAGGATTCCCTTCGTTCTTGACAGCTGCAAGCGTTGCCTAGCTACCTTCTTTTTTAGTGGCTGTTGGCATCTTTTGCCGTTGTCGTAGGCTGCGTGGGGCAAGACGTTTTCTGAAAAGAGTAGAAAAAAAATACTTCCGGTGTCCACAACCTTCACGCAGAATAATCGGCCCATTCTAGACCCACTAATATTCCATGTGGACCAGCTGAAACTATTCCGGGAGGGAATGCGAGGAGACAAGTTGCGTCATTGTTTGAAACGTCTCTATACAGAAAAAAACGTACATCCAGTTCAGTGACGAAGCGCTTAAATAATTGTCTAGACAACGGTGTGAAATGGAGAGCGATAGTTTGATCCATGCAAGCATGCTGATTTTATATAAATGCCTCCCGAGTCCCAATATATTCCCGATGTATTAGATTCTGACTAAATCCATATACACTGACGAGCTAAAACATTATGACCATAAGTGAAGTGAATAACGTGCATCATCACCAAACTAGGGCACGTGTTATTGGTCTGGGTAGATTAGACGATAAGCGAACAATCAGTTGGCGTAGTCAGTGTGTTGGATGGGGGAGAAATTCATCGGGTCAAGCAGTGAATCTGAAAGGGAGTTAAGATCAAAGAGCATTTTACAGGAGTTACAGTTTCAGTGAGGCAAATTCACCCTAGAATAATAGTTTTTCCAGTTTCACTGTTTTAAAAGAAAATAGGAAAAACACCAAAGAACATTTTTATTTACCATTTGTTTCAGTATTATCGGTTCTCAAGTCTCTGTATGTTATGAAATGCTTTAAAACACTCTAGATAAACTCACTAATCAGAATACTTTTACAAAGATGGTTTAGAGAGTTTTATTATTAGTTAAGTAGCATTGACAACCCATTCTAATTGGCTGTAACAACTTGAGAGTAATTAGGGTTACTTGCATTTTTTCAAGGACAGTACGTCACATTTTCATCTTTTGCCGCCTGGCTCGGGGATTTGATCTAGCAACATCTCAATTACCAGTAAGAGGCTCTGGGTTAATTGCAACTTCAAATGGGGCGTTCCTCAACATGGTCAGGCACATTTACATAAAGCATTGTAACCAATGACAAGTAATGTGACAACGCACCTAAGTCACAAGACAAGATGCTAAAAAATAGCTGCTAGTTGGATCAACTGCAACACTGGAAACAGGCGAAATAAGGCTGTATCTAAAAGTGGCAGAATATGAATGAATAGACAAATCTTGTAGAAAATCAACAGTTAAAATCAACAGATAAAAACCCTTCCCCTGTGGTGTCATATCAGTTTAATTTGATAAATCCAGTCAAATTGAAATTAAGCAGGTGCTCTAATGCCAGGATTCCATCCATTTCCACACTGCGTCTGAATGCACGTCTGCTGTCTAGTGGCACATTTTTCATGTAGTAGAGTGTAGGCCAGTGGCTTTGTCAAATAATGACTGAGCATTAGAAACACAACACATGATCATCAATGAGTGTACTTCAAAAAATGTCACATTGAAATGCATATTTTATGTAATATCGGAATTTAGGAATTAAAGATATCTATGAAGGTTTTCTGACTGTCATATGGGATACAGGTCTGGCTTACAGGTCCGGGTAACAGGTCCAACATGATCAGAATCAGGCACCATTTGTTAAGCATGCACCATAACAACCTCAACACACACACACACACACACACAGAATGTAAATACAAGAGAGAGACACAGAACGGCAGATAGAGAGAAAGAGTGTGAGAGAGGACAAAGAGATGGGGTGAATGAAAGTGAATGAAAATAAATAAAAAGGAATAGAGCATTAAGCAGGTAGCACTCAAGATGGGGGGGGGCAGAAAACAATAAAAGATCTTAATGGAAAGAAAGGGACATTCATCTCAGTCTCTCTTCACAGTTTGGTCTGTCTGCCCCGGAGCAGCTTGGCACTCTCCCGTCCCCAGAGACAGTCTGTCCTTATCACCTTGGACGGGTTGATGGGAGTGATAATGGGGAGGGGAGAGGAGACAGCCCTCCCTGCGAGGGAAACCCTGTTTCACTCGGTCCCTTCGCATGCTTGACTTTTACTACGCTGATCACTGTAAATTATACATGCCCCTCACAGTACCGCCTGTCCTCTACACACACACACACACACACACACAGCGGCCAGGCGCCCGACACTGTACGAAGGAATATCAGATGAGGTAATGTCTCACACAGACACATTTCAGAGTAGCCGTGCCGATTGTGTACCACAATGCCCGAGGACTTTTCCCCCGGTGGGGTTCAATCCAATACATTGGTCACAAGCCGACCTGACTCATGATGAAATGATGATGAAAACAGACAGTGGCTCATCGTCAGTCAGTCACCTCCCTGTCAAGCCCTGTACCAGCAGGCTGACTCCGCCCCATTCAGCTTCTGATGTTTTTGTCCCCAGGCGTCTGAAGTGCCGATCTCTGTACCTGAACTCAGATGACTCGGTTCAACCGGAGGGAAGCGTCCCCGTGGGTATTTAATCGGTAAGCATCCGAAAGGATCTGGTCTGGTGGCGAAGGACAGAACGCTGACCCGGCTGACGTGCGTTCGGTTTCTATGAGAAACAAAACCCCTCCCTCACATGTGCGGGTATAAAAACGCAGTATCCAAGTTGTGCATCGATCGCTCGCTGTACAGTCGAGTAAATAACTGCTGGTATATGACTGTCAGCTCCCTCCTGTCTATAATGAACAGAGTCCTGACACTGAAGTTTTCCATCAGCCACAATGAGGCATTTTCCCCATCTATCTATCTCTGTCTGTCAGGAACGTGTGTGTGTGTGTGTGTGTGTGTGTGTGCCATCCATCTGGTCCCACCTAGGCTCTTACACACTCAGGTGCAACTAGTGGTGACGGGCGCATTGACAAGGCGATGAGGTATTCCGAGCCACCACCATGAGTGGAATCTCACAGTCACACACACACACACACACAGGCTCACAAACACACATAAAACACCCTCTGGCAACATCCTCACATGACGGAGCTAAGACGAAAATAGACCTGGGTCTAGTTCAACTGGTCCTAGATACTCTGTTTACCACCGTGGACTCAATGAGGCCATTCAAATGCATGGAACCCTAGATCTAAAGCCTACATCCACAGCCTATATCTCAAGTCCATATCAGCACCCACGGCCTACATCTACAGACCCGGCGAATGCCATATGTGACTGTCACCGAAAGTTCCTGTGAGACTTCTCTCTGTGATTTATTTCACTTCTGTGTGCACCGTGTGTTCACAAATCTCGGGTATGCTGTTGTTTAAATGACAAGGCAGAGAGGCCGTTACCATAAGTGAATCCTGTTATTTCGGCGATTGACAGTGACAATACGCCTTCGTACGTACACAGCACAGGAAGTGTGTTTCGCACCCTCACACTCTCCTCCCAACAACCTGAGCGCCTGTCACAGGATGCAAACCGCCAGCATGAACCTACCAACCCCCCCCACACACACACACACACACACACACACAAACTTCATTGAAGTATAACACCTATCACAGCTGAGACCATTACGGTGTCTCTGTTACACTGGCTGTATTTATAACGCAACCTTGCACAGTGTTAAAGTGGAAATACGGTTACAATTGTGACAATATTGTTTAAAAGGAGGTTATTTACACACAGGCAGGTTCAGACGTACGTCAAATACTAATGATACGCTTTAGCATTTAATTCAATTCAAGACGTTGTCCTGGGAGGTGTGTGTGTGTGTGTCCGTCAGTGAGAAGAGTACCAACTAGGCAAATTCCTATGGTTCAATGTGTTCATTGACTGGATTTGGCAGATTGTCAACAACTGTGTGTGAAACAAGTCCCACCTCCCCCTCAACGCGACACACACACACACACACACAAAAACATGTAAATTGGCTTTCTTCAAATTTGCACTGATGTTACACCGACGGAAATATTTTGAGTGACTGCAACACCCAACCGGCACCCCAAATGACCCTAGTAAAACGAGTTGGAATTAAACAGAGGTAAAAAAAATTAACTATCAAGCAACAAGGATGTGACATTGTAGTATTATTCGATTTCATAAAGAGTAGACCTAAGGAGGTTTATTCGTGGCACTGAAACTAAATCGATGACACTAAGTAAATAAAGAATCCACGCAACTAATCCATAAAAGCAAATTCGGACATTCAATCACTATCTGTGGAAAAACAACCATTTGCCACCGGCGTCGTGTGCATCTGTTCTGATGTATAGTGGGCTTTAAATAGTGGTGTTTGTGGCACTGACACGTGGGTAGCAGTGACATTGTTACAATTTCCATCACGCACACGGTAACATGACAGGTCTCAGGTCAGTGTGAGTGCATGTGCAGTTCCGTGGGTGCGTTCCCCGTGCGTTCCGGTCCAACACTAATGAGTTCATATCACTCGGTTCTAGTAGCCCGTGTGTACAAAGGAGGTTAAGTTGTCAGGCGGCTTACTGACATCTGCATGAGCCGAAACACGTCCGTGTGTTTTATATGTCCTGATTATACGCGATACAATCGGCGTTCCGTCATTCCGCCTCGTTATATCGTCGCGTTTGGGGGTGAATTGTCCTTCTGACGCCGGCAAGGGCGGGAATCCGAGCTACGCCACGTGATCCTTTGTCCCTCTCCAGCCCCCCCACACCCGCAAAATGACAGTGCCCGTATCGTCATGGAAGCTCGAGTCATGTTGACCACCCAGCCTCTGCAAGGCTTTGACCGCTCAAAACAACATGCCCCCATAACAAAGCGCACTGTCACCGCTCAGCACAATGGGACGAATCGAGCGGATTCGTGCACCAGATGACGCTGATTAACAAAGTAAAAAAAAAAAAACTAAAAACAAACACGCGTCTATAAGCGCCATTTAGGCTACGCATTCGTTGTGCACGATTTTATATCAACAAAGAACGTGCACGGACGGAAAATGCAATGCAATGCACACGAGCGGCAACACCGGCAGGGAAAGACTGCAAATGGAAAAACGCAATAAAATAACACGAGATGCATGCAGCAGCGCAAACCCAAAACCATGCAATCATCTATATAGGTAATAAATCCGCAATAGGCTCACCTTAACTTTCCCGTGTCCCTGCACGTCAGCGGCGCTCCGTCCGTCTTTTACAAATCACACTGATTCCACATGGTGACTTCAGCTGCGCGCCCCCCCTCCCCCTCCAGACTGCTGAACGCGCGTGATCAGCACTAGTCATCAATGGCTGGTTGGTGTTATAACGGGTACAAGTCTCGTTAGTTACTCTGTTGCCGTCGTTTTTTGTGTGTGTGTGTCGGTTTGAATGTCAACGTTTTGTCTGTGCAAACAGCGTGCGTGTGTGCGTGTGCAGCCTTCTCCCGTTTGTAGCCTATGTGGCTGGTGTGGAACGCCCCTTCTCCGTCCTGAGCGCTACATTGTTGACATTCGAGCGCTGACGTCACCCCCCGGTCCCTCATTCACAACAATGCACCGAGCGGAATTGAGGACATACACTCGAGAAAAGCTTGGCTCTTGCCGTATAAATACTGTATTTCAAATAAGGTTAGAGAAGTACACTTTAAAATGTTGCATAAAATATACCCGGCTATCATCTTATTGCAAAAGGTACAAACATTGATTCTTCTTGCACGTTTTGTAAACATGGAGCAAATATGTCCTTGAAAGACATTGTATGTTATTATATTAATCATGTCTGATAGCTCACTTGATTATCTAGTTCATTTCTTTATCCTTTACGCAACATTTTACATTCACGAACAGAAGGTTTGCTCCCTTCATCTTAGAAATGAAGTCCTCATTCAGGTCACTCAGATTGATGAGCTAGATTGACAAGCTAAGATAAGAGAGTATGAGAATGTTTTCCCTGAAACCTCAAACTGACTACATTCATGTTTTTTTATTCCTGTTAATTAATTTATTATTTCCTCATTGTTTCTTTATTTTTTGATTTTGTGTTAAATGTTATATACATTTCTATACGGTTGTACATGATAATGTATATTGTGCCTTTGTTTTCAATAAAAAAATTAAAATTAAAAAAAATTCACCGAGCGGAACGTAACATGCGTAACGGTGCTGCCATGGCAACTGCACGGTTTACGCCAAATAATAGGCGCGTCTGGTATTAGTGAATGGCCCCACGCGGGACGATCGCTATGATGTGAATAACCAATCAATTACCAATAAAATATGAGACCATCGACCTTAAGGCTCAAAGTAAAATCGATGCAAACTTGGTACTAACGTTATGCCAGACATTTAACAAATTAACTATAACATTTTGCAACAATAATAATTCATCGTCCTAATGTTTTTGAACACATTTGCTGATAAGGGTCCACTTAAGTAGAGCAAATATCAGATTTCCCTATTGTAGCAGATTCATATCTCTGTATATCTTAGGACACAGAAAGTAGGATTTAATCTTGCTAGAGATTCATAATTGACTGACATTGTTCACTACCATATTATCCATAATGCAACTATACACCCCTACAGAATCACCTTCAAAAAGTGAATGAATTGTTGGATATATAATGATAAAATATACACCATATATGATAGGCTAACTGCCTCGGTACTTTGCTTCACGGAGTCATGGCTGGGTGATCTGATACCGGACTCTGCACTACAACTGCCCGGCTTCAGGCTACTGAGAGCCGACCGGGACGCAGCTCTATCCGGGAAATCGAAAGGAGGAGGTATTTGTTTTTTCATAATCAGTAGCTGGTGTGTAGATGTCACATTGATTCTACAACACTGTTCTCCTAACCTGGAATCATTTTTTATAAACTGTAAACCTTTTTACTCGCCCCGTGAGTTCGCCTCGTTCATTCTGGTTGGTGTTTACATTACGCCGGGCGCGCATGTTAAAGATGCCCAGCGCCTGCTAGCCGACCAGATACTGAAAGTGGAACGAGCCAACCCGGACTCCTTGGTTATCGTTCTGGGGGACTTTAACAAAGGGAACCTCAGTCACGAACTCCCCAGATACAGACAATTTATCAAATGCCCCACCAGAGAAGGGAATACCCTGGACCACTGTTACACTACGGTCAGTAAAGCCTACCACGCTGTCCCTCGGGCTGCACTGGGTCTCTCCGACCACACCATGGTCCATTTGATTCCTGCTTACAGGCAGAAACTAAAACTCTGCAAACCTGTGGTGAGGACATCAAAACAGTGGACCAGTGATGCGGTGGGGGATCTACAGTCATGCCTTGACACTACAGACTGGGACATGTTCAGGTCTGCTACCAACAGCCTCGATGAGTTCACAGAAGCGGTCACATCTTACATCAGCTTCTGTGAGGACTCCTGCATTACAACACGCACCAGGGTGAATTTCAACAATGATAAGCCCTGGTTCTCTGCTAAACTCAGAAAGTTGAGGCTGGAGAAAGAGAAAGCATTCAGGAGCGGGGACAGAGACATTTTCAAAGAGGCTAAGAACCGGTTTGGCAAGGAGATTAGAGTGGCTAAACGACGGTACTCAGAGAAATTAAAACAACAATTTTCTGCTAACGACTCTGCCTCTGTCTGGAGGGGTCTGAGGCAAATGACCAACTACAAGCCCAGAGCCCCCTACACCACCAACGACTCTCGCCTAGCCAACGACCTGAATGAGTTTTACTGCAGATTCGAAAGGCAGCTGGACGGCCCTGCACTCCCCCCCTCCCCCTTACCCCCACCTCAGATGCATCTCTTACCATTCAAGACAGAGATGTAAACAGACTCTTCAAGAGGCAGAACCCCCGCAAATCAGCGGGACCAGACTCTATCTCTCCAGCCACCCTTAAGCACTGCGCTGACCAGCTGTCTCCCGTGTTCACCGCCATCTTCAACACCTCCCTGCCATGAGACATTCCATGTGTCCAGCCTGTCTTAAGGCCTCCACCATCATCCCAGTGCCTAAAAAGCCAAGGCCAACAGGACATAATGACTACAGACCCGTCGCGCTGAACTCTGTGGTAATGAAGTCCTTCGAACGTCTTGTGCTGGCTCATCTGAAAACAATCACAGACCCTCTACTGGAACCCCTGCAGTTTGCCTACAGAGCCAACCGGTCGGTGGACGATGCAGTCAACATGGCCCTCCACTTCACTCTCCAGCACCGGGATTCCCCTGCAACATATGCGAGGATCCTGTTTGTTGACTTCAGCTCCGCCTTCAACACCATCATCCCTGCCCTTCTACATGACAAGCTCTCCCAGCTCAACGTTCCAGACTCCACCTGCAGGTGGATCACAGACTTCCTGTCTGACAGGAAGCAGTGCGTCAAGCTGGGGTCACAAGTCTCTGACTCCCGGTCCATTAGCACCGGGTCCCCCCAGGGCTGCGTCCTTTCTCCTGTCCTCTTCTCCCTGTACACCAACAGTTGCACCTCAAGTCACCCATCTGTTAAGATCCTGAAGTTTGCGGACGACACCACCGTCATTGGGCTCATCTCCGGTGGGGACGAGTCCGACTACAGGCTGGAAGCTGACAAACTGGTGACCTGGTGCAGCCAGAACAACTTAGAGCTCAATGCTCTAAAGACAGTGGAGATGGTTGTGGACTTCAGGAGAAACTCAGCCCCACTCTCACCCATCACCCTGTGTGGCTCCCCCGTCAATACGGTAGAGTCCTTCCGCTTCCTGGGCACCATCCTCTCACAGGACCTCAAGTGGGATTTAAACATCTGCTCACTGACCAGGAAAGCTCAACAGAGGATGTACTTCCTTCGGCAGCTGAAGAAATTCAACCTGCCTAAGACTATGATGGTCCACTTCTACTCAGCCATCATTGAGTCCATCCTCACCTCATCCATCACCGTCTGGTACCCTGCTGCTACAGCCAAAGACAAGAGCAGACTGCAGCGTATTATCCGCTCAGCTGAAAAGGTGATAGGCTGCAGTCTGTCTAGCCTCGAGGATCTGCACACCTCGAGGGCTCTGAGGCGAGCTAGGAAGATTGTGGCAGACCCCTCTCACCCCGGACACTCGCTGTTCAATCCACTCCCCTCCGGCAGAAGGCTTCGGTCCATCAGGACCAAAACCTCACGGCACAAGAACAGTTTCTTCCCATGTGCTACTGGCCTCCTCAACAAGGCCAGGGGTGCACACAAGCCTTGAACTATGACCCATCTCACTTAAGCCTCGAACTCTGACCCACTACTTTTGCACATTGCCTGATTTGCACTAAATTTTTTGCTCTATTGCACTGTTGTTTTTTGGTATCTTATTGCTATTTTTCTGTACATACTATCCCTCTACCCCCTCATCCCTTTAGTTTAATTTATATTGTTCTATTCTTATGTTGCATGTAAGCACCTTCCTGCCACAGTAAATTCCTTGTCTGTTCACACATTCAATGGCGAATAAACACTTTTCTGATTCTGATTCTATATGTGTCATTTATCTCATACTCTATAGACTGATGAGTCAAAACATTAAAGTAAAATAATTTTATTTGTCAAATGCACCTAATTACATAGCATCATTCTGAACAATGAAATTCTAATGACATGGCATGCTATGCTGTAATAATTTAAGAAAATGTAAAGCACATATAATAATACAAATATATAAACAATAATTAATTGGTGCAAGTGTAGATATTGGGAATATGTATGTGAATACATTCTAGAAATATATAAGTTGTATTGCATATGAACGTTCACATAAAAACATACCAATGTTCATTGAATGTACATGGAAAATGTCTAAAGCATGAAAATGTCCATTGATCAATATGATCAGAACATAAATACAATCAGTTTTATTTCTTCTTGAATCAGCACAACCTTTTCTGCTGTGCTAACATAACTGCAAATGGGGTTTCTAATGATTAATTGGCCTTTTCGACTTGAATGAACTTAAATTTGCAAACACAACTTTGGAATTGTAACACAGGACTGCTGGTTGCTGATAATGGACCATACGCCAATGCAGATATTCCTATAAAAATCAGCTGTTTCCCACTGCAACTGTGATTTACAACATTAACAGTGTGTATTTCTGAACAGTTTAATTAATGGACAAATGATTTCCCTTTGTTTTGAAAACAAGGATATTTCTGAGTCACCCAAAACTTAAAAATGGTTAAAAATCTGCATAAACTGGACCCAAAGTAGCTTTTACACAAAACATGAATCTGTGTGACTTTAAATTAGACTGAAAGACGGTATTCCTAAAATGTTAGTCATAATGATTGTGTGAATAATTTTTTTCAGTGTCAGACATGTATATTTTTGAAATGTTATTATTGTTTGTTTGATTTCATTTAAATACGACACTTCTACCAAATTCTACGTTGGTCTTTATCCAGGATCCAACCACATTTGGCCCATACAGACACAATGAATGGTTTAATTACATTTATTTGCCATTGTTGGCATGCTGTTTGTCCATCTAGGTTCTGCCTGTCGAAATCTCTAATGTATTTAAAATGCATTACAATCAAACACGTATTTGCACATGTTTTGTGTCGTATAAAATTAGTGCCATGACTGAGAAGAATATGTTTCACAAATTGAAACATTTTATCACTGTTGAATATAGTGAAATACATCAATGTAAAATTGGGTACGGGGCATAAGGGAAAACATTTCATTGTGTTTTAATGCAAGAAACTAATGGATAAACAAAAATGTTACCTGTGTGTATTTGCCACCTGAATGAATGAAACAAACAAACGTTTGCTCAACAAATAACCCTCAAATGAATAGGCTATACGTTTATAACATACACACTGAACAGAGACAGGTGCGTCTTTGGGGTGTTCGCTGACGTCACACTCCTACCCGCGGTTAATACGGCGGCGAGGAAAATACTCATTTGTGGGTTTTAGCATTCAGTTTTATGAGATCTTTCAACAATCCCAGAGCTACATTTCATAGAAATGATCAATTATGAACAATCATAATTCCATTCATCATTCGTGGCCGTGTTAGATCATTTGACATATGATTCAGAGGTTATACTAGACATGAGACTTGTCCTATCATCTCTTCCTTATGCAGAACCATATTGTTTTAGTATAGAGGCTGCTCTAATACAGTATGAACAAGATCAGCATTAGTCAGGCAGAGGGAGCGTGATTTCTAATATAGAGACAGCCGATCCCCAAGGAGCTGGCAAGCTATTACATTTTTTTTTATGTTGCCACAGTCTTGCCTGCTCCTAGAGCTCGTTTATTTTCCCTGTGTGGCATTCAGATCGGCCCACATTTTCAATGTCAAAAGATATAAATAAGTAGAGCCGATTCTCATCGCTACAGATGGACATGGTGTTCAATGTGGTAATGCAATGAGCCAGTGACGGTGATAAGGTGTTATTCACCCAGGCATTTCATAAATCATCAGTGTAAGTTTTAGTAGTCATGTCCCATATAAGCAATGTTGCATTCCTGCAACAGATATTGGAGACAAAGTATACAGCTGTTGTGGTCTCGTGTAGCACAGATGGTAAAGCGTTGCTAAGTTCAGAGTATGGCCCAGTATGTAGAGCCCGTCTCTGCTGGTAGAGCCCGTCTCTGCTGGTAGAGCCCGTCTCTGCTGGTAGAGCCCGTCTCTGCTGGTAGAGCCCGTCTCTGCTGGTAGAGCCCGTCTCTGCTGGTAGAGCCCGTCTCTGCTGGTAGAGCCCGTCTCTGCTGGTAGAGCCCGTCTCTGCTGGTAGAGCCCGTCTCTGCTGGTAGAGCCCGTCTCTGCTGGTAGAGCCCGTCTCTGCTGGTAGAGCCCGTCTCTGCTGGTAGAGCCCGTCTCTGCTGGTAGAGCCCGTCTCTGCTGGTAGAGCCCGTCTCTGCTGGTAGAGCCCGTCTCTGCTGGTAGAGCCCGTCTCTGCTGGTAGAGCCCGTCTCTGCTGGTAGAGCCCGTCTCTGCTGGTAGAGCCCGTCTCTGCTGGTAGAGCCCGTCTCTGCTGGTAGAGCCCGTCTCTGCTGGTAGAGCCCGTCTCTGCTGGTAGAGCCCGTCTCTGCTGGTAGGGCCCGTCTCTGCTGGTAGGGCCCGTCTCTGCTGGTAGGGCCCGTCTCTGCTGGTAGGGCCCGTCTCTGCTGGTAGGGCCCGTCTCTGCTGGTAGGGCCCGTCTCTGCTGGTAGGGCCCGTCTCTGCTGGTAGGGCCCGTCTCTGCTGGTAGGCCCGTCTCTGCTGGTAGGGCCCGTCTCTGCTGGTAGGGCCCGTCTCTGCTGGTAGAGCCCGTCTCTGCTGGTAGGGCCCGTCTCTGCTGGTAGGGCCCGTCTCTGCTGGTAGGGCCCGTCTCTGGGCCCGTCTCTGCTGGTAGGGCCCGTCTCTGCTGGTAGAGCCCGTCTCTGCTGGTAGGGCATGGAGATTGCAAAGCCAGGTTTGCAACGCCTGGGTAGTGGATTGGATTCACACGGGGACCAGTATTTTGGAGTTATAATTAAGATGCACACTGTATAGTGCCTGCTAAAACAAATATGTGTAAAAGGGTGACACGTAATTACACGGCTAAATGGTCAAGTAAAAAAAACTGGAGACTGGCCAACACTTGAACATGAGCTGAATTGATGAACATGACCTGAATTCCTCAAGCTATAAAAACATCAGAGCACATGATAAAAAAGGATGTGGAGGACTCGGCTAAGCCATACTGGGGGGGTGCTTTAAGGAATTAGTCTGTCACCAAACCCCGCTGTCAATTCTCTAATTTCCTCCACCTTGTTCTAAAGGAGAGATTACAGATGACACTGCAGCGATAGACAAGCTTGAATAATGCACATTCCTGCGTGGGCTAGTTGTCAGGCAGGTAGCTGGGTTCAGGCTCAGTCCAATGTTTTGTTTAAGGCAGAGTGATCGCACAGAAGCATTCATAGAAGATGAAATCAAACCACCATGTCAAATTGTTGGTAGTCGTAGAGTCTCATAGCAGCCAAGATTATCATACTCCTTTTGACCTAATTAAGATACTGAAATGCGATGGTAACTATGGAAACACTTCCCATGTAAATTGGCGTAGCAGAAAACATTACAAAACACTCATACATATGATAGATATACTGCAAAAGACACATTAGTCATTTTGGCTACATTTCCATTTTGGATCATCTGTAAAGGCACTGTGCCTGACAACAGCTCTTAACAATGGTATATTGGCAAAATACCACAACCCCGGTCTTTTGCTGACTTAAATCAGTCATCGAAGGGTGTCCTCAAGTGGTTAAAAAAAGTAATGAAGAAATAATAGACATTTGTGCCAACGCATTTGTTTAGAAAACTTAATAAGACCATACGAATACCATTGAAGTCTATACGGCAATTGTTTTATGCAATGTGGACGGGCATTGTGGAACCGTGTGACACAGACAGCGCAAACACAAGCCATAAGATACACTACGGCCAGAGATTACATTAACAATGTCCGTCATGCAAATAAGGAAATAACGGTGTTTTCTCTAGTGCATTACTTTTTAGTGAAATTCTTATGATATACAATCAAAAGTCAAAACGCTGTCACACACAAAATATAGTACACAGGGTGCGATATGGCCTAAGGCAACTTGTGAAAACCCACAGAAGGCAAATAAAGCAATTCAAAGTGTAGAACACGCCGATAGGGGTGCGGGGAAAACACCAAACTCTCGTTCCATTATCACAGACACTGAACTTGGTGTGTATACAAGTGAAATAGTTAACTAAAAACGAACAAAAAAATAACCTAACAACGATTACGTGGAGGCATTACCACTGAGACAGTCTCAATGAAAAGGAAAGTATATTTTAAAACATAGGCAGCAGACATAGGCAGAATAGATCTTAAAACTACGGTAAAAGATTGCCAATTTACAAAACATGGTTAGGCATCGCTACTTAAAATTCATAAAAAATATTGATTAATTTCAAATACTGCTGTCACTTCAGAATGACCAATTGAATACAGAAATGTCAGAATGCCGTAGAATTGTAAAAAGACAACAGTATGTAGGAAATCACATTGTCGTGTCGTCTCATCTCCTTTCCAGCTGCAACCGAAATTTTGTAAGCGGTGAGTAACAATAGAATTCACTATTTAAACCTCCACAATAAACTGCAAAGACATCTGCCACAAGACAGGAAATATCTCAACAACAAGGCTTTCCTGATAACTTGCGATAGTACACATTTACTTGGGATATCAACAGCTACAAAAGAGATTGAATTACAAGGCCTTCGGCGCTTTACTTCCTCAATGAACACTGTTTCACTGGCAAAACAAAGAGAATTACTGAAATGAACTTGTTGTTGAGATGTCTTTCACCGCACAGTGTACTGAATGTGGTTTTTGGGTTCCGACAGGTGAAGTGAGTCATTACTGTACAACACAATGAGGAACCGGGGAGGGCGAGGGGGGGGGGTTGGCACACACTTTTAGTAGTTACCTATGGATCAGTTGAGGCTCTATAAATCATTCAAAATTACACGACCTTCCTCTTTGGCCAGTGATCAAATAACAGCTTCAGAGCAATACAACGGTTCAGACACTCGGGCTACTAATCCTAAAAAAACTAAACAAGAAGTATGGCAGGTACATTTAACCGTCAAACGCGAAACAGCGCGGAAGTGACAAAGCCGACATATAAAAACTGGCCACTCGACAAGTCTCAGTAACCGCCGCTGATCCGAGGTCAGTCCGGGGGCAACAGGCACGCAGCAGCGACAATCTAACTCTTGGGCTGTTGCTGACTCTGGATCCGTTCCAGCTTGCTCTTACACATGTGGAAGTAGGTGGAGAGGCTCTTGTTCTCGTCCAACAGCTTGTCGTGCTCCTGAACCAGGCGAGATGTGTTCTGCTGTTCCCTCTCATCCTGGTCCAGCTCGGAGATTAACTCCTTCCTACACATCGTGAAGACACGGGGAGGGAGAGAGAGAGAGAGAGCGAGCGTGAAAGCAAATTAGCATTCAAGCGGCCTACGAATACGGCGATTGTAGAACGAACGATTGCATACAGTGAAATGTTCCATGTTGTTTCAGACACACAGTGTTATTAATGTTCATTCGTATTGATTATGTATTTTTTTTGCTTCAGAACGGATTTTGAACAATGTAAAATGAGTCCTACCCCAAAATATAAAAAAATTTTCACAAATCAAACTCTGACATTGACTGGGGAACTATTGCTCAGAACATGTTTGTGAAAATGACCTTACTTTCTCTGGGTGAGCAGGGCGATTTCCGTCTGCACTTTCAGATACTCCTGGGCCATTCTACAGTGCTGCTCGAACACAGCCATGGACTCTCTGGCATTAGAGAACGGCGCCAGGGGCTAAACGACCCAGAAAAGACACACATCAGCAGTTTTAATCGTTGTTGTGTTTCCTGAGTGTTCTACTGAGTATGTGAAACATGGCAAGCTGGTGACCAGGGTCGATATGATTTAGCGTCAGTCAGCACCGATAACGAACGGAGAAATAAGTGCCCTTTTACAGTACCTGCAGCTGGTGGTCAAGTGTCAGGTATGCCATGGGGATGGAGCTGTCCATACCATTAATATCTGAGGACATATTGGTAAACACATGTTTATTGGCTTTTAGTATGCTGTGTGTTGCACAACAGCGCCCCCTAGTGAATACAACCGTAGTGGCATATCGTGTCAGACTCGTACCTGTTGGACTAATGGGCATCCTCATCTCAGAGCCAACACATTGCTCTTTGACCTCCGCGGGGGCAGGGCTCTGTGTACACTCACGGTCAGGAAGGCTCTCCACACTTTCCCGACGGGACAAAGACAAGCTGGGGCGCAACGTACCGACCTGACAGGGGACCGGAAGCACATAGCATTGGTGAAGACGTGGTTACATTTGTTTTGGATACATTTTCAGGATAGGAAAGTGAAAAGAGATACGGAGTGGAGAGGTTTTGCTGAAGAAGCAGAAGGTGGGATTTGAACCCGTGACACACGTTCAAAGGTATGGCATCATCTTATTACGTGAGATTTTGCCATACCTTTGAAGGTTTAAACTGAAGTGGAAATCTGGCTTCAATGCTTTTCAGCGTGTCATCTCTCCCTTGAGAGTTTGTTCCTGGTTCCATGTTGCTTTCAGTTCTGTAGCTGTTCACGGTGTTATCTGCGTAGGAACCTACGAAAGAAAAAAAAACACGGGTCTTCAGATTTTGTACCACCAACGCAGAATCTTCAGAATCTTTTGGTTTTTAATGAGTGTCTACAGCCTTTCCATATTCCAACATTACCCAGAAGGCATAGAGGGGGTCAAGTGTCTGTGAGTTTGTGGATGACTGGAGGCGTTTCAAACAATTATGCACAACGCTATTTTAGAAATTTAATTCTGAAACAGTTCAACCAAAAACGTAATTGGTTGATTGAGCCTCCTGTCTGATAGAAAAATTGATGGGAATTATTCTGGCCTTTAGTGTATCGCAGAATGGATTGGACTTCTCTCAGCAACATTTCTATTAGCCAAGATGTTGCAGGATAGCCAGGTTGACAATTGGTCATTGGCTTTGTAAGGACTACAGCCTAAAGGGAAGCTTTTCAAAATGTTTTGATACGAGTTTTTGATTATATCCGAGAGCTCGCAGGCTGTCTTTTTTAAATGTGAAATTCACAAACAGTCCATCTACACATTTGATATGTAAGTTAACAGCATATTCGTGAACACAAATGCACTCACATTTGGGGTCCCATATTTAATAGAATATCTACATAGGCCTACTAAAACACTTTGTGTTTGCTAATCCAAGTTGGCACAGCTAAAACTGTTGTGCTAAAGAAGCAGTACAACTGTCCTTCTTTAGCTTAGTATCTGGAACATCAGAGTATCTGGAACATCAGAGTATCTGGAACATCAGCAATTGTTCGTTTAATCCTGCTGATTCTGAATTACAGGGTCAAAATGGACCCAAACAAAGATTTATTGGTGCCAATTTCCTCCTGCAACGGCACACTGACCCAAAGCAAGAGCTCCAAACTACACGAGAACCATTAAGTTCAGTTGTTATTTCCGTGTGTGATGTGTCACCTGTGCTGGTGGCTGAGGAGGATCCACTCCTGCCGCTACCCTGACACTGGTGAGGGTACTGCAAAGGTTCATCGGACCCTGGGAAGTACTGCAGAAACACAGGGATATTACGGGATGCCAAATGGAACCAGAGCTATGACAATAAAACAGCTAACACAGGTTTCCTGCTACTGTGTGAGACAGGGGTTTGTGGGGTTTTCCGGGTACCTTCATAAGGCTTGTCATGGTGTTCCTAACCTCCTCCATGGAGGGTCTCTGGGTTGGCTCTTTGTCCCAGCAGTGGGTCATCAGGCCCTCAATGGCCTCTGGGAGATCCTTGATCAGGGGTGGGCGAGTACCTGGGACAACGTACATGAGATGGGCATGTCAGTGTGTGTGTGTGTGCGTGTGTATGTGAAGTGTCTTCCTGTACTCTTATGTTGTGTGTGTGTTTCTCTCTCGGTCTCGTTAATCCGTACTCACTATATACCTCTGTGACCCCTCACCTCTGTGACCCCTCACCTCTGTGACCCCTCACCTCTGTGACCCCTCACCTCTGTGCACAGCCCACATGATGCAGAACGCCGATCCACCGATCTCATCAAAGGGTTTCCTACGCGTGATCACCTCCCAGAGAATGATTCCCCAGCTGAACACGTCACACTTCTCACTGTAGTTACTACCTGTACAGAAGAGTCAGTGAGATACAGGCAGCAAAAACACAGAAATACAGGCAGATAAAGTCAGTGAGATACAGGCAGATAAAGACACAGCAATACAGGCAGCTAAAGACACAGAAATACAGGCAGATAAAGACACAGCAATACAGGCAGATAAAGACACAGCAATACAGGCAGATAAAGACACAGAAATACAGGCAGCAAAAACACAGAAATACAGGCAGATAAAGTCAGTGAGATACAGGCAGATAAAGACACAGCAATACAGGCAGCTAAAGACACAGAAATACAGGCAGATAAAGACACAGCAATACAGGCAGATAAAGACACAGCAATACAGGCAGATAAAGACACAGAAATACAGGCAGGTAAAAACACAGAAATACAGGCAGATAAAAACACAGCAATACAGGCAGATAAAAACACAGCAATACAGGCAGATAAAAACACAGCAATACAGGCAGATAAAAACACAGCAATACAGGCAGCTAAAGACACAGCAATACAGGCAGATAAAGACACAGAAATACAGGCAGATAAAGACACAGAAATACAGGCAGATAAAAACACAGAAATACAGGCAGATAAAGTCAGTGAGATACAGGCAGATAAAGACACAGCAATACAGGCAGCTAAAGACAGAGAAATACAGGCAGCTAAAGTCAGAGAAATACAGGCAGGTAAAGACACAACAATACAGGCAGCTAAAGACACAGAAATACAGGCAGATAAAAACACAGAAATACAGGCAGCTAAAGTCAGAGAAATACAGGCAGGTAAAGACACAACAATACAGGCAGCTAAAGACACAGAAATACAGGCAGATAAAAACACAGAAATACAGGCAGCTAAAGTCAGAGAAATACAGGCAGGTAAAGACACAACAATACGGGCAGCTAAAGACACAGAAATACAGGCAGATAAAAACACAGAAATACAGGCAGGTAAAGACACAACAATACGGGCAGCTAAAGACACAGAAATACAGGCAGCTAAAGTCAGAGAAATACAGGCAGGTAAAGACACAACAATACGGGCATGTAAAAACACAGCAGGACCCTAGATTGTTCTTTCGGTGTGACAGTGACCTGGCGGTCTGATAACTTTCTGGGGGTTCTACTGTTGAGAGACGGGTAAAAGCCTTGCTAAAAAAACGACTCGCCTTCAAACACTTCTGGCGCCATCCAGGCTGCACTTCCTTTGTTGTTGGTCATGTGGGTCTGGATGTCACAAGCTGTCCCGAAGTCGCAGATCTTCAACACTGTGCCACCCTGTATCAGCAGCAAGCTGAAACAAAGTGCCATTAGATTCAGAGAGCACCAGCGCAACTATTTCCTCAAAGTTGTGAGTATTAAAAAACAGACAATGATTTAACACAGACCGGGCCATACTTAGGTGGTTTGAGGTCCCTGTGAATGAGGGCCTTAGGTTTCATGCCGTGGAGATAGGAGACTCCCTGGGCACACTGCAAACACCAGCTCATAGCATGGGAGGCACTGTACTGAGGTAGGGGCTCAGCTCCATGTAAAACTGTCAGGAAGAGAGAAAACTGTGACAACAAAGAAAAACAGAGATAGAGAGAGAGACAAGGAGGGAGGGATGGAGAGGGGCCGAACGAGAGAGGGCGAGGAGCAGATAGCAAGACAAGGAGAGCACATTGGCTCCCACAGCACATGGCTGAACAGTACAGTACGTTCACCGGAAGTTACAATTGGAGTTACAACGGTCTTTTACAATATTTTAAACTGAAATACTGGGCCGCAATTCGGAGTTGAGAGAGTAGTACTTGCCATTGTATAACGACCCGCCCTCTGCATATTCCATAACCAGACACACCTGTGTGATAACAACAGAAAACAAATCAGTGTACGGAATAAGCAATATGAACAACATCATAATAACAAGGTCGTTGTATGTAATAACTGAGCCTGTAATAAAATTATATTGTGGAAAGACATTCAAATACTAATATGATGACTCTTCTGAAAGTACTTACTGGATTATCACATGAACCATAAAGCTTTACAATGTTTGGGTGGTTTACTCTGGAGAGCTGGCGGAGCTGATGAAAATAAGACAAACTATAGTTAAACGGACCACACCATCTAGTATGCATACTTACGAGTTAAATCAAGCGTATGTACATGTTAGTAAGGTTTTACAAAGACGGATACCATTTGGATAAGCCAACTTATGTCACAAAAACACTATACACACACAATGTACTACTGAAATACTTTTCAATATGATGCAAGTGATTGTTTTCCAGTACCTCTACTACAAAGGCCTTCCTCTCAGATTCACTCTCAATGGTCTTAATGGCTACATCTTTGCCTTTCCACTTGGCCTTGAAGACAACCCCAAATGTCCCTCTGCCAACAACCTGCGGGATGGACAAAGACTCAAATGTCACATGTATTGAAATACTGCATGTCTGGGCCTGTGGAATATATATGTATTCAATGAAGATGTGTGTTTGCATGTCTGACCCATCTGCAAAGGCTGAACCAACAGAAAGGGTATGCTTTTTTAATGCATCTTGGCTCACATCTGGCATTAAGCAGAGAGACATGGCTGATCACAGCCATAGTCAAAATGGGCTGAAAATCTTATTCCCCCACATGCATGTTTTAATCGTGCGTGTACAAACCAAACCGCACGCATCCTACCTCTTCCACCTCTATGTCCTCATATTCGATGTCCTCGAAGGGATATCCAGGTGGCGTCTCGAGCATCGTGAACGTCCTAAAGCCTCCGCGGAACAGGTGAAAAGCACATATAAAGTCTGGAAAACTAAACGGGACACCTTCACGCAGGGCGCATTTTCACTGCACTAGTAGTTATTCGACGCTGCGATGCCTTCGTTTAATCCTTCAGATGTGCTATTGGTACACAGGCATCAGGAAGTGTCAGTTACATTGTATCAAAAGCGATCAGAGTCGGACCGGAACCGACCGACTCATCGACATTATGTCTCCGGTGTCGTAAAGAGCAAAAATCAGTAGCAGAATTCGATAGGCGTTGAAAATAACAGACGGGAGTTAAAACAAACGCTGTTTGTTTCGTGGTTCGCGCAGTCAAATCGATGTCCGCAGCGCTTTGGGGTGCATTCAAGAGCACTCGAAACGGTTGCATACTGCCAAACAGTCGCTGCTGGACTCTCAACATGCATGCAAACATATATGCATACTTCCTAAAAAGGGAATATATCCCATACGGACCGGTAGCTATCACATTGCACTGTTTCACTGGCCCAGCATATGATCAAACCGAAACGATTTGATGTGGTTTGAATTGTGCTCTTGAACACAGCTCACTTGTATGGGTGCAGTTGCATTCCCGTGCGCTAGAGAGCGACATACACAACACTGTGTCCCTGTAAACGTGTCTCTTGGTGTTGTGTTTTACAGTTGGCGATGTGTCATCAGCAAAACACTAAAAGTGAAGGGTGGATGGGTGCATGTTAGTGAGGGGAACACTGAGACAGCAACAACCTGGGTGGGCGTATTTAAATCTAACGGCATATGATACTGTACTGATCCTAGATCAGGACTAGCTAACTTTATCATCCTGTAACGTTGTTGTTTCCCTGTTGAACTGCAGTTGTTAGCCAGCTAGCTGGTTTATTGCTGGCTGATTCCCTGTATCCGCTCTTGTTCCCGACCGGATCGACATGTCCTGCTGCCTGCTCGAGTTCTGTCGGGTCCAAGAGCTCAAAGCAGTCCGGGAGTTTCTGTTCCAGGACCAGCAGAATTCCCGTCCGGCGTTGGAGGACAAGAAAGCAGGTGAATAGTAGCACTGGTATGCTCATATGGACAAGTTGCTGTTGTTGCATGTGTGGCTGTTTAATATGAGCAACTTGTGTGTGTGTGTGTGTGTGTGTGTGTGTGTGTGTGTGTGTGTGTGTGTGTGTGTGTGTGTGTGTCTGTGTGAAAAGCAGACCGTTTGTTAACAATCTCCAGCACTTATTGCTAGTGTGTATTGTAGTTGACAGTCTTGTGACAAGAGGATATTTCTTTGTGTATCTGACGTCACCTGAGCTGTCATGTTTGCCTGTACTGGAATCTGACAGCCCTTGAGGTAGTACTGTATCTCCCCTGCTGTTGTGAATGCTGCTGTAGGTACAGGATGCAAACAAATCACTCATAGCAACTTAGATTGTTAAAATAATTATCCCGTCGCATCATGACTAATGCAGTACAAAATTAGAGCTATAATTATGTGCAAGGTGTACGCAAGGTGAAGACTGGCACCAGCGAGAGGCAGACAGGGTTGGAAAGGACGGACGGGGATTTTCACTTTGTGATATGAGTCATCATCTAGGAGGGCATCTGAACAGTTTACCGCATAATTCTGTACAATGGAACACACACACACATCGACAGTGATAAGCCAAAACATTATGACCACCTGCCTGATATGCAAGGACTCTACGAGACCCCTGAAGGTGTCCTGTGGTATCTGGCAGTGGCACCAAGACATTTGTAGCAGATCCTTTATGTCCTGTGTGTTGTGAGGTGGAGCCACCGTAGATCGGACTAAGATCTGGGGAAACACCTTGAACTTTTCCTCATGTTCCTCAAACAATTCCCAAACAATGTGTGCAGTGTGCCAGGGTGCAATATCCTGGTTTAAGGAAATACCGTAGTCGTGTTAAGTTTAGTATATATATATCTCTCACTCACGCCTTGACAATGTGACTTGTGTCAATATGTCTCCTCTGATATCTCTAACTTAATCCTTTTTTCTGTATCCAGTGTGGTCTTTTATCCTTGATTCTCATTTCCATTAGTTCGATCCCTCCAGTCCCAAATACTGACAAATATGTTTAGTGTGTGTGTGTCTCTGTGTGTGCATGTATTTGTGTGTCAGTCTACATGTATACATGCCATGAATCATCTGATTTGAATAATCTGCTAATGTCGCAGCCCACAATT
Organism: Dallia pectoralis; assembly: GCA_029465975.1. Lineage (NCBI taxonomy): Eukaryota > Metazoa > Chordata > Actinopteri > Esociformes > Umbridae > Dallia > Dallia pectoralis. The sequence continues at coordinate 6,732,265 of CM055757.1, read as the reverse complement.
GTAAAGCCGATAATTAACTCCGATTTTGAACCCCTAATAACGGGTCGATTGTTTCTCTCTTCCTCTGTCAGAGAATGAGTTGGCCTGGGATGACTCCGACTGGGGCTCGTGGGACAATCCTGAGGCCAATAAAGAAGCCAGCAACATCGACACGGTCAGCTGGTCTCCTCACCCCTCTCTCCCCCACTAGCCTGTAACTAATATATGTCTGTGTTCATTTATCTCCCCCTGTAGCCTTTCACTATAATAATATGTCTGTGTTAACTTCACTCACCCCTCTCTCCCCCACTAGCCTGTCACTGGTATATCTCTGTGTTAACTTCACTCACCCCTCTCCCCCACTGATTTAGATGGTACCTTTCCAGAGCTGTCTAAGTCCTCTGTGGTTTGGTCCCTGTTTTGTTGTGTTTCTCAGGGCGTGGAGGAGGCAGACAGCGCACCAGTGAGTGCCCCCTGGCTGCAGGACTGCGTAGTGTCTCTGTCACCCTGCTCTGACCTCATGGTTGTCGCCAGAAACCACAAAGCAGTGTTTCTCTCGGGTATGTCCCCTAAGACACAGAAACACACGTTAACCAAAACAATTTCTCTAATGACAGATTCACTGCTGTTGATCATCTCTCTAATGACACAGATACATTGTGTTTGATCAGGGGCACATGTGCTGATATTCTATGTTTTCCTGCAGCGAAGTGGAGGACAGATGACGGAGGCAGAGAGGAGATGAATCTGGCTGTATCCTGGAGTGGAACTCTCAGTACAGAGGAGGGGTGAGACAACAGGGGGAGGAGGGGTGAGACAACAGGGGGAGGAGGGGTGAGACAACAGGAGCAGGAGGGGTGAGACAACAGGGGGAGGAGGGGTGAGACAACAGTGGGAGGAGGGGTGAGACAACAGTGGGAGGAGGGGTAAGACAAAACGGAGAGGAGGGGTGAGACAACAGTGGGAGGAGGGGTAAGACAAAGGGGAGAGGAGGGGTGAGACAACAGGGGGGGGGGGAGACAACAGGGGGATGAGGGGTGAGACAACAGGGAGAGGAGGGGTGAGACAACAGGGGGAGGAGGGGTGAGACAACAGTGGGAGGAGGGGTGAGACAACAGGGATATGAGGGGTGAGACAACAGTGGGAGGAGGGGTGAGACAACAGTGGGAGGAGGGGTGAGACAACAGGGGGAAGAGGGGTGAGACAACAGGGGGAGGAGGGGTAAGACAAAAGGGGGAGGAGGGGTGAGAAGACAAGGATAGACAACACAAAACGATTATGAGTTTCCAGACTGTGTGTGTGTGTGTGTGTGTGTGTGTGTGTGTGTGTGTGTGTCTGTGTTTCTACAGGGAGAGTGTGAGCAGCGTCATATGCATACCTTTGGCCAGTCAGAAGAGGTAAGCCATCTTGTGAGCCATTCCCTATGTGTATTTCTGTGTCTGTGTGTATTTCTGTGTGTGTGTGTGTGTGTCTGTGTGTGTGTCTGTGTTCTGGAATGTTTGTCCCTGTCTGTGTTCCATGGACAGATTTTAACTCTTTGTCTCTCTCTCTGTCTCTCTCTCTCTGTCTGTCTCTCACTTTCTGTCTGACTCTCTTCTCTCTCTGTCTCTTACTCTCTGTCTGTCTTTCTCTCTCTGTGTGCACTCAGGAGTTCCACTGGCCGGCCTGACTGGACCTGTATTGTAGTGGGCTTCTCCTCTGGTTATGTCCGCTTCTACACTGAGGTACAGCAGCATTGTAACCTGTGTCACCTGGATGTCAGAATGTCACTGTTATCTCTGACCGTGTTGCTTCTTCTTGGGTCAGACTGGGGTCCTACTCCTGGCCCAGCTGTTAAACGAGGACACCGTCCTAAGGCTTAAGTGTCGCACCTACGAGATCCCTCGCCACACTGGAGTCACTGAGCAGGTACCGCTGTGGCCCACACCAGAACACTAACCGTCTGGGCCTGGGACCTTGACCCATATTAATGATCTACCGTCTCTCTGCCAGCATGAGGAGCTGAGTATACTTTATCCTGCTGCCCTGGTCACCATCGATGGCTTCAGCCTCTTTCAGTCTCTACGCGCTTGCAGAAACCAGGTGGCTCGAGGTACGCGCTGTCGCTGTCTGTCTCTCTCTGTTTGTCTCTCCACATGTCTCTGTGTGTGTCTCTGTGTGTCTCTGTGTGTTTGTCTCTGTGTGTTTGTCTCTGTGTGTTTCTCTGTGTGTTTTTCTGTGTGTCGCTCTGTGTCTCTTTGTCTCCCTGTGTGTCTCCCTGTGTGTCTCCCTGTGTGTCTCTCTGTGTGTCTCTCTGTGTGTCTCTCTGTGTGTCTCTCAGTGTGTTATCTCAGCGTGTCTCTTTGTGTGTCCCTCTGTGCATGTGTATGTGTCTGTCTGCCAGAAAACATCTGTGTAAAGACCAAAACTATTTGAACAATGTGCTTTGAGCAGATGAGTCTACGGTTAAATTGTTTTGCCAAAACAGAAGAACCTCATACTAACTACAACGCATGGAGGTGGTGGCATCATGGTTTGGGACTGCTTTGCTGCATCAGGCCATGGCCAACTTGAGTCAAAATTATTGAGTCGTGAATTACATGTTGAACCAGATAACTGAGTAGAATGTAAGGTAGTAAAACGAGTGGTAGTAAAACAAGTTGTAAAGTTGTAGTACACAGTATGTGTTCTGTGACCTACTGATTAGACATATTCTCATTCTGTATTTGCTGTCTGGGTTAACAGTGTTTTACAGGAGGGATGCAGGTACTGTCACATATCAATGTAGTTGATTTAGTGTACAATTCTACTGTACTGTTATTCTACATCTATTACTACATCTATTACTCATCAGTTCTGCACACTGCTCCTTAACCTCCTCTTTCTCCAAACCCTGTCTCATAATCCTTAACTTGGACTCCTCCCCCTCTTCGTCTCACCTCCTCTCCCTCCTCTTCGTCTCACCTCCTCTCTCTCCCCCTCTCCGTCTTACCTCTTCTCTCTTCCCCTCTCCATCTCACCTCTTCCCCCCCTCTCCTCCCCCACTAGCTGCAGCAGCAGGTAGTGAGGTGGTCCAGCCTCCACCTCTGGCCTATAAGAAGTGGGGTCTTCAGGACATGGATACCATCGTAGACCACAGCAGTGTGGGTAAGAGACACAGGCAAGGATATGAAGTAGGAGAGGGTTAAAGATGGACAGAGGGACTGGTGAGGACCAGGAGTAAGGGTTGGTTAAAAATGGACAGAGGGACTGGTGAGGACCAGGAGTAGGGGTTGGTTAAAGATGGACAGAGGGACTGGTGAGGACCAGGAGTAGGAGTGGGTTAAAGATGGACAGAGGGACTGGTGAGGACCAGGAGTGGTTCAGAGATGGACAGAGGGACACGTGAGAACCAGGAGTGTGGGGGTCAATGGCGACGGAGGGAGAGGGCAGAATGAGCAGAAGATAAGATGAATTGATTGAATTAATAGAGTTGTTGGGCCTCACTAACAGGTCTCTGTCCCTCCCCAGGTGTAATGACACTCTGTGTGTTTGACCAGATGAAGAATGCCTCTATCCTGGGGGGTTTCCATGCCTCTGTAAAGGGCAGCCCCCCCGCTATGAGCCAGTACATCACGGTTGGGGGAGGGCCGTACACAGGCTTCTACTACGCCGTAGAGGTGTGTGTGTGTCCATCTGTGTGTGTGGCATCTGTGTGTGTGGCATATATGTGTGTGTGGCCGTCTGTGTGTGTGGCCGTCTGTGTGTGTGGCCGTCTGTGTGTGTGGCATCTGTGTGTGTGGCATCTGTGTGTGTGGCATATGTGTGTGTGGCCATCTGTGTGTGTGGCATATGTGTGTGTGGCCGTCTGTGTGTGTGGCCGTCTGTGTGTGTGGCCGTCTGTGTGTGTGGCATCTGTGTGTGTGGCATCTGTGTGTGTGGCCATCTGTGTGTGTGGCATATGTGTGTGTGGCCGTCTGTGTGTGTGGCCGTCTGTGTGTGTGGCCGTCTGTGTGTGTGGCCGTCTGTGTGTGTGGCCGTCTGTGTGTGTGGCATATGTGTGTGTGGCCGTCTGTGTGTGTGGCCGTCTGTGTGTGTGTCCATCTGTGTGTGTGGCATCTGTGTGTGTGGCATATGTGTGTGTGGCATATGTGATGGGCACACCTGGTGACATATGTGATGGACACTGTTATGACATTTCAGGATGTACAAGGCCGGATTGTGACCGTTAATTAGGGAAAATCGAGTGATATGAGCACTACACAGAAACATGATACCAATACAACACTCTTCCCCTCTGTCTTTCCCAAACACTCTCTCCCCTACTCTCTCTCTCTTTGTCTCACTATCACTCTCTCTCACTCCCTTCCTCTCCCGCTCTCTCCCTCTCTGTCTCACTATCACTCTCTCCAGGGCAGTTCCCAGCCTCTCCTCTCTCATGTAGCTTTGGCTGTGGCCAGCAAACTCACCTCAGCCTTATTCAGTGCCGCCAGGTAGGTGTTTGTGTGTGTGTGTCTGTGTGTATATGTAGACTATATCTCTTCTAGAGTCGCCATAACCCTCCTACCTTCTCACCCGTATACTTTGTTTTAAGGAAACCCTTATTTAAACTCATAGACAATTTTCCTGATTCTCTGGAGCCGTTTTTTCCCTTTATCTCATTGTTCTGTCTCTATAATCTCCCTTAACTCTCGTCTCTTTCTCTCCCCCCCCTGTCTCTGTCTGTCAGTGGGTGGCTGGGGTGGAAGAAACAGAGTGAAGAGGAGACAACTCAGAAGCAGAAACCAAAGGTGGAGCCTGCTACGCCTCTGGCAGTCAGGTGACCAACACCATCACTCGTATAAGAAGAGCCGTTTTGTTATGCGCACACAATTTGCTCCACACACAGTCACTTTTCCAGTTTGCTTAATCAATTTGCTTTCAGTTTGCCTGTATTAAACCAACCAACGTTGTCTGTTACTCTCCCTCAGATTTGGTCTCCCAGACTCGCGGCGTCACGGCGAATCAATTTGCCTGTCCCCCTGTAACACACTGGCCGGGGTCACGGACGACTTTGGCAGAGTCCTGCTGCTTGACGTTGGCAGGGGGATTGCCATCCGCATGTGGAAGGGTGAGACAGACAAACTTAGATCCTGTTAACAACTAGCAATAATGTGTACGGCACTCATATGTGTAATAAAAACAGTCTGTAGTTCTGAGGTGTTTAACTGTGCTCTCATCTCTGTGCTGAGGGGGTTCTTTGTGCTCCCTGCTCTGTCCTGAGGTGGTTCTCTGTGCTCCCTTCTCTGTCCTGAGGTGGTTCTCTGTGCTCCCATCTCTGTGCTGACTGAGGTGGTTCTCTGTGCTCCCTTCTCTGTACTGAGGTGGTTTTCTGTGCTCCCTTATCTGTACTGAGGTGGTTCTCTGTGCTCCCTTATCTGTACTGAGGTGGTTCTCTGTGCTCCCTTCTCTGTGCTGAGGTGGTTCTCTGTGCTCCCTGCTCTCAGGTTACCGTGACGCACAACTGGGTTGGGTCCAGGTGTCAGAGGGACGAGGAGAGCGTGATACTTCCCCCTCAGTTCCCATCCCTCGACGCTACGCCCAGTTCCTGGTCATATACGCCCCGAGGAGGGGCATCCTGGAGGTGTGGGGTACACAGCAGGGTTCCAGAGTAGGAGCCTTCACTGTGGGGAAACACTGCAGGTACGCACGCACGCACACACACACACACACACACACACACATACATGTCTCTGATCGTGTGAATCTAAACCACACAACCAGTAACCATTCCTTTGTTTTGTGTGTGTGTTTGTGTGTGTCTGTATGCGTTTCTGTGGTTGTGTGTGTGGTTGTGTGTGCGGACGTGTGTGTGTGCGCACGTGTGTGTGTGTGTGTGCGCGTATGTGTGTGTTTGCGTGGTGCGTCAGATTGCTGTATGCTGGCTACAGGCTGATGGGGGTCAACAGTGTGACAAGTCAGGGCTGGCAGCTTCACACTCAGCAGGTGTGTCTGTTTGACCCCGCTACTGGAGCCATCCGTACTGTCACCGTCCCCTTCCATCTGGCCCTCAGGTGAACACACACTACCACATGTAGCTGGGGACGTCAGGGGGACGTCAGGGGAACGTCAGGGCCATGTTTCAGGTCAGATTCAACCTGTGATTGTATTTTCCCGTGTGACAGTGACAAGAAGAGTGAGAGGGCAAAGGACATGCACCTATTGAAGAGACTGGCCACACTTCTGAAGAACCGAGAGCTGGACCCTGGTATGACGACAGGGAGATGGGGGGGGTTGTCTGGGATATAATGAACAGCTCTTATCTTATACCGTCTCTCCCCAGATATCCTGGAGAGTGAGGCCCAGAGTATACTACTGGACATCAAACACCCTGCCATTAAGAAACAGGTCAACACACACACACACACACACACACACACACACACACACACAGGGAGGTCAGCACATCCAGGGGAATGTTCCCTAGGTGAAGGTTCCTTAGTGTTTGTTCTGTTTGTCCTTTAGGCCCTGGAGTCTCTGCTAGCCAACAGAAGTGCACCAGTCTCCTGTCTGACCAGCATCACTCGCTCTTTATTGGCCAGTCTCAAGACCCAAGGTGCCATGTGCTTCCGGATGTTTCTGGGGACAGAATATCTAACACATACCCGCAAAATGTTAATACCTTAATGGCTTGGTTTTGACTGGGTGTTGTGTGTGTGTGTGTGTGTGTGTGTGTGTGTGTGTCTAGATCCTGAGGCGGTGGATGAAGTGTTGCTTCAGTTGTGTTCCTCCCAGCTGAAACTGCTCCAGCTCTACACAGACATCCACCAGCTCCACTTACATATGGATACGATAACCACACACACCGAACCTGTGAGTATACAACCACACACACCAAACCTGTGAGTATACAACCACACACACCGAACCTGTGAGTACACAACCACACACACCGAACCTGTGAGTATACAACCACACACACCGAACCTGTGAGTATACAACCACACACACCAAACCTGTGAGTATACAACCACACACACCGAACCTGTGAGTATACAACCACACACACCGAACCTGTGAGTATACAACCACACACACCAAACCTGTGAGTACACAACCACACACACCGAACCTGTGAGTACACAACCATACACACCGAACCTGTGAGTACACAACCATACACACCGAACCTGTGAGTACACAACCACACACACCGAACCTGTGAGTACACAACCATAAACACTGAACCTGTGAGTACACAACCATAAACACTGAACCTGTGAGTACACAACCATAAACACTGAACCTGTGAGTACACAACCACACACACCGAACCTGTGAGTACACAACCACACACACCGAACCTGTGAGTACACAACCACACACACCGAACCTGTGAGTACACAACCACACACACCGAACCTGTGAGTACACAACCACACACACCGAACCTGTGAGTACACAACCACACACACCGAACCTGTGAGTACACAACCACACACACCGAACCTGTGAGTACACAACCACACACACCGAACCTGTGAGTACACAACCACACACACCGAACCTGTGAGTACACAACCACACACACCGAACCTGTGAGTACACAACCACACACACCGAACCTGTGAGTATACAACCACACACACCGAACCTGTGAGTATACAACCACACACACCAAACCTGTGAGTATACAACCACACACACCGAACCTGTGAGTACACAACCACACACACCGAACCTGTGAGTACACAACCACACACACCGAACCTGTGAGTACACAACCACACACACCGAACCTGTGAGTACACAACCACACACACCAAACCTGTGAGTATACAACCACACACACCGAACCTGTGAGTATACAACCACACACACCGAACCTGTGAGTATACAACCACACACACCGAACCTGTGAGTACACAACCACACACACCGAACCTGTGAGTACACAACCATACACACCGAACCTGTGAGTACACAACCATAAACACTGAACCTGTGAGTACACAACCATAAACACTGAACCTGTGAGTACACAACCACACACACCGAACCTGTGAGTACACAACCATAAACACTGAACCTGTGAGTACACAACCACACACACCAAACCTGTGAGTACACAACCATAAACACTGAACCTGTGAGTACACAACCACACACACCGAACCTGTGAGTACACAACCACACACACCGAACCTGTGAGTACACAACCACACACACCGAACCTGTGAGTACACAACCACACACACCGAACCTGTGAGTACACAACCACACACACCGAACCTGTGAGTACACAACCACACACACCGAACCTGTGAGTACACAACCACACACACCGAACCTGTGAGTACACAACCACACACACCGAACCTGTGAGTACACAACCACACACACCGAACCTGTGAGTACACAACCACACACACCGAACCTGTGAGTACACAACCACACACACCGAACCTGTGAGTACACAACCACACACACCGAACCTGTGAGTACACAACCACACACACCGAACCTGTGAGTACACAACCACACACACCGAACCTGTGAGTACACAACCACACACACCGAACCTGTGAGTACACAACCACACACACCGAACCTGTGAGTACACAACCACACACACCGAACCTGTGAGTATACAACCACACACACCGAACCTGTGAGTATACAACCACACACACCGAACCTGTGAGTATACAACCACACACACCGAACCTGTGAGTATACAACCACACACACCGAACCTGTGAGTACACAACCACACACACCGAACCTGTGAGTACACAACCACACACACCGAACCTGTGAGTACACAACCACACACACCGAACCTGTGAGTACACAACCACACACACCGAACCTGTGAGTACACAACCACACACACCGAACCTGTGAGTACACAACCACACACACCGAACCTGTGAGTACACAACCACACACACCGAACCTGTGAGTACACAACCACACACACCGAACCTGTGAGTACACAACCACACACACCGAACCTGTGAGTACACAACCACACACACCGAACCTGTGAGTACACAACCACACACACCGAACCTGTGAGTACACAACCACACACACCGAACCTGTGCGTACACAACCACACACACCGAACCTGTGAGTACACAACCACACACACCGAACCTGTGAGTACACAACCACACACACCGAACCTGTGAGTACACAACCACACACACCGAACCTGTGAGTACACAACCACACACACCGAACCTGTGAGTACACAACCACACACACCGAACCTGTGAGTACACAACCACACACACCGAACCTGTGAGTACACAACCACACACACCGAACCTGTGAGTACACAACCACACACACCGAACCTGTGAGTACACAACCACACACACAGACTAAACCTGGAGGTACAAAACCACCACACACACTGAACCTGTGAGTACACAACCATAAACACTGAACCTGTGAGTACACAACCACACACACACTGATCTTGCATGCATATCATCTATACTAAATAAACCTGCTTAATTTTAAACAGCAGGTAGAAGCTTATATTGTTTTGTCTTCCTGATTTCAGGGGAAGGGTGGAGCAGGATTGGAGGAGGAGATTGTAGCAGGTTTGGAGGAGGAACTGGCCCGTGTCTCCATCACACTACAGCGCTACACCCAGGTCACCTCAGGCTCCCGACACTCCGTTTCATTTGCCCAGGACTCCCCGGACGCATCACTTCCTGTCCAGACCTTCCTGTCCCAGATGGAATGTGAGGGAGAGAAGATCAGTGTGGTCTCCCGGCCCGACGCAGACTGGACACAGCTGGGTGAGAGGAAACTAACCTTTAAGTCTTTTAGCAGATTCTCCTGTCCAGAGTTACTTGCTGTAATGAAAGTCATTCTTTCCGGCCTTTTTTATACTGGCTTAAGACAACCCGCCATTACAAATGCCACGCTCTTTATTGAGCTGCACAAGACATTATTTTGTTTATTATCTATCAGTGTGTTACAGGTTTCGGTGTGTTTTCTTTCCGTGTAGGCAGCTTTCTGTTCTGGGGCAGTCTGACTGGAAGGGTTCCTCTACAGAAGGTGTGTGACACACTACAGGAGACGGGGATCAGCCCACAGCAGCTACTGGTGAGCGAGGGGGTGGGGTGTGCGACCGGACGCGGAACGACAGAGGAGAATGGACTGACTGTTTGAATTAATTGTGTGTGTGTGTGCGACTTCCTACAGTCTCTGCTGCTGAGTGTGTGGCTACACAAAGAGAAGGAAGTGCTGAAGCGACCAGAAACCGTCAGACACTTACACTCTCTACTCACGGCCCTTAGCTCCATGACAGGTGAGTGCGTGTTCCCGTCTAGGAGTGGTCTGGGCGCAGGCCCGCATGCAGTCCGCAGTAGAGGCGAGGTTTAGTGGGTGTTTGTTCTCCGGCCCCTTAGGCGCAGTGGAAGAGTCGTGGGACGGACAGTGTGTCTCCCCCTGGTGGCAGCAGGTGCGGTCTGCGTGTGTCCAGTCCCACAGTGCTGCTGCAGCTCTGCTGGCTGCGATTGTGTCTCACCACGCTGCCAAGGCCCGCATCACCAGCCTGGCCCAAGCCAAGGTAACACACACACGCTACCAGACGTAGCACTCATATTCACTTAGTGTCATTTAGTCAGTTCTGCCTGGTCACTGGCGTGTGTGCGTGTGTGTTTTTTTTTTAGTTCCAGTCGGAGTGGGAGGCGGTGTCGTTGGAGCTGGAACAGTGGGCAGTGTGTGTGAGACAGCTAGAGGATGTGTTGGCTCTGCAGACAATGCTGTGCATGCCTCCCCCTCAGGGAACACCAGGGGGCGCCACACCACACTGCTCAGTCAAATCCTTGCTTGAGGCCGGCAGAGGTACTGGATGAATACTTACATGAAGATGTTAAAGGAATATCAGAGGACTGGGATTTGTAGTAGTGATGAGTGGAAACGTTTCCATTGGCGTTCAAACACACATTTCGTATCGGTGAGTATCATTCATCTTGTTTTTGTCACTCTGTCAGGCGGTATAGCAGACAGTGTGGCTAAGTGGGTGTTCAGGCAGGCCTTGGTGCCTGGACAGCTAAAGGACATGCTGCAGTGGAGGGGGGAGGCCGACACCACAGAACAGCCACTCCAGACAGTGCAGGGGGAGGGAGAGAAGAGCCAGAAGGATGCAGATTTCGACAGGGCAGCAGGTGAGCCGGTTCTCCATTGGTCACTAAAGAACTCCTACGTGTGAAGTTGTGTTTTGTTGTTGATCTATCAACAAAGTGTTCTTGTGTTACTCTAGAACTGCTGGTGTCTGTGTGTCAGCGTTTCCCAGACTCCCTCTGTCCTGACCTGCTATTTGCCCACTGCTGCTGGGAGTATGTAGTGCAGTGGAACAAAGACCCAGAGGTTACACCAATGCACACACACTCACATCCATACACATTTACACAGACACTCACATCCGTACACATTTACAGACACTCACATCCATACACATTTATACAGACACTCACATCCAATCACATTTATACAGTTACTCACATCTATACACATTTATACAGTCACTCACATCCATACACATTTACACAGACACTCACATCTATACACATTTACACAGAGACTCACATCCATACACATTTATACAGACACTCACATCCATACACATTTACACAGACACTCACATCTATACACATTTATACAGACACTCACATCCATACACATTTACACAGACACTCACATACATACACATTTACACAGACACTCACATCCAATCACATTTATACAGTTACTCACATCTATACATATTTACACAGAGACTCACATACATACACATTTATACAGACACTCACATCCATACACATTTATACAGACACTCACATCCATACACATTTACACAGACACTCACATCCATACACATTTACACAGAGACTCACATACATACACATTTACACAGAGACTCACATACCTACACATTTACACAGAGACTCACATACATACACATTTAAACAGAGACTCACATACATACACTTTTAAACAAACAAACACATACATACACACTTAAACGGACAATAATGTTTAGTTCTCTCTCTGTCTGTTGATAGGAGGGGAGGTATCTGTGTTGGGCTGTGGAACATCTCAAGCTAGTCTCCAGTCCTCACATCCAGCTGGGTAAAATAACTTCTAGTAAATGTTCACTTTGCGTGTCCTCAGTTTATCCCTCAGTGGTTTGTGACAACTTGTATTTCTTTTGCAGGTATCTCCTCAATGATGTGGAACACGTTCATCGTTAAACGTTTCTCCGCTTTTGCCTTCCTAATAGAAAAGGTGAGCTGTATGTATGTATGTATGTATGTATGTCTATGTATATTTGTGTTTCTTTGTGAGACAGCTCTAAGGCGTGGTGCTGCATTAACGCGTCTCCTCATAATGCTTGTCCTCTCCACAGGTTGGAAAGACCCCGAAAGATCGCCTGTGCCGAAGGGTGAGTGTTTGTGGTGTCTCCAGGCACATGGCTGAATCCAAACAGACCTGGGTTTACATGCATGCATATTTCAGTGTTTGGTATTTTGTGTATCTTGGTTATTTATTTGTTTTGATCAATACTAAATCTGCTGGCTTGACTCGAATAACGTAATTTGGGAACGTTGTTTGAGTATTTGAACCCAGGTCTGAGGTAAACGTGTGTGTGCGCGTGTGTGCGTGCTGGAGTAAACTCGTTATGTCTGAATCATCCGTGGTCCCGCCTCTGTCTGTGTTCAGGACGTGGGAATGGGAGACGCCGCCGTCACGTCGTTCATGGGCTCCTGCGTTCAGCTGCTACAGATTCTGATGGAGGTACAGGTTACAACAGGACAGATGCACACAGTTGGGCAGATTAAGAGGTTGACCTGCACTACTGCAGCACAGGTAAAGTGTCTCCCACTCACAGTGTGGATACACACAGGAGCTGCATGCAACTCGCACGTCACCCTGCTGGCCAGAGACCGTGTCACTGCGCCGATGTAGCATAGCGCTAATGGAATGTTTGTAGACGCACAGATGGTGCATGGAGGTAACGCTAATAGGTCGTTGGTAGGTGCACTGGTTCCTCTCCAGGTTTCTTCCTAAATTCGACCCATCGGGGAGTTTTTCCTATATGCTGTTCATCAACTTGTTAATGTGTGCTCTGTCGGGTCCAGGCTGGGTGTGTGTAAAAGCACTTTGTGACAACCTTTTTGAAAAAAGGGGCTTTATAAAATACATTTCATTGATTGACAGATGGGAGCTTTTGCTGACCCTGTACCCCCTCCCCGTATAGGCTGACTCCGGGGTAGAAGAGGTGGCCCCTCCAGAGCTGTGTGTGGAGGAAGTGTGGGGAGGGGCGGAGGGTCCGGCCTCTATAGCAGAACTGGCCCTGGAGCAGAAGGGTGTCCACTACCCCCTGGTGCAACACCACTGTGTCCTGGCCTCCCTGCTACACGCAGCAATGGCCTTCGGCCTCCGAGTCAAACCACTCAGCCTATTCGACAGCAAGGTGAGCCGAAACACACGCCAGGTGAACCAGCATAGAGGAATAACTAGTGCAGCGTGTTCACACCAGGCTTTTTCCCCTTTCAGGGTAAGAATGCCTTCTTCAGAGACCTGGGGTCCATCCAGCTGATGCCCAGTGGAGACATGGACCCTGGCTTGGTCTCCGCCCGGCAGGAGTTCCTCCTCAGGGTGCTGAACGGCTGGGTGAAGACCCAGGTGGAGACCCAGGTGGACGATGGGGAGGGGAAGGATCCTGCCTCCGCCCAGCCAGACTCTGGGTCAAGCAAGGAGACGTGGCCCACGCTGTGTCTGGACCTGGGGCTGTTGCTGCAGGTCAACCCAGACATCCTGCTCAGACACCTGGTCTGTGAGCTGTACAGTCAAGGTCTAGACGCCCGGGCAGAACAGGTGGGTCATCAGATAAAACAGCTGGTAATTCAGCGCTCACAGCCGGGTTAAGGTTTCAAACTAATATGTGACAGAGAAATGTATTTCATAAATACATACATAAATCATCATATCGAAGCTAATATTTGAGCGTGTTTTTGTGTATTTTTGTGCGTGCGTGTGTGTCTGGTTTGCGTCCGTTAGGTCATGTTGGAGGTCGAGGATAAGGACGTGTTGGGTTCCCAGCTGTTGGTCATAACCGGCCAGAGGCTCAGCTACTCTCTGCTCCACAGTCAGACACAGACCCAGCCGGCGATGGAGCTGCTGGCTCGTCTGCCCCCCACACTCTGTACCTGGCTCAAGGCTATGGTGAGTCTGTGTACCAGGTTATAGTCATCTGGTTACATGTTAGAACCTCGCTGTTCACTTCTTGTTATGTGTTAGACGGCACGTTTAATAATGAATTATGAAATAAATGGCTCTAATGTTTAACAACCCGGTAACCTGGATTATCCTGTCTTTAACGCCATGACTCGCGCGCGTGTGTCTCCAGGACCCCAGTGAACTGGCTTGCCAGGCGGTGCCCCTCACTCAGACCAGCAGGCTGGTAAGCCGCCTCATTGAGATTCTACCAGAAAACCACGGCCAGTACAGCCTGGCACTTCACCTACTGGAGGCTGTGGATGCCCTGCAAGGAGACGACTGAGAGGAGAAGAGGAAGGAGGAGAGGGGTCGGGGGGGAGAGGACCGAGAGAGGAGGACCTGGGTTGGGAGGTCTGAGAGGAGTTTGAGGATAGGATTGAGACGAGAAGGGGAGTGGGGTGGTGGGTTAAGAGAACTGAGAGGGGGAGAAAGACCTGAGAGGAGGAAGAGGGCAGGAGGGTCGCGGGAGAGAGTAGTAGCCGGAGTGTGGAGACTAAATGGCTTCTGTGTAATTACACTCCTGCTGTCCTTGCTTGCTTGGACTGTTTGATTGCGAGTGTTAAAAATATGTCTATAATCCTATATATTTCCTATCATGTACAGAATGTAGAGGTGGCCAGTCGTTAAGACACTACAGAGGCTCACGTGTTAATGTTCAATTTAATTAATTGTACGGATGCCAGCTCATCTTATGCTTACATAAGTTTTAATGTTTAAAAGTCTGAATATCTGGAGGGAATATGAGGGTATTGATGGCTATTGTGTTGAATATCTAATTTTCGTGTCACATTTTACTTTTACTTTTCTGTCTCCGTTTGTCAGTCAAAGGGGCCGTTTGTGCCATATTATTATTCAGAAAGCGTCCCATACTCGTATAAATATTGCCCGTTTAATAACAGATAGAAAATGAGTAGGCCCTTCTATTTGCTCTATTTCTACGTGACAGACAAACAGGATTGATCCTCTTGTTGTTTTGGGTTATTTATACACGGACTCGTGCCGTGCATTAGCTGTACGGTCTGTTCTGTGGTTGGACCCCATGACTGAGGAGTTCACCAGGCACACAACAGAATAAAGAGTTGCAGTGCATCTCAGTGATCACTGTCCTCCTTTCTGTCTCCGTCTGGGGTAGGAGCTGAAGAATCAGCTGATGAACACTGGATCAGCTGAATACTGTGTCCAGGGGTCTAAACTGCTTATTCTGGTGCACATGTACTGCTGCAGTATAAGTCTCCTTCTGTCTAATAAAGCATAAAACATCAATAAATATGCATCTGAATACATCCCAGGTTTCACATTCTGCACATCTTCAATGTTTAAGCGGTTTACCATTTAGTAAATTGTTTTTTTTTTTACCAAATTCATGTACACTCCCCTTTCCCCAGACCAGAATATACACTTTATAGTACTTACAGACCATTTTCATAGGATTTCTAACGTCTAGATACATTTTGACTAGCACTTTTTATTATAAAAGTTCAAAGGGTGATAAATGAAACATATTTCTAGTGATCATTCTTTATTTAAAGGGTTGTTTACAGGGATATGAGTACTATACAGACGTTTGCAAGTAAACATATATGAAAGAGATCAACAACCATGAATCCTAACTTGTAAATGAAATGAAACATTGCATTTGTCACACAGTGACATAAGTTACATTACGTCCCCCGTTTGAACATGTTATATACAAATTAAAGCCGAAGCATCCTGTAACCTCTAATTACACAGCCACAAATACATGAGCAACAGTCTAACCTTGCGTCTGCCCAAGGACTCGATTCTCACAATCGTTTTCCCGTGTCGTCTGAGCCGTTCAGGACTCGATACAATAAATGAACCCTTCCAGGAAAAGTCCCTAAAAACTCATGTTTGCAATCCTTTGGAAGAGGTGTCATAGCAACCTGTGACACAATTCTCTTGTCTTCAAATAAATAAGAACAAAACGAATCCTGTCAACCATTCTCCCTCACCACACGTAACAACATGCCAGCGTTACGTGGCTGTCACCATAGCGATACGTTGCCAAGGAGTTCCTTCCTTAACCGGGCCCTTCTAGGGTCAAGCACATAGACCGAGTTAGATGGTGCAGGCAGAGGTATCACAGTGCTGGGTTGAGGACAGCTTGGCAGCGGGGGCAGGGGCATTCTGGGGATTCTGAGGTGTACCGGCGACACCTTGGGCACCGGGCCATGGAGGTGGGCACCGCTGCCACCTGGTATGCACTGTCCTCACGGATAACCCCACCTGATTGGACAGAGACAGAAGGTTACCAGGCGCTGTGACGAGGGAATTTACACTCAAACACAACATGGCGTCTAGTGAGTTTGACAGAGGTTACTGTTTCTCAACTCCAATCCCGGGACCCAGACAACTGCTTGTTTTCTATTCTAAATGAGTATTGGTAAGGAGCTAGCGAGTATTGGGAAGGTGCTAGCTAGTATCAGTAAGGTGCTAGCTAGTATTGGTACGGTGCTAGTGAGTATCGGTACGGTGCTAGCTAGTATCGGTACAGTGCTAGCTAGTGAGTATCGGTAAAGTGCAAGCTAGTGGGTATCGGTAAGGAGCTAGCTAGTATTGGTACGGTGCTAGCGAGTATTGGTAAGGTGCTAGCTAGTATCGTTACGGTGCTAGCAACTACTGGTAAGCTGCAAACTTAGCACTAGAGACTTGGCTGGGACTCACCCTCCAGGTTGATGAGGAAGCTTCCCTGGCTGATCAGGGCATCCGCGGAAATGTCTCGTGGCAGAGCACTGGTCAGGGTGGTCCGCGATGACATCATCAGCTCCGTGAGCTGGGAGTAGGAGGAGGAAGGCTCTTCCTGCAGAGACTAAGGGGGGTTTTGGACAGTGACTGTTAGTGGTGTCCGACCCAGTGTCGTCCTGAGACTTGTTCCGTCTCTAGCATTCAACTATAGCATTAGGGGCCGCCCAACGACTCTCACCTCCATGAGTTCGAAGAGCAGCCCAGGCTCAATCTCAATGGTCAGCTCATACTCAGCGGCGTTGCGTCCATGTATAGAGGACAGGAAGGAATCCCTGATAGCACACGCCCCCTCCACAACTTCCTCCAATCCTGGCCTCCGCCACACAGGACTGCTTTTAATCCAGCCACTCCTGAACAGGGTCTCCCCCACTAGAGAGACATTGAGATAGACTTTTAGAGTCACTGAGACAGACAGGCAGGCGCACGCACGCGCGCACGCGCACACACACACACACACCTTCATGCCCCAGAGTGTGCGAGTACACCTCCTCAGCTAGGTGAGGCAAGATAGGCGCGACAGAGCGAGTCACCCCGTCCAGAACCTCCGCAAGAACCGTCTGACAGGACCGCCGACCCGACGAGTTCTCCGGATCACAGTAGAGTCTGGGATCAAGAGAGAGGCCATTAAAAACCTGTCCAACGGTAATGACAATGTTATAACTGTGTAATAACAGTCCAAAGACAAATAGCGACAAGACTCGGGAACCTGTCCTTGATGACGCTGAAGTAAAAGCTGGAGAGGTCCCTGGTGATGAAGCCCTGGAGGAGACGTGTGGCCCTGCCGGCATCGAAGTCACTGTAGGCGTCCGTCATCTTCATGCTGTAGTTGCGGAGCAGGTGCAGCAGGTACTGGTCAATGTGGCGCATCTCCTTCGGTTCCACCGCCTGAGTGCGAGGGTCAAAACCCTGCAGGTTCCCCAGCATGAACTTCAGAATGGTCCTCAACTGGAAATACCACAGGGGGGAGGAGTTACTACAGTGGTGTCGGCGCGGAGAAGACATCTTCGCCACGACAGACCGGATTCCTCAGACTGGACAAGACTCACCTTGTTGATGTTGTCTCTGGCCGACGCGAGCGCAGCGGGGCCAATCTGGACCTCGGAGAAGACGTTGGACTTCGCCACCCACCAACGCAACACGTCTGCCCCGTAGGCGGGAGACACACTTGGGTCCTGGGAGACGGAGGTAAAAACGACAAACAGCTCAGTACTAACGGTTCCACAGGGTTGATGGGCTCCTCCAGTAAGTGGGAGCCTGCTAGAACACGGCCTCTTACCTCGCCTCCATTGATGACCGTATCCGGGTCTACGATGTTGCCCAAGGACTTCGACATCTTATCTCCTTTCTCACTGACCACAAAGTCGTGTATCACCAGTGCCCTAAAGGACGTACACGTGTTAAAATATTTGCAGTGCTTAAAAGAAGATTTACACGCACACATCTCTACAATATCTACAATGTGAAGGTCTTTGACTGACTTGTAGGGAGCCTTCTTCTGCACTGCAACACTGGTGAGCAGAGACGACTGGAACCAGCCTCCAATCTGGTCCTTCCCCTCCACATACACATCAGCCCTTGGATTTGACTCTGAGGAGTTGACAAGAGAGTGAGAGATCGTTGTGTGTTTTAGGTGGTTTGCCCCAACCAGTCCGACTAGTCCAATGGTTAACATCAGGTAAACTTTCCAGGAATCCTTCACAGGGACAGGGAACGTCGACAAAGAAAGAGATCGCAGCAACTGTCACTAAGGTCACTGAGAACCTCGGGGTAGAAGTTAGAGGATCCAGCCTCCATCATCACCTGACTATAAAAAGGCTTCTGTAGACAGGTGGCACGTGTCAGTTCGAGGGAACAGAGCTGCATGCTGATGGCAGCACGCTAGTTTAACACATCAACTACCCAGAATGCACCATGTGCCAGAGAGATGTGGTGACTTGGCCTGGTGTAGTCCTCACAAACTGCTTAGTGCCATAAAGACACATAGCATTACTATCTGTGTGTGCAGAAGCAGGTGAACACCTGGACAAATGTTTAGCTGGCTAACACTACGCAACGTTAGCACAACCTTCAAGCCTACGAGTGTATTAGCTAGGCTGGAAAGGCTAGTCGGTTCAACGCAACAAACACCGAGCCTCACCTTCAAGAACAGCAGCCCAGGATGTGCCACTGTCAAACCAGATGTCCAACACATCTTCTCCGCGTTCGTATTCCGTTACATCTCCTGCTTTACTCTGGACACACACACACACACAAACGTGTTAACCCCCAAACACCCGTGTGAACGAGTAGCAGGGACACGTCCGGTTCCATTCCATCGTGGCTTACCTTCTGAAGCACCTCCGGGGGCAGTAGGGAAGCCAGGGGCAGTTCCCACCAGCAGTCACTGCCCTTCTCTAAGAACAGCTGGGCCACGTGAGATACAGTGTGTCTGTAGAAGCAAACAGCGCTCTGAGTGGGTTGGCGGATTGTGAGTGCGTGACAATTTTGGGACTACTGGGAAATCACAGGGGGGAAATGACCTAGGACCAGGGAAAACCTCACGCTTTTTGTGAATCTCAATTATGACCTTCAAAATCACAGCAACTCTCCAAAGTGTGTTATATAATAAAGACTGTGGTCTGACAAATGTGCCACTCAGGTGTCCCCTATAGGGAAAAGTCAGAAATCTCTGGGATCCTTCTAGCTTCACAGCAACCAGTCCTTACAGTTTGGTGTGCCCGGGTTAAAATTCCACATGGCAAAAGTTTGGGGGATTAATTAAAAAATACCTGTTGTAGTAGTGATCAATTGTTATACCATCATTGTGTGTGTGTGTGTGTGTGTGTGTAATAACCTGTTAATAAGAGGCTCTCTTGTCTCCTTGTGGTAGAAAACAGGAATGGGCACCCCCCAGCTCCTCTGGCGTGAGATACACCAGTATGGCCTTCTGTCCAGGTGGGCTAACATGCTGCCCCTTGCTGATTCTGGCATCACGCGAACCTTCGCCAGCACTTCCTACACAGTCACAACGAGAGGCTTACAGGAACACCAATCAGGTGCTACGACTGACTGGCTGTCCAGGACCTGTTGAATATGTCTGTATGAGCTGTCCTGAGTGGGCCTCCTACCTTGGCCTTGTCTTTAAGACTGGTGATGTCGATGAACCATTGCTTGCTGGGTCTGATAACTACAGGCTGTTTACTCCTCCAGTCGTAGGGGTAACTGTGGACACACGGCTCCTCTTTCACCAGGGCACCGGCCGCCTTCAGCATGGAGATCACTGTCAAGGGAAACACACAACAGCTTGTAATCAGACAGGCAGTGGCTAAACAACACTGGACAGGGGGTATGTTCATTCCACCGTACCTGTATCGTTCCCCTCCGTCATCACACACTGATTGTGTAGCTCTGGCCCGGCCAGCTCAGTGAACCGGCCGTCCTCGTCCACTAGACATTCCTAAAGCAGAAACACATACACACACACACACACACACACACGCATCTAATTAGTTGTCACTGGAAATTCATAAAAAGTCACTATCAACTATCAGTCTGGAAGCCGGAATATTTCTGCTCCGTCAATCACATCACTATGTCAGTCCACTGTAAGAAACACACCACCGGTAGTTTGAAGTCTGTTGCCACAGTGAAGTCCTCCATCCCGTGGGCTGGAGCCGTGTGGACCAATCCGGTTCCTTTGCCCATTTTCACGTGATTGGCTGGAAGCAACGGAACCTCCTTCCCAGGAATAGTGGGATGGCAGCAGACACCACCCTCAAGCTGTGCACCTGTCCGGGATGAGATAAGAAAGCGTGAAGGCTGATAACCCGCACATCACTTGTTTGTGTGTGTGTGTGTCCAGTTTACCTGTGAAGGTGCCCACACTCTCCAGCTCTGTGCCCAGCAGAGTAGTCAGGCTGGCAACACGGTCAGTTGCTACTAGGAGAAGCTGTGAGCTATCTGCCCTCTTAACAATGGAGTACCTGTGGGAGAAACACTGTCATCAGGGAGGCGGTTCTGATGAATGTACAGTCTATAGATGTCTGTAGACAGGGAAGCGGTTCTGGTGAATCTATAGATGTCTGTAGACAGGGAAGCGGTTCTGGTGAATCTATAGATATCTGTAGACAGGGAAGCGGTTCTGGTGAATCTATAGATGTCTGTAGACAGGGAAGCGGTTCTGGTGAATCTATAGATGTCTGTAGACTGGGAAGCGGTTCTGGTAAATGTACAGTCTACAGATGTCTGTGGACAGCAGCACCTACTGGGTATTGGGCATAAAGCAGACCGCCTGATTGGCTGGGATGGTCCATGGTTGGGTGGTCCACACCAACAGAGAAATACTGCCCAACTCCCCTGCCACTTCTGCCACCTTAGGGGGCACGGTGGACAGGGCGAAGGTGACGTAGATCGCCTTGCTCATGTGCTCGGGGTTGTACTCTAGCTCCGCTTCCGCAAGAGCCGTCCTGAGGGAGAAGAAATAAAGGTATGGAAGCGGGGAAATTAAAGAATGGGTTAAGGGAACACTTAGCAGAGCCTTGTGATATGCAGAAGCCTACCTATGTGCTGCCTACCTGGTGGAGGGAGACCAGAACACTGGCTTGTAGTCCTGGTAAACCAGACCCTAGAAGTGACAACACCAGAACTAACTGTTAAATCCGAAGATAAAGAAGCGGGTCTAAAACCAGGAATCTAACAAAGTAGAAAAAAACGTCATACAGTATAAACCAATTGTTTAGAATCATAAATGCTGATAGGCTAGAAGCTTAGTTAGCCATAGCCTATGAGTGGTTCTCAAACCTCTCCCCCCCTAGCCATCTCGATTGTGTTGTTGCCCTTAGCTAGCCCAAAAGAATCAGTAGTCAAGAGCTTGATAATTAGTAGACAACTGGCATATGACCCAGATACCACAGCAAAGGGCTGTATCCAGGCACTCTGCTATTCTTTGTGGTTTGTTGGTGTTTTAAGCCCCCAACAAAGTCTTTAAGGCAGCGCTGCATGGAAGGCACTCCCCGCCCCCTACAGTTTCAACCAATCACAGCACTGACTGTGTTACGGTGATTGGTTGAAACTGTAGGGGGTGGGGAGTGCCTTCCATGCAGCGCTGCCTTAAAGACTTCGTTGGGGGATTAAAACACCAACGAGCTTCTTTGTGCGTGACAACAGCCAGTAGCCATTCTATATTGGCCATACACCACATCCCTCAGTGCCTTGCGGATTAAATATATCCCACCTTGCTGTGCATGTCCTGGAAGACCTTGAGCTGTGCTGCCTCATAACTCCCATCAAAGGTATAGTAGCAATTATCCCAGTCGGCCATCACACCCCATCGCTGGAATGCCGCGCGCTGCCGAGTAATCGCGCCCTCCGCAAACTCCCGGGCTAGTGACAGGAAAGCCGAGGGGCAATAAATAAACAACAACACACACACACAAACACAACTGGCTTTCTGTTGCCGTCGCCTGAGTTTTTAGCCAGTGAATTACCTGTGAATGTACGCTTTCTCTACTCCACTGACCTTTTTGCCTGACCTGCAGAGGAGTCAGTCCAGCAGTGCCCAGCTCTCCCAATGCCTTCAGCTCAATTGGCAGCCCGTGGCAGTCCCATCCTGGGACATAGTGGACCTGTCTTCCCCTGAGCATCTCAAAGCGGTTCCGGATGTCTTTTAGGATCTGAAACGCCACGACATAAAGGTATTACAACAACGCCCAACGTTGCCAGCGTGAGTCAACACGGATTCATTGGTTGTGTGTCATCAAGTCTACTAAGGACACACAAACACAGCTGTAGTGTCATTGTCAAGTGTATACCTTATTCAGGGCGTGTCCCACGTGCGGGTCCCCGTTGGCGTACGGCGGGCCATCATGTAGACAGAACGCCTTATTGGCCTTCCTGTCTCTCTGCCAGGCGTAGAGCGCATCAAAGCCACACTCCTAGGCACAGAAAAAAAATCAATACACTGACTTATTGCTGTGATGTTTTATGTCATACCAGTGGCAAATATGTTACTGCTAGCCTCTTTAACAGAGGCTTAACAAACATAACACCAGATAAGTACTCGTCTAACAGTGCCTGCCCTCGTTTGTTTTCCTTGGCCCTTCTTAGCAATCTTCAGACACATTACAATGTGGCTACAACATATGCAGTTCACTGGAGAGCCAGCTGGTTAACATTACTCATAAGTTAGGCAGTAGATGGCTAATTTACCTGTTGTATTTGTATCTCCCGGTCAAGCAGTTTCTGCCCGGATAGCTTCGTGGGGAATTCAGTGCGGGGCAGCAGAACACTGTGGCTGTACTTCCCTGGTCCCTGGCTGGCTTCAGGCTGAACAACAGTGCCTTCGGAGCTGACATGTTGACAGCGGCTGGAGTTGAAGGAGAGTGCGGGGTGGAGTAGAGTGTTTCCCCGGGTACTACAAGGTCCCCATCGGGCTACCCTCCGGCTCACTGCAGAGAGGCGGCAGAGCAGCATGGAGAAACAAGCACTTTATACTACACACAAAAAAAACAGCGTTTGGTTGGTTAGTTGTGATACCGTCCTCTGTGACCACCTCTTGCAACGCTGTTACTTCCGGAAGAAGGCATTACTACGGAAACTATGAAGGGACATAATACTTGAAATTCGTTGTGGTTAATATATATTACGGGAATATCGGTTCATGTTTCAGATGCAATAAAACGTCCCTGGTAGACATTATATTTTGAAGCTTTGACTTTGTATATTTTATTAAGCTTTATAAATTGTCTGCATACAAAAGAACATGTCAAAATAGCACAAGAAAAATTTATAATTTCAGCCCCAAAAGTCGCACATATATACTAGATGTTTTTTCCCCAACATTTTTTATTAGGTCCAAGCTATTGAGCATTTTTTAACATCCTTTAGAAAGCATTAAAAACTGTTAACACTTACTATTAACAAGTAAATAAAAAACTAAAGGATGTTGATTGTAGGTTGTTGGTTATTTCCATGTATGTTTTTTTTGGTTTGAGGTATATTATCTAAGTTACATTGGTTCTTAAGTATTGACCTTTATTTTAATAACAGCCGATAAAAGTATTTTAAATTGACTTTTCTAGTAATGCAAAACAATTATCATGTTAATGGTAGGCCACCAAATTCTGAGCTCTTTACATATTTTTTGATTGATCAATATTTGTTTTTGTTGCAATGCAATTGGCGTTAACCAGTAAAAAATACATTCGTTATGCAATTTTAACACGCTCCTTTTAACAGAGACTGTTTTCCGTAGAGGGATAATTAATTTTATTTGGGGCTCAAAATAAAAACAAATCATAAAAGTACTATTAAAACGGCGTTGTATGATTACTTTTTAAATATATTTTTGTACGTTCCCAAATATAAGTGTCACCATGGAGTAAAACACTCTGAAATCAATACTTGTCTTACAATTTACAAGCTACTGAGATTAAAGTGTAATAGCAGCAGCAGCACAAACACACCTAGCAGCTCTATACATCCAGACAAAGTGAATAAAAATGCACTATATATACATGTGTATATAAAATAACTATATAACATTATTATATAATTGTTTATACCGGTATACAATAAATAGTTTGGGAACCAATGAGGAAGTTTGCTGATCTGACGTCACATTCGGTAGGGATATAAAACCTCCTGGATTGGAGGTCCTTATTTATTCGCTTGATTGGACGTCAGTCGAGCAGTCACGCGTAATTTACACGGGAACGACTTTGTTACAACATGACGACAATGCTTACGGTGTGCTTTGCAGTCATTGCCATGCAGTGTGTAGTACTGGTAAGAATTTAGTTTTATAATTATTTGACATTTAATTGATGTGTGTTTATTTTGGGCTAATAATTGAATTCGGGCGATCTGTCAGTTTGATTCAGAATGCCAGAATCTGTGGTTCAGAACCCGAATACACACCATTGCAAATGCCAACCAAATTTGGGCAACAAGACATGTGCCTCTCGATGATGCTCCTCTCAGGGAGGCCGCATCTCTGTAATTGAGCAGTAGAAAATATTTACGGTAATTCTGATACTATGGTATTTAATTTACATCTGTCGTGGAGGATCCCTTCAAACTAGTTAAATATGATTTGATTGGACCCAATTGGGGCGGCAAGGTGGCCTAGCTACTGGTAAATAGGGCTTGGGTCTGGAATAGGGCTTGGGTCTGGAAGGTCCCTGGTTCTAATCCCCCCACGTCAAGGTGAAAACCTTAGTCGTTCTGTCCTTGAGCAAGACAGTTAACCCTAAAATGCTCCCCGGGATGTGGAAGTCAAAGGGAACTGATTGGGGCTGCCCCCTGCACCTCAGGGTTGGGTAAAATGCAGAGGACACATTTTAGTTGAAGGCAATCAGTTGTACACCTGACAATATTAGTATATATGATTTTCTTTATTTGTTTCGGATGCACTACTTTGCTGTTGCCCATTCTTAGTCCACCATGTGCCCTCTTATCTCCCTTTTCAGGTCCATGCGCAAACTACTAGGTCTCCTGGAGTGACTATTAGATCGGGTGGTGTGACTTCCACCGTGACTTCCACCGTGACTATGAGGCCCCAAATTGTTGTCAACACGACCACCCCCAACCCCAAAGGGGGCTGCGCCTCCTTGCACACCAGCGCCTTCACGTTCCTCATCCCTATGGCGGTGGTTGGTCTACACCAAGGACACATCTAGAGGGCTTTTTTTTTGACTGAACATTGCCAAGACCCTAACATCGGCATTTGACGCATGCATACGCGGACGGAAGCCTCCCGTTTCTGCAGGAATGGATTTGGGCAGTCTGGACGTGCACGGGAACACATGCATACTTCATTGACCATCAACTGGCGGTTAATCACAAGTTGAATCTCATAGGCTTCTTTACAGGATTTTAGTCAGTAGTTTTGTAACTTCTTGAATGTCCATAATCTACATATGTGATTTGCTTTTGGTAAAATAATGTTTGTGTGATCTGTGGCACGGTCCTGTGTTTACTCATGCCACACTATTTGATGTTTGTCAGAGGATTAGTTTCATGCAGGTCTACCTGAGAACCAGTTTTAGAGATGTGATTTCTGTATCTTTCTTTGTCTTGGTTTAACCATTCATTGACAATCTTGAACAATAAAATATTACTAATTGTATATGCAGTCTGTTCCATCACTTTGGCGTCGGTTTTCCATATGAGTACGCTATGTATTTCCCGATGCTCTCATCAGTTTAGGGCGCTTCACGAGTGGTAGATGGCAGTAGTGCTTAAGTATCCATGGAAGTATGATTTCAACTCTACGCTATTTGTGGATGCATGAAGCCTAAACTAAGATTATACAGTTTTTCTGGAGCTCCATTCGCTTAGGTTTAACATATGTGATTGGGAAATGTATAGGCTGCAGTTAGACTCAGAAATCGCGATTGGATTAGAACTTGTCGATTAGAAGCATCTGTTTCTGTTCTGAATTAAAACTAACTCGACGAAGAAAGTTTGTATCCAAAACGTGTCGTTTCGTATACGTGTTGGCCTACTAAGGGATACACTTTGGAAGTTATAGTCTCAATCTTGCAAACAATCATAAACAAGTTACGCCTATTTTACTGCTATCAAGTCATATTCACATATTATCAGCAGGGACACGACAACTCAATCCTGGGATAAATATGATTTGTCCCCCGGAATAAACCACTGTAAACATAGCTATGTAACTGTGTCCCCCTCGGGAATTGCTCCTGAGAAAATGTCGTTTAATTGATAGCAGATTTTTGGCACTAATTAAGAGGCATCAGCGAGTACGTTTCTGTTTGTGTTCATTTAAAGAATTGATGGTGATTTGGGGATATTTCAAAGTCGGACTGGGACGGAAAAACATCCAGACCACTTTTTAGTCAGTTCCCGTTCCAACGTTTTGGAAATATTCAAGCAGGCTGCATTACTAGCTAACAGGTGCAGTTGTGCCCTCTTAAAGTAGAGCAACAATATGGTGTCTCTAAGTGCAAATACTGATCGTTCTGATGGAAATCTGATCAATGAACAGTTTCGACATCTGTTGATCCATAACTTCTCGTGACACGCGAATCTGTTCTAACAATAAATATGATAGGTCTCTGTAGATACCACATATACATACACATTTTAATCCATATATATACCGTCTGGAGTCTTTTTAGAGAGTATGCCAAGGGTGTAGCAAGGGTGGTTTTGGTGTTATTTATTAAATGATTCCATGTGTTGATTTACATTTTTTATGTCTTCACAATGCTGTTACAGAAACGTTAATGGAGCGCGGATCTGACGTCACGTTTGGTAGGGGTATAAGATTCCCTGGTTTTGTTAATGGGGTACACGTCGGTCTGTTAGTAAGTCTGTGAGGTTACTGGAATATAGCCTACGGAAGGAACGAAATACAAAATGACTAAAATGCTGACCGCACGTATTGGATTCCTTCTGATTGCAATGCACTTTGTATTGATGGTGAGCACTTGATTTTACATTGATTTTATGTTGAAGTTATCTTGCGAATAATTGGCCTCAATCGGGTGTTTTCAGTCAGCCTGATTTGCTTAATCAACAATACCCACAACCTCAAACATTTTTATTTGGTGTGACAATCATGGGGTCTTTTTAGACGCTGCATTCTCCAATTAATGAAGCTATTTAAAACGTTCAATTCGAACTTTAAAATGCAATCGTGTCTTGGAAGTTAAATTGCACGGCGGTCTTCTAGGACTCATATCCGAACCTTACACTTTGGTATAATGGTACTTTTCTGTTATTGAATATTTTAGATTTTGTTTTTGTGTTGCTCGGTCCGCACCGTCTCTCCTGTTTCAGGTCCTCCCCCAACCCACTACCAGCTTTCCGCCAGTGACTACCAGAGCCGTCGGTGTGACTTCTAATGCGACCACGATGCCCCAGCTTGTGGCTACAACAACAACCCCAAACCCAAAAGGAGAAGGCGCTCCCTCACAATCTAGCGGGTTCACACTCCTCATCCCCATGGCGGTGGTTGGTCTCCTACAGGGACACTTCTAGAGGGCTTCTCAACCGAACATTGACAAGAGTTTCACATGCCTCTAATGCACAAACCTTTATTTGCAGGGATGGATTTAGCAGGTTTCATGCACACGATGACACATTCATTCATCACTGATAATTAGCTGACTGTAATACACAAGGGTCTTCAAATCTCTTATGGTTACTGACTTTTTTTTCTTCCAATGTATGGACATGAAAGTGTGTTTCGGAGTTTTTACTTCTTGGATCCCTGAAATGAACTCTGTGGCCCTAACTGAATAGCTGCATTGGTCTCGTCTGTGGCACATGCCCTTTATTTTCTCATACCACAAGTATGTTTGTCAGGATTGGTAGCCCACAGATGCAGATGAGATCTGCTTTTAAATGTAACGGTCTGTAGAATTCCTGAACATTAATGCCATTAAGTGTACATGCTGTCTGAATAATAAACTATATGTTCTATCAATGTTTGCCTCGAAAAGCCCTTTGTTGCTTATAGCCCAAGTATAGGAGTCCACTGGTTTAAGTTATTTCCAGAGCCTTCTCAATGCTTCAGTATACCTGAGTGATGGCGGATGTCATATACCTTGCTCAAGAGCACAACACCAGCCAACATTTCTCAGAAAAACAATTTGCTTCAGTTATTCAGTAAAAATTAGTCTAAATTTGAATTTCTTGCCTGAAATCTAAATTGTTTCTCCTCTCTTAAAGCACGGAAGGAAAATGTTTTTGGTTCTTTGCCTTGGTGCCAAAGACCAAGCCATTACAACAAGTACTAAAAGCAGGGCCTGCAGTAACTAAGATTTTACGAACTTGAGACCTGTCACATGTGTCACTAATTCTCTTGTCGCTAAGAAGAAACGAGGCAATTGGTTATGCTGCCACTCGGATAAATATTACATTACTCTGCCAGTCACTATTTCAGCACAGGCACTCGACAATGGCATACTTGCAGATAATGATTAAGTGAAATGGGATATTTTCTCACGGCACACTATTGGGATTGATTTCCCTCTTTACACAACTTCCTGCACCCATATACACCACCAGTCCATGTCATTCCCTATTTTTCCGGGACTATATTTTTTTGACGCAATCACACAACATTGAGAACTTGATCAAATGTTTGGACCAACTGGCTACAATAAGATGTAGGCTTTTAAAACTGGCTGTGCCTGCATAAAGGGTTTATTAAAAAGAACCAGTAGCCCAAATGTTACAGAAATGTACGGTTTTATAGAGTTTTCGATGCTTCCAAATACTGTACTTAACTAATTAGACCTACTATCGGGAATGTAGGTATCCTGCCCTGATCTCCAAATTGTATGGAAATATGCTTAATTAAGGCATATGTGAGGACTACTATAGTTGGTAAAGCTGTCGAATTGGGTTAGTCTCTAACCGTTTTACTTCCAAGATGAATAAAACACTGCTTCTGTGTTGCTGACGGTCGCATCCGGATATAATAACGAATAGGCATCAACCGTGATATTTCTGATTATAATGACGATTATCATTATGGCCAATTAGAAGCCGGAGGTGTGATTTCGGGGGGGCCTCTTAATGACGTCACGTGCGGTAGGTGTATAAAGTCCTCTAGTTTTGTACTCCCTGCCAGGTGAAAGCGTGTCGGTAGTTTGTCTGAGCTGAGCATATGCAACAGTGAGTCTGAGAGGAACAGTTCAGCGAAATGACTACAATGGTGGCAGGTTGCACTGGATTCCTTCTCCTTGCCGTGCACATTTCATTACGGGTATGCACTTTGCTGGAGTCATTTGGCCCAAGCATCCTAAAGTTTTTACGCCGTTACATTTATTTGTTGAATTCAATATTGTGGTCATCTCGATTTTTTATTTTTACTACAGAATGTTGGTATACTGGACACGGATGTATTAGTATCATTGACATTGTTTGCTGCCTCACGAAATCCTCCAGAAAATGTTTAATATAGAACATTGTAATTGACGGTAATAATAATAGACCTAGTCACCGCAGGGACACATTGAATACATTTTGTGACACATGCTCTGTCAAACAACAGTGTAATTGGTTTAGGCCAGCCTCACTGTGCCCATCCAAACATTTCTTTAAATTAGTTGGATGACTGTGACCTGCAAATGTTGCCTCGTATTTGCAGGCCAATCTTGTGACCAATGCTCAATCAGTGATTCCCCTTTTCTGTTCTCCGGTATAAGGTGAATGGGCAAAACCCTCCTGTAACAGCCCCGGCATTGAGAAACCAAACAACCCTGGTAAGGATTGTTTATAACTTACTTGTCGGGTCCTACAGAATAACTGGGTTTTATTTGTTAAGTTCTACCCATTTATGAGTAGATATTCTGGGAAATGGCCAATGCTTAGAGCCTTCCATGTTTAAGAAAGCTGTTAAAGGCATTGAATGGGCATCATCCAATGTATCATCAGAATTCCTCCTTTGGTACACGTGTGCCAGTTCATATAGCCTGGCACTTGTTTTGCCAGTGCTGGGGATTTCATTTTGACCGCTATAACCCAATGCTCTGTCACACTGGATTACTAAAGTGGCCAATGCTTTTTCTGTTCTAGCCCGACACCACTAGAGCGACATCAGCTGTGAGTGTGATGATGAATACTGGAGTGAATTCCAGCATGGCCACTTTTCCTGATGCCACTACCTCAAATGTGGTAAAGAGTATTTTGTTTTAATTTGATGCCCTGTGGTTGTGCACTGTCGTTACCTGACCACCCTATTGTCTAGGAGCTTGTTGAAGTTACACGACACAACCTAGCCTCCCCTGTGTCTTGAATATTTCTTGGCTGATATTGCATCCATAAAAGAGATCAAGGTCACTTGGCTCTCGGACATGTTAATGCTAATTATTTAACAGTCCAAATATGTAGCACCTCATTTGAATGTTTTGCACTGATTGTAGTCGGTAGCATAAAATGGGTTGTCTAATAAATTGGTGGGTGATTTTGCTAAGTGGGACTTGTGTATAGATGGAGCTGCTTTTAGTGTTGCAACTTATTTCATCACAGTAAAAATCTTTTTAATAAATCTCAAGTTGGCCTATAAGGATCGGACCGGTTTCTAATTTACTATGTAATGTCATAATCTGTCTCTTATCTCCTTTAGATCAACAGGGTGACTAATTTCCCTGCTGTGACTGCTGCTGCTACCAATACTGTTAGGCTGACTGCCACCGCAACCACGACGCGTCCCGTTTCTGCCACCGCAACGCGTCCCATTTCTGCCACCACAACCACGAAGCGTCCCGTTTCTGCTACCGCAGACATCTCCAATCCCAAAGCAGCCGGTGTGTCCTTGCAGTCTCGCTCGTCCACAGTCCTCATCCTTCTGGTGGGGTCTCTGCTACACGGCTGCTGCTGAAGGGCTCACCTGCACCCTCTAAACACCACCAAGTATTGTTGGCTTAAAGGGGCTAACTGGCTTCCTCTAAGTGACATTCTTGTGAATAGTCAAAAGCTGCATGTGCGTGACCTCATGACGGTTGCGTGGAATTACTTTATGTTGACTAAGATAAATAACGAATTCTCCCCTTTCCACAACGATATGGTTTCACAAAGCTATCATAAGCATCATTCTTTAATGGGTTAAGGGCCAGTTTGCTCGTTGTTTCAGACTTGTAGGGGTACAGGGTTCACTAGCCAAGGCCTATGATGTTGTCACCACCTCTGGGGACTGCAGTTTAATACACTTCTCTGACTTGTGATCACAAGGGCTAATTTGGGGTTTGCTACATTGTGATGGTAACATTTCTGTGCGCTTGCAGTCAGATGCCACTATGTAATAGCTGAGAAGCTTTATTTATTGCTTTATCAGAATGTCACCACTTGATGTATGCTGTCTGATTTTATAAATGTCAGTTTTTTTGGAGATTATACTTGAAAAGATTTGTTATTTAATAAAATGTGAACTTATACTTGTCCTGTCTACATGTTTCATACCCCAACTGGTCCCTTGAATGTGTGCTAGGCATTTTAGAAAGCTAGCTAATACATGTGACGCCCAAAACAGAACTTGACTAATGTTCTCCGACAATTAAGTTCTTAAATTTTCTTTGTAATTGGAACACGGCAGCAGTTACACATAATCTAAAATGGTTGCTGTTTTGTGGACCGTATAAGTAGCTGTTACATGTGCAGTTCATCGTAATAATTAATCAAACTTGATTTGTTGCTGATTACCGATACTACTTCATGTTGGCCAGCGGTTGGCATCCAGATTATTGGTGCAATGCCGCCACCTTCTGGTCAGGAGTGTGGCTCAGACTTGTACTCAGAAGCCCTAGAATTCACTTCACCATCCATTTTAAACATAATAAAAAACAATGCCCCCTATCACTGCTTACACTCATATCTAATAGAAAACTCCTGTGTTGCTTAAGGAAGGTAACAGTGTCCTAACCTGTGCTCTTACCTGACCTCCCTGATTTTCTATTCTTGTGGCGACTGAAGGAGATCGAATAGGACTTCTTGGCAGCTGTTTGAGTGAAACAACCTTAAGATGGCTAGGAATGAGCATATCAGCACCTTATCTTGTCTAATGTTTTTCCACCCATCCTAAGGCAACTAACACAGCCAACATCGCACTCTCCAGATCAACCTCACATTTCCCGTTTTACCTCTAACAATAACAGGCCACTCCAAAATTCATTCGCAACAGCGTTCCCTATACTCGACCAAAGTCATCCTTCTGCCATCTCCCATTCTCACAGACCTCCTGCCACACTACCTTCCCCCGGGTCGGCAAGAGTCCACCGCGCAACCACGCTTATCAACACAGCCTCCACTCAGGGAAGTGGCGGTCACACCCGTTTGGGTGGCCATAATAGACAGAAAACCAAACAATCACCCTCGGAACCTCCCCCCATTTTTTTTTTACAATCCTATCTGTTATTCGATCTGCGCAAACCCATTCTTCCCCCGCACACTGTCATTAGAAATGGCCCAATTGTGTAGGAAAGCACCCCCCATCGGGCAACACTGCATGCATTCATCAATTAAGTGTTTTCAGCCGTGATGTTTCTAATTACTTACTTTCTAATTAATTAGGCATCCACCTGAACGAGTTGAGATGATTGGCGTGGGAACCCTGTTAATCTGACGTCACTTTCGGCAGGGGTACAAAGTCCCTGGTTTTTGACTCGGGTTAATATTGAGTAAGTTTGTCGACTGCCTGCAATTAAACGATACACGTAGCCGGCGCTGAGAAGAAACCTGCAGAGATGTCTAACATGGTGTCGGTTTACATTGGCGTCTTTCTCCTGGCCATATATTCTTCATCACCGGTATGAACATTTCTGCTGAAAAATAAGTATTTGAAACTGTTTGTGATTCTTCTCCATCAAGTAGGCCAACTATTTTTGAAATTAGGCCATTTTAAAAACTTGGATATTATGTATTTATGTATCAAAGGCTACAACAGGGTTTTGGTTTTCTATTTTCAGGTAATTGCAGGACTGTCTGAATTCGGCGTGCTCTCATTAATTGCTCCGTAACAAATGGTCTCGGATGTTTAATTCATATAAATTGGTCACAACTAATAGATTCGACTGATGCACAGTAGGCTACAGTAATTTAGAAGTAGCCTAATTTAGACAGCTGAATAGGAAACGCAATACTTAAAGCAAGTAGTATTTGAGTAACTGACTTGCACGTGTATAACTTAATTCTCAGTCTGTGACGCATCCCCCCTCTTCTCTCACTAGGTCACTGGGCAAACCAACAAAACAACTGCGAACACTGATGTTGCCTCCACGGTAAGACTTGAAGATCTGTAATATCATCATCCGCTGTTTTATTGGGTCTGACATTCTGTGAACACTCTTGAAACATTAAGCCA
The DNA here is from genome assembly GCA_029465975.1 of Dallia pectoralis. Lineage (NCBI taxonomy): Eukaryota > Metazoa > Chordata > Actinopteri > Esociformes > Umbridae > Dallia > Dallia pectoralis. The sequence continues at coordinate 6,698,457 of CM055757.1, read as the reverse complement.
TTTTCTGGGTTATTGGCTGGCGTGCTGTAGGGTTACTGCCGCAAGTTCATTTCCCCCCCATTTAACTCCAAAAGGGACGCCATAATGTGTTGTGAATTTATTACACATAATAATCCAGCATCTTGATTCTGATGGATACTGAATTGTCAAGGTGCAAATGTCACCTGCCTAGGTAACCAGATGCATGTCATCCCACTTGGATAAATGCATTTAACAGTGGTTTTTAATGGTATGGTCTTATGTCTAGGCCAAAGCCTTTACACTTGAATTTGTCCAAGTGTACTATTTTACTTACCAAAGTGGCCAATGCTCTTTTTGTTTTCTGTTCTAGGTCATCAGTTCCATGACTACCGTGAGTGGGATGCCTGGTGGCGTGACTTCTCACATGACCACGATTGCTGATGTGAATATCTCAATCACGGTAAAGTGTTTTGTTTTAAAAAATACTGCTTTAGGGTTATTTACAAGGTGCACTCTGTCACATGACCGCCATATCTGCATTTTTGCTCATCAAGTCGGGATGAGCGGTCAGCATTTTTAAAACTAACAGTTTCAAATTCAGTGTAATGTCATAATCGGTTATATCTCCTTTAGATCAACAGGCGGACCAATTCCCCTGCTGTGACTGCTGGTGCCACCAATGCTGTTAGCATGACTTCTGACGTGACCACGAAGCGTCCCGTTTCTGCTACCGCAACCAATCCCAAAGCAGCCGGTGTGTCCTTGCAGTCTCGCTCGTCCACAGTCCTCATCCTTCTGGTGGGATCTCTGCTACACAGCGGCTGCTAAAGGGCTCACCTGCACTCTCTAAACACTGCAAAGTATTGTTGGCATAAAGGCACATTTCTTGTAAGTTAGGTGTGTAACCAGGGTTACACACTGAATTATTTTATGAATAAGGGAGCGCATAGGATAAAGTGTTGCATTTTGTTCACTGAATTGTGTATCACATGGTGACACACCCCCCCCTACTGGTTTCCTAGAGGATACCATTTTAAGTAGTTTCACCATCCTAACCTAAGCAATGCTTACTTGATGCGATTTGATACACTGGTCTTACTTGTGGTCACCATGTTGAGACCTTTGGAGTATTGTAAAACGGTTCCCTGCACATGCAGTCAGACGGAAGTGTATTTGCGTTGAGTTGGTGCACCTGTGTGATTTTACGAATGTCTGCTTTGTCTTTCAATTTTAGATATATTACTCTGTGACATATGCCTAAAGTCGTATGTTATTAATAAACGTTTAATTAATATTACTCTGACTAACTGTTCCTTTGCATTTGTGTATATTTAGCTGACATGGAAAGAACTGAACATTGACTACCATGTAGGGAATCCTATACATTGATATTGACACAACTAGTTTGTCTTGGGTGCCTGTGAAGCAATAGTTTGCTGTGTCCAGTGAGCTTGAATGTTAGTGTGTCAATAGCATAGCGGAGAGACTTGCATGTGATGCCTGGAATTCCAGATCATCCCTGTCTTAAGTGATTAAGTCCCGAGTATTGGCACCTTGCTTCAGACAAGAGCCACACTGGGGCAAACATGCGCAAGAACGTAGCGAGGGGCAGCGGCATTGCTCTGTGCTCTCCTTGCTGTCTTCATACTATAAGTCTGTGGAAGATGTAAGCAGGAGAACGAAGCTTTCCTGGTAAACAAGCCTTTAAAATGAAGAGATGGAAGGCCTGTAGTACCAGCAGAAAATTGGTGTGGATATGTGCTGCAAATGGAGAGGAACATCCTGAATAAGAGGAATGATGTTGCTCGCACAGTGGACTTTGTGAATAGGAAGGTGTTTGCTCGAAGACTGAGGCTGAGAACACCAAAAGGACCCAGTTGTGAGTCCAGGGCAGGGCTAAACACCAGGGATCAAGTAGGACAGAACCAAATATCTATTTTGAGGAATCAGGAACCCTCTAAGCCTAGCAGGTTTAAAAATGTACTTGTTATAGGATAATTTAAGTTGTACTGATTTAGAGGCAGACATTTGGGATTTCATAAAGCATTATTAAATCAAATAATGTGCATGATCTACACAATTTGCCCTCTAGTCTAACAAAGGAAATGAACACATCTGACGTGTATCGAAAAACAAACATTGAATCTCTGAGAGGCGGCTGGCAAGCATGAGGTATAGAGCAACAGAGGGATATTGTCTCTGCTGATCTTAGGAATGTGGAGTTGGGAACTGGGGAAAACAGTACACTACCCAGATAAAAATAACCAAAAAATGTCTAATACTGATTAGAATAAAGGAGACTGATATGGGAAAGTGAATGGGATAAGCAGAGGAAGAGACAGGCGACTGATACTATTAGATTAATCAACCTAAAACATACCTACTAAAATATTACAATATGACTCTCCCATTTATATAGATTAACGTAGTTATGGCTAGAGTTTCACTATATTTATATCATGGTATGTATCAATGTACCTTAATAAGCTTGTGGTTATTGTTGTATAGTATTACTATAGGGTTACTTCAGGTATTATGATATATGCAAACTTAACATGAGAACCATGTAGTTCTGGTTGTAAGGGTAGATGTAAAGAATGAAACCATAACCTAAAGAAAAATCATAACCCTGCCCTATTTTCTGATCAAAGTAGGGAAATGGAGCAGTGAGAAGATTACATTGAGAAAAAGAGCCATCTTGGTTGGTTCTGGTTTGGGTCCACGCTTGAGTTGGACATTGAGTTGGTTTCTCTACAATATAGTAATCGTTTGTATTCCCCGCAGGAGGTCGCTGTAAGATCTTTTTATGTGTTTATTTTCCATTTATCTGGTGATACATTTTGAATTAATATTATTGTCGAAATCGAAACCAGTGCCATGTATGGCACTAGCCCTGGACGCCGAAAATGCATTTGGCCGTGTCTCATGGCCTTTCCTTTTTAGAGTTTTGAGGAAATACGATCTAGGTCCTGGCTTTGTTAAATGGGTTCAACTGTTGTTCTCGTCCCCAAAAGCGTCAGTAAAGGTAAATGTGTGTTTCTCACAAAAATTTCAGTTGGGGAGGGGGTGCCGACAGGGGAACCCACTTTCGCCTCTCCTTTTTTCCCTCAGTATAGAACCCCTTGCACAGTTAATACGAGATAGCACAGATATTAGCGGTATTGAGTTGAGCGGAGAGGAACACAGATTGTCGCTATATGCAGACGATGTAATTGTGTATATCTCAAACCCTACAAAGTCTGTCCCAAATTTAATGAAATGTACTGAGACCTTCGGATTTTATTCAGGTTATAAAATAAATGTGACTAAGACAGAAGCGCTCCCCATGAACAATTTAGTTTCCCCACAGATGAAGTTAGCATTCTCCTTTAGATGGCCCAGGGAGGGAATTAGGTATCTGGGAATTAATATACCCCCTGACCTTAGTTTATATCAAAGTAACTATATTAAATTAATAGATAAAATTAAGCAAGATCTGAACCGCTGGACTGCACTTCCTCTTACTTTAATTGGCAGGGTGGAAGCTGTTAGAATTAATGTTCTCCCAAGGCTCCTCTTTCTTTTTTTCAATCTCTACCAATCTCTCTACCTAAATCTACTTTTGGTCTTTTGGATTGTCTTATCTCAAGATTTATATGGCAGGGTAGGAGACCCAGAGTCAGATACAAACTCTTACAACTGACAAAAACTAAAGGGGGTCTAGGCGTACCTAACTTGAAGCATTACTGGTTAGCGTCACAACTACGTGCAATGATAGTGTGGTTATTAGATGACACAAGTACAAGATGGCTCAGTATGGAAAAGAGTTACAGTCCTGATATGCCTTTGTCAGTGATCCCCTATAACGGGACTAAATCCACCAAAGACCTTTTGGGAGAATGGTCGAACACAACATGTGTAGCTTGGAAGGAAATTAAGTTGACAGGTGATCTCTCTATTTTGAGTTCAATTGCTTACATTAGAGATTTTCTTCCCTTGAGACTTGATACAGGATTCAAAAATTGGAAACTGTTGAACCTTCATTATGTACACCAATTATAACAACTTCAAATCATTCGAACAACTGAGAGCAGATTTTAAATTACCAAGAACAGACTTTTTCAGATATCTACAATTAAGGAGCTTTATACTCAAGCACCCAAACTGGAACAGATTAATGGAGCCCTCCCTTTTAGAACAATATTTATTAAAAATTCAGAGCGGAGAACATATGAGGAAACCAATAACCAGTGTTTATAAAATTATTGCTTCAATGACAAAAGATAACTCATTTAATGTGAAAGACAAGTGGGTTAGGGAGCTACAGCTTGATATGTTTGGTTGGGGATTTGTACTCATAAAGTCACAAATGCCAATTCGTGGAAGGAATTTCAATGGAAGATAAATAACAGGTTTTTCATAACAACACAAGTTGTGGCCAAAATGAATCCGAATCAATCGTGTCAATGTTGGAGGGGGTGCGGAGAGACAATGGCTACTCAATCACATATTTTTTGGCAATGCCCATTGTTAAATAACTTTTGGAAATCAATTTTTACATATATTAATAAAGTACTGAAGGTTGAACTGGTAAGAGACCCTCTGATAGCAATCCTAGGGATGAAACCAGCTGTAATACACAGTAGGAAAGATATGTATTTATTACAGATATTACTGGTAGCAGCAAAGAAAACAAACAATAACAAAAAAATGGCTTAAAAAGGAGTCGCCAACTCAAGCTGAATGGCTAACAACTATAAGAAATATTTACACTATGGAAAAAATTACATATTCGCTGAGATTACAAAGCGAACTTTTTATGGAAAGATGGGCACCACTAATGTTGGTGATGGAGGACTCTTAGAACTAGCTCTGACTATAATTGCCAAGTGAATTTGTTTACAACCCATGTTTTGTTTTAAGTTGATGTTTGTTCTGTTCAAATTGTTTATTTTAAATGTTGATTATTTTTTATTTTACGTGTACTTCTGGACAGAATCTCCTGTGGACTTGATCATACATGTATGAGTGTGTGAATGTTAAGACCCCTTGTACAGAATGTTGTTTCTGAGCGGAAGTAATTGCTGTTAAAGGAGATCTGAAGAATATTCAAAATAAAAAAAGCATGGCCACTTTTCCTGATGCCACTACCTGGCACTCAAATGTGGTAAAGAGTATTTTGTTTTAATTTGATGCCCTGTGGTTGTGCACTGTCGTTACCTGACCACCCTATTGTCTAGGAGCTTGTTGAAGTTACACGACACAACCTAGCCTCCCCTGTGTCTTGAATATTTCTTGGCTGATATTGCATCCATAAAAGAGATCAAGGTCACTTGGCTCTCGGACATGTTAATGCTAATTATTTAGCAGTCCAAATATGTAGCACCTCATTTGAATGACTTGTACTGATTGTAGTCGGTAGCATAAAATGGGTTGTCTAATAAATTGGTGGGTGATTTGGCGAAGTGAGACTTGTGTGTTGATAGAGCTGCTTTTAGTATTTCAACTTATTTCATCAAAGTAAAAATGTTGTCCTATAAGGACAATCTGTCTCTTATCTCTTTTAGATCAACAGGATGACTAATTTCCCTGCTGCTGCTACCAATACAGTTAGGATGACTGCCACCGCAACGCGTCACATTTCTGCAATCCCAAAGCAGCCGGTGTGTCCTTGCAGTCTAGCTCGTCCACAGTCCTCACCCTTCTGGAGGAGTCTCTTCTACAGGGCTGCTGCTAAAGTCCTCACCTGCACTCTCTAAACACCACAATGTATTGTTTGCTTAAAGGGGCCAACTCACTTCCCCAAGTGACATTCTTGTGAATAGTCAAAATCTGCATGTGCGTGACCTCATGAAGGTTGCGTGGAATTACTTTTTGTTGACTGCAAGGCCTATGATGTTGTCACCACCGCTGGGGACTGCAGTTTAATACACTTCTCTGACTTGTGATCACAAGGGCTTATTTGGGGTTTGCTACATTGTGATGGTAACATTTCTGTGCGCTTGTAGTCAGATGCCACTATGTAATAGCTGAGAAGCTTTATCAGAATGTCACTTGATGTATACTGTATATCTTTTTGAGATGATACTTGAAAAAATTTGTTATTTAATAAAATGTGAACTTATACTTGTCCTGTCTACATGTTTCATACCCCAACTGGTCCCTTGAATGTGTGCTAGGCATTTTAGAAAGCTAGCTAATACATGTGACGCCCAAAACAGAACTTGACTAATGTTCTCCGACAATTAAGTTGTAAAATTTTCTTTGTAATTGGAACACGGCAGTAGTCACATATAATCTAAAATGGTTGCTGTTTTGTGGACCGTATAAGTAGCTGTTACATGTGCAGTTCATCGTAATAATTAATCGAACTTGATTGTTGCTGATTACCGATACTACTTCATGTTGGCCAGCGGTTGGCATCCAGATTATTGGTGCAATGCCGCCACCTTCTGGTCGGCAGTGTGGCTCAGACTCTGAAGCCCTAGAATTCACTTCACCATCTATTTTAAACAAAATAAAAAGCAATGCCCCCTATCACTGCTTACACTCATATCTAATAGAAAACTCCTGTGTTGCTTAAGGAAGGTAACAGTGTCCTAACCTGTGCTCTTACCTGACCTCCCTGATTTTCTATTGTTGTGGCGACTGAAGGAGCTCGAATATGACTTCTTGGCAGCTGTTTGAGTGAAACAACCTTAAGATGGCTAGGACTGAGGAGGAATATGCATATCAGCACCTGATCTTGTCTAGTGTTTTTCCACCCATCCTAAGGCAACTAACACAGCCAACATCGCACTCTCCAAATCAACCTCACATTTCCCTTTTTACCTCTAACAAATACAATAACAGGCCACACCGGCATCCATGGAGCCACCTCCGGATACATTACTAAGGTCCTTATCCTCAGACCAAACACTCACAATTAATTCGCAACAGCGTTCCCTATACTCGACCAAAGTCATCCTTCTGCCATCTCCCATTCTCACAGACCTCCTGCCACACTACCTTCCCCCGGGTCGGCAAGGGTCCACCGCGCAACCACGCTTATCAACACAGCCTCCACCCAGGGAAGTGGCGGTCACACCCGTTTGGGTGGCTATAATAGAAAACCAAACAATCACCCTCGGACCCTCCCCCACATTTTTTTTTACAATCCTATCTGTAATTCGATCTGCGCAAACCCATTCTTCCCCCGCACACTGTCATTAGAAATGGCCCAATTGTGTAGGAAAGCACCCCCGTCGGGCAACGCTGCATGCATTCGTCAATTAAGTGTTTTCAGCCGTGATGTTTCTAATTAATTACTTTCTAATTAATTAGGCATCCACCTGAAGGAGTTGAGATTATTGGCGGGGGCACCCTGTTAATCTGACGTCACTTTCGGCAGGGGTACAAAGTCCCTGGTTTTTGACTCGGGTTAATATTGAGCAAGTTTGTCGACTGCCTGCAATTAAACGATACACGTAGCCGGCGCTGAGAAGAAACCTGCAGAGATGTCTAACATGGTGTCGGTTTACATTGGCGTCTTTCTCCTGGCCATATATTCTTCATCACCGGTATGAACATTTCTGCTGAAAAATAAGTATTTGAAACTGTTTGTGATTCTTCTCCATCAAGTAGGCCAACTATTTTTGAAATTAGGCCATTTTAAAAACTTGGATATTATGTAGTATCAAAGGCTACAACAGGGTTTTGGTTTTCTATTTTCAGGTAATTGCAGGACTGTCTGAATTCGGCGTGCTCTCATTAATTGCTCCGTAACAAATGGTCTCGGATGTTTAATTCATATAAATTGGTCACAACTAATAGATTCGACTGATGCACAGTAGGCTACAGTAATTTAGAAGTAGCCTAATTTAGACAGCTGAATAGGAAACGCAATACTTAAAGCAAGTAGGATTTGAGCAACTGACTTGCACGTGTATAACTTAATTCTCAGTCTGTGACGCATCCCCCCTCTTCTCTCGTGTTGTAGGTCACTGGGCAAACCAACAAAACAACTGCCCCAACTGCGAACACTGATGTGGCCTCCACGGTAAGACTTGAAGATTTGTAATATCATCATCCGCTGTTTTATTGGGTCTGACATTCTGTGAACACTCTTGAAACATTAAGCCAATTTCTGGGTTATTGGCTGGCGTGCTGTAGGGTTACTGCCGCAAGTTCATTTCCCCCCCATTTAACTCAAAAAGGGACGCCATAATGTGTTGTGAATTTATTACACAATAATCCAGCATCTTGATTCTGATGGATACTGAATTGTCAAGGTGTAAATGTCACCTGCCTAGGTAACCAGATGCATGTCATCCCACTTGGATAAATGCATTTAACAGTGGTTTTTAATGGTATGGTCTTATGTCTAGGCCAAAGCATTTACACTTGAATTTGTCCAAGTGTACTATTTTACTTACCAAAGTGGCCAATGCTCTTTTTGTTTTCTGTTCTAGGTCATCAGTTCCATGACAACCATGAGTGGGATGCCTGGTGGCGTGACTTCTCACATGACCACGATTGCGGATGTGAATATCTCAATCACGGTAAAGTGTTTTGTTTGAAAATACTGCTTTAGGGTTATTTACAAGGTGCACTCTGTCACATGACCGCCATATCTGCATTTTTACTCATCAAGTCAGGATGAGCGGTCAGCATTTTTAAAACTAACAGTTTCAAATTCACAGTGTAATGTCATAATTGGTCTTTATCTCCTTCAGATCAACAGGCGGACCAATTCCCCTGCTGTGACTGCTGGTGCCACCAATGCTGTTAGCATGACTTCTGCTGTGACCACGACGCGTCCCGTTTCTGCCACCGCAACCACGACACGTCCCGTTTCTGTTATCTCCAATCCCAAAGCAGCCGGTGTGTCCTTGCAGTCTCGCTCGTCCACAGTCCTCATCCTTCTGGTGGGGTCTCTGCTACACAGCTGCTGCTAAAGGGCTCACCTGCACTCTCTAAACACTGCAAAGTATTGTTGGCATAAAGGCGCATTTCTTGTAAGTTAGTTGTGTGTAACCAGGGTTACACACACTGACTTATTTTATGAATAAGGGAGCGCATAGGATAAACTGTTGTATTTTGTTCACTGAATTGTGTATCACATGATGACACACCCCCCCCTACTGGTTTCCTAGAGGATACCATTTTAAGTAGTTTCACCATCCTAACCTAAGCAATGCTTACTTGATGCGATTTGATACACTGGTCTTACTTGTGGTCACCATGTTGAGCCCTTTGGAGTATTGTAAAACGGTTCCCTGCACATGCAATCAGACGCAAGTGTATTTGAGTTGAGTTGGTGCACCTGTGATTTTACGAATGTCTGCTTTGTCTTTCAATTTTAGATCTATTACTCTGTGAACTATGCCTAAAGTCGTATGTTATTAATAAACGTTTAATTAATATTACTCTGACTAACTGTTCATTTGCATTTGTGTATATTTAGCTGACATGGAAAGAACTGAACATTGACTACCATGTAGGGAATCCTATACATTGATATTGACACAACTAGTTTGTCTTGGGTGCCTGTGAAGCAATAGTTTGCTGTGTCCAGTGAGCTTGAATGTTAGTGTGTCAATAGCATAGCGGAGAGACTTGCATGTGATGCCTGGAATTCCAGATCATCGCTGTCTTAAGTGATTAAGTCCCGAGTATTGGCACCTTGCTTCAGACAAGAGCCACACTGGGGCAAACATGCGCAAGAACGTAGCGAGGGGCTGCGGCATTGCTCTGTGCTCTCCTTGCTGTCTTCATGCTATAAGTCTGTGGAAGATGTAAGCAGGAGAACGAAGCTTTCCTGGTAAACAAGCCTTTAAAATGAAGAAATGGAAGGCCTGTAGTACCAGCAGAAAATTGGTGTGGATAGGTGCTGCAAATGGAGAGGAACATTCTAAATAAGAGGAATGATGTTGCTCGCACAGTGGACTTCGTGAATAGGAAGGTGTTTGCTCGAAGACTGAGGCTGAGAACACCAAAAGGACCCAGTTGTGAGTCCAGGGCAGGGCTAAACACCAGGGATCAAGTAGGACAGAACCAAATATCTATTTTGAGGAATCAGGAACCCTCTAAGCCTAGCAGGTTTAAAAATGTACTTGTTATAGGATAATTTAAGTTGTACTGATTTAGAGGCAGACATTTGGGATTTCATAAAGCATTCTTAAATCAAATAATGTGCATGATCTACACAATTTGCCCTCTAGTCTAACAAAGGAAATGAACACATCTGACGTGTATCGAAAAACAAACATTGAATCTCTGAGAGGCGGCTGGCAAGCATGAGGTATAGAGCAACAGAGGGATATTGTCTCTGCTGATCTTAGGAATGTGGAGTTGGGAACTGGGGAAAACGGAACACTACCCAGATACAAATAACCAAAAAATGTCTGTAATACTGATTAGAATAAAGGAGACTGATATGGGAAAGTGAATGGGATAAGCAGAGGAAGAGACAGGCGACTGATACTATTAGATTAATCAACCTAAAACATACCTACTAAAATATTACTATATGACTCTCCCATTTATATAGATTAACGTAGTTATGGCTAGAGTTTCACTATATTTATTTCATGGTATGTATCAATGTACCTTAATAAGCTTGTGGTTATTGTTGTATAGTATTACTATAGGGTTGCTTCAGGTATTATGATATATGCAAACTTAACATGAGAACCATGTAGTTCTGGTTGTAAGGGTAGATGTAAAGAATGAAACCATAACCTGAAGAAAAATCAGAACCCCGCCCTATTTTCTGATCAAAGTAGGGAAATGGAGCAGTGAGAAGATTACATTGAGAAAAAGAGCCATCTTGGTTGGTTCTGGTTTGGGTCCACGCTTGAGTTGGACATTGAGTTGGTTTCTCTACAATATAGTAATCGTTTATATTCCCCGCAGGAGGTCGCTGTAAGATCTTTTTATGTGTTTATTTTTCATTTATCTGATGATACATTTTGAATTAATATTATTGTCTGCCATATCTTAGTCTAGTAGTCTAATTAGGAAAATGTCCTCAACGTGTTAATGGAAAACCGAATCATTATTTTTTCAATGATACGAGACTTGCTGCCAGTCGCACCTAATAAGGTTTGAGGTCTGGTGTGGTTTGGTTAATGGGCGGTTTGTTGTGTGTTTAGGAGTTTCTTTGGCAGGGCAGATAGTATCGGGAATGCGCTGGATCATATTCGGGAGTATAAAACTCACAGGGTTTCCCATGGAATCATTCACGTGAGAAAAGCCTAAGACTGAGCAGTCACCCATGTAAAAGTTGTATTTAAATACACAAACCAATTACTAAAATGTTAACAGCATATATTGGATTTATTCTCCTTGTCATGGTGTGTTCATCACAGGTAAGAACGTTTTTTTCGAGAATATCTATGCAATTTAACGCGTTCAATGTTCCAATGTTATCATATCCAGATTTGATTAGTCGGAAAAAGGCAGAATATGTTGTCAATCAAGCAGACACTAATTTGAGACAACGGACAAATACGCACTGAATAGTTAATCTAGCCTATTTTAGGATGATCAGAATCAGAATATTTAGCTAGCCTATATAATAAAAGTATGCATATGCGTGACATTTAATTTTATTTAATTAGAAACTGATGCCCGGATTTGAAATGCATTATGTTAACTTTTTTAGTAAAGTGAACTTTGTGGCATATGATGCTCTGTGAGTGACGCACGGCTTTGCTGTCCTGTTTTAGGTTCACGGTGACAACGCGACCACAGTTCCAGCTACGGCCCGAGCGGTCAATGGAAGTACCATGATGACCACATGGAGCACTAGTTTGCATGGGTCGAACAGCACACATGGAAAGGGAGGCAGCTCGTGTTTGCAGGCCAGCGTGTGGGTCATCCCCTTCGCGGTGGCGGGGTCACTCCTACAGCGGCGCGTCTAGATGGTCCATCATGGGGCATCGAACCGACAACCACCCAAACAGACACCCTAAATATGCAAACCGTGTTTCACAAAGTAAACCCCCCTATATTTTAATTAATCTAACGGATTGGGGAACTGTTGGAAATGGCCGCAATCCATATATGTGGACGGATAAGGCCATAATAGTATATTATAAACTCAGATCAGTAGCCTACCGATGCTTTTTCTTTTCAAAACATATTTAAATGTGTTGATCTTCAATAATCAGTGTACACGCATTCTAGGGTGAAAACAGTCACAAAAGGGATGTTTGTGTAAATGCATCAACATCAAACCAGAGGTTTTAATCTCTGGGACAATCTAACAAACTTTTTGGAGGCTATATATATGAAAATGTATAAGTCCATGTCAGGAGCTGCACATGTTATTAATTACCATTCAATTAAAGTAAAAACTTTTGGGCAGCCTATATTATGGGCTTTCCCATGTAACGTTGTCTAGAGATTTTGGAGGATAATATTTTGCGTATCATATTGCATGTCATACTGGATTTGACACTGGGTTTTGCTATTTGCTGGCCCATATTTAAAAAGTCGCCTGGAAATTTTTTGTGCTTGGGACAGTGGCACTAGTCAGAGCAGAGTTGTTCTGTATACAAATATTGCAAGTTTGTCTATAGGTCGGATGTTTCTGACACAGATTGGGACTCGGTCGGTCCCACAGGCACACTGTGGAAAATGAAGGCATATCAATTTGTCTGATCTATGGAACATATTTGTACTTTACTGTACTTTGCTATATAGACTTGATGTACACTACTGATTTAGTCTTTCTGACGAATGTATTATTTGATTGACGATTTTGGAAATGATTGCCTTGTGTAACATTTAACATTTTAAATAAATTATTAGATTTTTCGATTTTTTTTGTATTTTCAGGTCTAATATAGCGTTGAATGTGCTTGTGATAAAATGTATTTCTTATGTTCTTGTACAATAAAATGTGAATCCAATCATGCATATTAGCTGTTTCTTATTTTTTCATCTTGAAATGCCAAGGAATTGTTTATTTTCCATTTACAGGTCCCATATTGAAAACTGTCGAGGCCTAGCAGGGATTTACAAAGTTTAAAGTATTTGGTCCTTATTTCTGCACTTTAGTATTCGGTTTATACTGTCATAACATGATAATTTCATTAAGTTGCCTTAATTTAATATATATTCCATTATAAATGAATGGACTATCAATACATATTCCGATTTGGATGCAGAGGACAGGGGTTTGCGGTTCAGTAAAACAATATTTAGATTCTGATAATACCGGCTAATGCGGCTATAATGTGCCATTTTTCGCCAATTATCTTGGCCAGGTCGCCGTTGCAAATGAGAATTTGTTCTCAATCAGCAGACCTGGTTAAATAAAATAAATAAAAAATAAAGACATGTTCAGGTTTATTTTATATAATTTACCTCTGTTCCCCTGTGAGCTGATCGAGCAACTGATCAGCTACCTAAACCACCTACACCCAGGACCACATGCATCGACCAATGGTTTCACCCCCTGGGGCCCGTTTCATCTGACTCTGGATTGAAGTAATACTCAGTGAAGGGGTATTGGTGGACTGTAGCAAGGCAACGATCAAACTTCAGTATTTCCAAGTAAGTAACTATTCACTGGCATGTATACTGCAATCATTTTCTTAATTGATTAAACACTTTTATATTTTTCTAAATTTTGGTCGTGAAATCCTTCTACCTGCATGCAGTTTTCTGTACTAATGCTGACGTGCATTGAGCTATACAGTCATTTACACATTAACACACCGGTATCTACAACAGAACAGCAGTACAGCTCTCATACCTGTTGGTTTAACGAGATGACCTCGTTAAGTCAACATTTAATGATTATCTAGTGTTAAGGACAACGCTCAGGTTGGCATTTGAAGCTGGAAAACACTCGATTATGAACTGGCATATGATGGTTATAAAGTTATTTTATGTGATGATGTTTTATGTATTATGTCCAGGGTTCATTCCCCAGCTTCTCCCCAGGTCACCGTTGCAAATGAGAATTTGTTCTCAATCTGACCAACATGGTTAAATAAAGGTTAAATACAGAAATACATTTTGTATTTTAAACTTTGGAATGGTGAAAGAATCCGAAACATCTGTGGTGCAGAGTGCCCCCAGTGGCGGGGCGTTGCAACTTCATCACTGTGCTCCGGTGAAGCATCAGAGCCAACATGAACCAGATTTGCCTTTTGGACATGTTGGGTCAATGCCATCCTGAAATGTCAACCGATTAATTTACTGGCAAAATAACGTTAACCGTAGAAAATTTCCTATATGGTAAATATCCACGACCACGTAAATTGCTTTCAAATTCAGCTTCACCAATACTTTTTTAAATAAAATGAGACATGCCATATCTCAGAATATCGACATGAGCTGTTCTGTTTTCAACATACTTGGATTCCTCTTGAATCCTCTTCCTTCGTTGCCGAACATGATGTTGAAAGATGAGCACTGATCAGGATTTTGTGTCAGTAATCCGCTCTTACCCTCAATCATGCTCAGGTGATGGTGACTGGAAGCACTGTAGACTGGCCCTGTACAGTGTGACGGTGAACATAGTGATGGAGGAGACGAACAGCAGGAATGTTAACTAAACTATTCATATTGGCAGGTAAATGATTGAAGGTAAGGAAGCCCATTTATCTGTCACTACATCCCCGGCTTGCTACAGACCAGAACAATATCCCCCTGTGACCTGGCCTACACCTGTAGGATCCCCCCACACACTCAGACACACACACACACACATATTTACGCAGCCCATTCTCAAATACACAGACACACACACAAGACTGACCCCAAATGCTTCATCGCCGTGGGAACCTTATCCACCCCATGTCACATGACAAAAGCCCCATTGTCAGCCAAAGGCTCCCATCTTATCTGTTTCAGAGGTAGTCCCAACTCAAGGGCTTTCTTCCGATAAACCCCCATCTCCTGGTGCTATGTCCTGGTCCTGGTTTCAGAAACTAAATGGGCTTGTGAAATACCGTTATACATTTCCAGTTGTGTGAACATACACTATACCCATCTCTCTCTCAGTTCGTTAACACATGCTGTGCATGTTTTCCTTAAAACTGAGCACTGTGTGTCCCGTTGATGTGGAGAGTAGATTGGGACACAGTCTTTCATTTCGCTCACTTCTGCGTGACCACTCCAGCCCAGGGTGTGTTTTTGTGTGTTCAGCTCTAATGAACACCCTCCAGTGCTCCACGTGAGCCAACGAAACCCCACCTGAAACTTGCTGAGAAACCCGAGTGGAGATGCCCGTAGGTGTGTCTCTGTGTGTGTGTGGTGGTACTGGTTGGATTGGGAAGAGAACAAGGAAAGGTGGGGGGGATGGAGGAAGTCAGGCCGAGTTTCACAAGAGGAAATAGGTATACGTGGGGGAGGGGATGTGTACTCTACCCACTTGACCTGGGGCGCCGTTCTGGGTCCGTGATCTTGCAATCTGCATTCCACAAGCCCCTCATCGAAACCGACTCAGTCGAAGACCGAGTTTCAATCGGCCATCCATTCAGACACACGCTTTGAGTTGTCCATTATGTTAGTATGTGTGTGTGTCTCGTTCTTTCAATGCAAAAACATGAACACCGCAAAATGACTCTTCGCGGGCAGATGCTAGATTTCGTCATATGTTATAACTGCAATTAAATGACTATGCATATATGAGACGTACTAAGCCAGTAAGATTTGTGTAACATTCCACGATCATAAACAAAGCGACGGAGATCGTAATCGTCTAAGCACATTGGGAAAAGAAACAACTGTAAGTGATGTGTTGCAATTTCCACCACACTGACATCAAGGAATCGCCAAAATACAATATAAAATGGCTGACACCCTAAACAAAAACAATATTATAAGTTGAGATTGGTGACTAGTACCCTAAATGAAGTTAGTTATTAAATCATCACAGATTAGGATAACTTTACATTAGCTACACCCTAGCCCAGCTGGAGTACTAATCTCTTCAAATGACATGCAGTATATGAAAGGTAAACTGACACCCAGGCTAATCTCATCTAGAAATTGGGTTAATTCAGTTACACACATGTAACCAGGAAGTTAACTAAACCCACATAACAAATGTTTCTCATAGCGAATCAACGAAGAACCTTTTCACATCAGTTCACAAAGAAATTCACAGGAATGTTAACCAAAACAAACCTCTTCAAAGCGCTGCGTCATCAGACGAAGTGTGCTGAAGCCAGCACTCCCTATTTGAGTAAAGCTAGGACATGTGCCGTCAGAGGCCTCCAGGGCAAAATGCTAACGCTAACTAAATAAAATGCTAACTAATGCTAATGCTAAAATGCTAGGGGGAAATGCTAACTAATTAAACTAAAATGCTAACTAATGCTAATGTTAAAATGCCAGGGCAAAATGCTAACTCTGTCTGGATGACAAGGTTTGTTTCACGCCACAGTGGGCACGCTCTCAATAACTGAACTGGGAGAGTGATTATCGTCATGGAAACCAAACCCTGGCGATCTCATTGGTTAGGACCATGCTCGAATAGCCAACACCTAATTAGAAAACATCAACTGGGGATAAAATGAGCACTATCAGACCGGACCATGTGTCAACAAGACTCTTTTGTCGTCTTCTCACCATTAAGCACCCTTCCCCGTTGATAAAATAGGAATCTTATCAGGACAAATGAAGGATAAATTATTTTAATGGCATTTCGCCTAAGAAAGTTTTCCACAGTGTTGAACGTGGTTGTGTGGTTCTTTTGTCGAGAACACAAATATTGATAAGAGGTTTTTTTGTAAAGAAACAGCAGCTGATTTCAGTACACGTCAAACAAGATAAGGGCACATTCTGGATGTGTTACCCGACACCGTACAATATTTTCTGTTAACAGACATACGTAGCAAAGCATGTAGCATTAGTCTTGACCTTCGGACACAAGAAAGCTGGTGTATTTCTCGAACAGCCATGTTAAATTGCCACCTTTCATTACACAACTGACAGGATGTTGGTGCCTTGTGTTCTTCACACCTTATCATCTGTGTTCGATTCCCAAGTCATTCGTTCATTTTGACAGATTTGGATCAGCCAGGCGAAAGAGCAAGTCGTGTATTGGTTTCACTGGCCGATCGTTACCTGACAAGTCACTAGGACAAGCCTCTTTCCTACAGTCTATTTTTTAACCAAGATGAAACCATCCATCCGTGGAGGTCCGTATTCATTTTCTTGGTCTCCATTTTTTTACTCAGACAACTGAGGTCTGCTCTCGGTCACCGACATCCACACGTAGTTCTGCCTCTCCAGCATCTCCATGGTAACGGACTGGGACAAACCCCACCTTCTGCTCTATCCACTGGGCTACCGTCAACAGCTTCCGATCTTGGAAGGCGGGGCCTATCAGCTGCAGGCCAATGGGAAGGCCTCTGCTCGATAACGCTGTTGGTACAGAAACAGCAGGGAGCCCTAAGGCAGAGGGAGCAGAGAGTTAGATGGGTACATGGAAGAAAGCTGAGAGGAAAACATGTTGCTATTGGAAGGTTGATTGACAGCCTGACTGTGCGTGGGCAAGGAATAAATGACTAGTTAAAGATTAATAGTCCAAGTAATCCGCTTCCCTTTTGGGGTGAAACTGTAAAGCCATTTTCTGACTCAAAAGTAATGAGTTTCGGAGTCAGATAAATGACTCAACCCAATTCCTCTGGAAAAGACCGTTGATTAACATTATGACTCCCCGGTAAGGTCTAGCAGGCGAGCGAGCATGACCTCAGTACCTGCCATGTTAGCGGGTTGCGTAAAGATGTCCTCCTGGGCACTGCGTGTTCGGTTGTCCTCCTTAACGAAGTCGGCGTAGCGCACTGCGTCGCTCGGTGTGGTGGGCGTGAGCAGCACGTCAACACCGGAGCCGAACACCCGCCGGAAGTCCTCCGCAATCAGCCGACGCACCTGCTGCGCCTTAACGAAGTAACGCTCGTAGTTCCTGGACGGTGACAAACGTGATGTTTTTTTCAACTTCCCGTCCAAATAGTTTTAGGGAGGGAACCATGAACTAAACACATCACACATCTAACATTACTCAACGTATACAGCGTAAAAGAAGCCATTTATATAAACACATTCGATGTGAAAATATGTCCGTCGTACTGTTTAAGCAGGAAGTAGTTCCCTGACAGGATTCTTCCTCTGACTACGTCGTTGAATCCCTCGTGGCGCGTGGTGGCGTACATGGCCTCGGTTGAACTGTTGACCTCACTACGGTGGCCTGTACAGGACAGTTTACATATAATACCACTCATATTGCTTTATAATTACAAATACCCTGCTTTGTATGACAACAGAAAGAAGGAAAAATCATGTTTTTTCCAGGCCCTTAGGAATTACAATAAATGCAATGGTAAGATCCACCGTGCCTCCAAGTATTGTCTTATGAAGCAAAGAACTTTCGTTCTTTTACAAACATTAAGCTCTATCAAGTGACATCCTAGACCAACAATATATTGAAAAGCATAGCTAGACGAACGGAACTATTGTGCTAACTTGCACATGACCCCCGGGAAGGCAGTACGATCACATGTCACCGAGAAAACAGAAAGAACGTACCGTATTCCAGGCCGTCGAAGCGAGCCATGTTGGACGCCACCTCGGCGTGGCACAGGACGTGATAACAGACGATGGAGTGCTGGGTGTGGGGGAGGGACACCTGTTCCACCTGAACCCCGGCTCGCTCAAACATGTCCGCCACACGGGTCCACTGGGCCAACGTCTCCTGGGACAGACCAGGGCCATGGTACTCCTGGTGATGGTCGAAAAAACGCACAACGAAACCAAAACGTGAGGAAAAAACCCCCAGTGAACTCCATTGATTAATATATACTGTTTTACTGCATTTAACTGGTTGTAGCGAAAAGACACAGTGAACACATTGTGTTACTGTGAACCACAAGGATGAACCGAAAAGTGCAAATCTATTGATATGATCTCACTTTGGGAATCCCCACACGAATGTTCCGGATGTCGAAATCATCGGGCAGGTCGGTCAGTGGGGAGGGGTCGTCGATTACGGTTGTGGAGTCTTTGACATCGTGGCCTTGGAGGACGCCTGTGTCATCCACAATGAAGACACATCAGACACTCGGAATGTTTTTTCCTGGACACATTTTCATGAACGCCGTTACCGGGGGGTTGGGGGGGACATACCTAGGACGGTAGCTGCATCGCTGACACACCGGGTTATGATGCCAGGGACGTCCATGGAGTTGACCAGGGGAATCAGGCCGTGCCTGGACACCAAGCCGTAGGTGGGCTTTAGGGCCACGACGCCACACAGGGCCCCTGGGTTACGGGTGGATCCACCTGTATCTGACCCCAAAGAACTGTACGGGTCAGAACCACGCGTTAACTTACAATCTTGGTAAAAGAGTCAATTTAGTATGAATACATTATTTTAAACTCATGGATCAGCTTACTCACAAGAAACTGGCGAGAGATGCCACGGCGACAGCACTTCCTCCAGAGCTGCCCCCAGCAATGACCCAGTCTGACTCGGGGTCAGCCACAGATCTCTCTCGGTATGGAGCCTCATAGCTCCAGGGGTTCCGGACCGGACCAAAAGCACTGTCAACACTGCCTGACCTGAAGCAAGACAGAGTAAGGAGATGTAATGAGCATCAGTAAATATTCTACTGGTTACATCAACATAATGAGCAGGAAAATATGATGTTCTGATTGTTCTGTTGATGTGTTTCGTTTGTGGTTGTTAAAAATGCTTTAGGCTAGGGTCTGCATTTTGCATTATACATGAAAATGTATACATTTTATATTTTCGAAATGATCAATGCTCCTTGACTGTCTACCTGTATGTCAAACAGTCAAAAAAATGTGCATCAATTTTTCCCCTGAAGATTTCTACACACACAGATTTTTGATTAAAAAACAAAAGTAACTTGTTTGTAATTCAAATCAGGTCTTCTAAACAATGCCACTGGTCTGGCCAAAGGTGGACCAACAGTCTATATGGCTGCTTTAACAAACACCCCTGGTTAGTGTGTGTTTGAGACAAGGCCCTACCCCATAGCAAACTCATCCAGGTTGGTTTTTCCCATGAGAACAGCACCTTGGTCGAGGAGCTTCTGAACCACGGTAGCATTGTAAGGAGGAGTGTAGTCTTCGGAAACAGACAATAACATGTTATGGAAATCAATGCACGCAAACGAAACCCAATCACTTATTAAAACGTGTTGATGGACACACCTTTAAGCATGTTGGAGGCACAGGTGGTCCTTACGTTCTCCGTGCAAAAGTTGTCTTTCACAGCGAACGGGATTCCATCCAGGGGACCTTTGGGGACACCTGGAGTGAAGACAACATGTTGTAAAGATTGGCTCATGATGTTATACATACAAACAAACAAACAAACAGACAGACAGACAGACAGACAGGCAATACGGCAGACGGACAGGTAGGAAGGTAGATAAGCTGGCAGGAAGGCAGATGGACAAGCAGACGGACCTTGCACACACACCTTTGCGGAGCCTTCTCTCAGCCTCGTTTGCTTGTTTTAACGCCAGCTCCTCTGACACAGTGATGTAGGCATTTAGATGTTGTGTCTTCTTGATACGGTTCAGGCATTTTCGACACAGCTCTGTGGGGGAGATCCTGCCCTGCCTCAGAGCCACAGATACCTTTCAAAATACATACAAATTATATCATTGCAAATAATCACATTTTCATTATAACACTCAAGCAACACAATTGTGCATTTGTGCCATTTCCCCTTTACCTGGTATTTGTAATTATGAAAACTAGCTAACAGTGTTTTGAAAGTGAACTCATTTTTCAAATAGTTACAGCATTGCCAAATCATTGCAAATATACTGAACTGTTTTATATATGCACGACAACTATCATCAGCACGTTAGTATAAATAGGCTGTACATAATCTCCTAACTAGGCTGTTCCAGTTGAATAGTAAACACAACAGCCCGGTGCTTCAATCACCAATAAATCCACATGTTTCATCATTATTATTACCGTAATAAACTACACCAAGTTGACATTTCCCTTGGTTACAAAATAATGAAACGCACCTCTTTGATCGAGAAGCCCAGCATGCTGTCTAGGTGCAAATTAAACCTGTCAAATCTACAAGCAACCTTCAATGCTTGCGGCGAAAGGGCGCCGCCATGTTTGTTCCGTGTCTGTAATCCCAACCATCGGGCATTGTGATTGGCTGCAGGGTTAGTAAACGACGCTGCTATTGGTTGAGCGCGATAGTTGTTGTTGGAATCACTGCGGATGAGACTAAGAAGCAGCATGCATGCAGGACCCATGTGAACTTGGCTTTTTTAGACTAAATAACGACAATATATTCATGTTTGTCCGCTGGCTGAACTGACCGGGGTCGCTTGTTTGTAGACGCGCGCGTGCACGCACGCGCAAATGACTGAGGGGCACGCACAATATTAGGCATACTGTGTGCATTGACTATTGACTATTGATTGCAAAGCGCCATGCATCCTTTGAGAAATTTGGCGTGCGCCCGTTGGTCGTTTCTACTGAACAACAGAGCGACATGTGTTCGGACCGCAATGCATCAATGTCAGAGGAGACTATTCAGCACCTCCCGTAGCCGTATGACCACCATGCCTGCTTGGGTGATCGATAGGTACGGCAGCAATGATGTCATGCGGTTCACAAAGAATGCCGGGTTCCCCGTCATCAACTACCCAAATGAGGTCATCATCAAGGTTCACGCCGCAGGTCTCAACCCCATTGACGTCAGCATGAGAGGTCGGTGCCTGTCGCATAACTGTTCTTGATTGATTGATTGATTCTCGTTTTTTCATCTTTCCGGTATGGGGGCTGTATAGTTTATCCGTTCTCAGCACTTTGTCCCATGACTGATCAAAATAAGTTTTCTCTTGTCCAACTGAAGCAAAAACATTGTGATTAATATACACAGTTGCAATACACCATCAAATATATAAAATAGGGAGTGGGTTGTCTCCTAACATTATTGCGAGGCCCCTGTCAATTTCCCCACAGTCTATAGCCTTTTGTTTTCTCCCTGCCAGGTGGGTATGGGGCTGCTACCATGGCCATGAAGAGAGACCCACTGAATGTTTTGCAGTCGGGCAATGAGTTTCCTCTCATACTGGGCCGCGATGTGTCCGGCGTCATTATGGAGTGTGGTCTGGATGTGGCACCTGTCTACTTCAAAGCGGGCGATGAGGTAAAACCAGATGGAGTGGAATTGGGCGGCACCCTCTGTGGGAAGGGGTACGTGTATGGGGCAGGGTACTTGGGGAAGGGTACGTGTGTGTGGGGAAGAGTATGTGTGTGTGGGGAAGGGTACGTGTGTGTGTGGAATGGTACGTGTGTGGGTCTATGTCGCTTATTACTGTCTATTTGCCAATTCACAGTGAGGCCCTGTCGTGGCATGTCTCGTTTCCTGGTGCTTCGTTTGCCAAATTCAGCCCCGGCTTAAATGTAGAGCGCCTCGTTGTAGAGCCTCGTCCTGAATATATTACATGCATCCATCACCTCTGAGCCAATTGGGCGAAACACAGTGACAGTGAAAACTAGTCTGGAGAACGAAAAATGACACCATTTTGGTTTCAACATCAGCAATGCGGGTGGAGGTTATACTAATGTTGTTGTTCTTTTTCCAGGTGTGGGCGGCGATTCCCCCGTGGAAACAAGGCAGCCTGGCTGAATTTGTGGTGTTGAATGCAAATGAGGTACTGTAATGATTCACGGCTGTCGGCAGTTTATTTTTTTCCTCAAAACATTGACTTTGTTTTTTTTTGGGACACGTATTTTGTTCGTCTTTATGAATCGCTGTGAGTACGGATGGTTTGAACGAGCCGTTAGGAGGATGTCAAGTGTCATTACGTAACTTGAGCCTTCGTCTACAGTCGGTCTCTCCGATTTGTGAATCGAGGCAGCCGGCAGGGTTTGTTTCCTCATGCTGCTGTTCAGTGAGGTGTAATCAATGGCCGACTCATTTGATTGTCTTTAATGATGAGAAGCAATTAGGGGTACATGCTGACACGCCGGCTCCCAGTTGGAATCACCAGTTGGATCTCTCACTGGACAATCATGAATCAGCAGTTTCAGACGGCGACGTTTCGATTTGAGGCCCTGTAAGGCCCTATATCAGCTTACCTAGGAACAGATTTCCTTGCTCCTTCCATCCTGTGTTTACCTGTGGGGAGATTTCAGATATCACGGACAGGAAGGTATCTGGTCTTAAACGTGATGGCGTCCGTTCTTTTCCCTTTGCCAGGTGTCTAAAAAGCCCAAATGTCTGAGTCA
The DNA here is from genome assembly GCA_029465975.1 of Dallia pectoralis. NCBI lineage: Eukaryota > Metazoa > Chordata > Actinopteri > Esociformes > Umbridae > Dallia > Dallia pectoralis. The sequence goes on along the minus strand of CM055757.1, from coordinate 6,675,267 downwards.
CACAGAGGCGGCTGCCATTCCTTATGTGGCTGCCACAGCGTGGTCTGCCCTGGTCAACACAGGAGGTCTCAGTATGGACAACTGTGCAAAGAAAAGGTGAGTACACACACACACACACACAGATTTTCGAGAACTTTTGAGGTCATTTTTTTTCCTTCTAACCCAGCTATTCTCCCTATTCATCCCAAAGAGTCCTGATTTCTTTGATCTAGTTGATTATTCCGCTTGGTTATTTAATAAAATAGCCCGTTTGTATGAGAGCAGCGGGTAAATGAATGTGGGGAGAACTGTGTTGTGGACATATTGGGCTCTTTGGAAACGTGGCTGGCCTGGATTCACACGCAACAGATTAAACACTTGTACTGTGTTTTATAATATGTCTTTTATATAGATCCGTAAAGGACATGGTTTTTGTTGCCATTCCGATCAATGTTTTAAATCCATGTCTTTTTGTCCATAAAGAATTCTGATCCTGGGAGGTTCAGGTGGGGTTGGGACATTTTCCATACAGGTAATTCTATAACATAAGAAGTCCTATCTAAGCAAAATGGCCAAATGGGTGTGGTATATGGTGAATATAGTACAGGCTAAGGTAATTTCATACCGACATGGCACACAGTGTTGAGCATATGTTCACCATTACAACATAAACCTCCAAGGTGACTTTATATTATAATCAACGCAGTTACAGCAGATTGCAATAATAAAAGACCATTGCAATGTGCTTTACAAAGGCCTAATAGCTTGTGATGTACTGTATACATGATGACTTTTTTTTGAAGTACTGGAAGTGCATTGTGGGTACTTTTCAGGAAGTTAGCGCTCTGAATAAATGAAGCAACTCAGGCCTGCTGTGTGTTTAGTCCTTTGATTTAATAACGGGTTCATAGAACAATCATAAAATAATAATCAACATGTTATTCTTAGCAATACATTTTATTCTTAACAGTGCACCATTGCTTACTTCTGACACAAATCTTATTAACGTGATAGACTTCAACCCAACGGTGTGAGCTGGTGGTGATGATGATGATGAGGATTCCGTATTGTTCTCTCAGATGCTGAAGAGTTGGGGGGCCCACGTGACTGTGACCTGTTCCCAGAATGCCGAGCGGCTGGTCCGGGGGTTGGGCGCGGATCACGTCGTGGATTACACTGCGGGGCCAGTTCGGGGGCCCCTGACGGCCCTAGAAAAGTGAGACATTGCGAACGGAGCCACGATTCTCTGTTTCTGTGTCACCTTGGATCCTCTCCGGTGCAGACACAGTGTAGACCCTCACATGGTGGCTTGTGTCTGAATAGAATGGGGGCCAGTACATCCTTAATGGAGGATTGGGCGTGTCTCATAGCCACGGTAAACTCTCATTAGTGTGTGGGAGAATCTCCCTACAGGTGCTGAAATGACCCCTCCCCCACACACCTCTTTTCCAAGGTTCGATCTGGTTCTGGACAATGTAGGCGGAGCCACTGAGGGCTGGGCTCCAGGGCTGCTGAAGCCATGGTGTGGTGCCAAGTACGTAACCCTGGTGACACCCTTCCTCCAGAACACAGACCGGCTCGGGGTCGCTGATGGAATGCTCCAAACAGGCGTCACCGTGGCGTCCAAGGCACTCAAGGTAACCATAGCAACATTTCTCCATTTAATTTGATGCCCTTCTGATCTCTCCTCTTTAAAGGATCATGGGTGCATGTTAGGGAGGAGCAGGATTGTCATAATAAAAGACCATTGCAATGTGCTTTATAATTGCTTGTGATGTACTGTATACATGATGACTTTTATTTTGAAGTACTGGAAGTGCATTGTGGGTAATAGGGGACGGCCTTTTCAGGAAGTTATAAGGCTCAGTATGAGCCTAGCGTGGTTAGCGCTCTGAATGAATGAACCAAATCAGGCCTGCTGTGTGTTTAGTCCTTTGATTTAATGATGAGTTCATCTCTTAACCTTCTTTTTGACTCACCAACATACAATCCACAAGAAGTAGCAACGTGTGTATATTGCTGAGAAGCAAAGTGTGTATATTGCTGAGAAGCAAGGTGTGTATATTGCTGAGAAGCAAGGTGTGTATATTGCTGAGAAGCAAGGTGTGTATATTGCTGAGAAGCAAAGTGTGTATATTGCTGAGAAGCAAGGTGTGTATATTGCTGAGAAGCAAGGTGTGTATATTGCTGAGAAGCAAGGTGTGTATATTGCTGAGAAGCAAGGTGTGTATATTGCTGAGAAGCAAAGTGTGTATATTGCTGAGAAGCAAAGTGTGTATATTGCTGAGAAGCAAGGTGTGTATATTGCTGAGATGCAAGGTGTGTATATTGCTGAGAAGCAAGGTGTGTATATTGCTGAGAAGCAAGGTGTGTATATTGCTGAGAAGTAAGGTGTGTATATTGCTGAGAAGCAAGGTGTGTATATTGCTGAGAAGCAAGGTGTGTATATTGCTGAGAAGCAAGGTATATTGCTGAGAAGCAAGGTGTGTATATTGCTGAGAAGCAAGGTGTGTATATTGCTGAGAAGCAAGGTGTGTATATTGCTGAGAAGCAAGGTGTGTATATTGCTGAGAAGCAAGGTGTGTATATTGCTGAGAAGCAAGGTGTGTATATTGCTGAGAAGCAAGGTGTGTATATTGCTGAGAAGCAAGGTGTGTATATTGCTGAGAAGCAAGGTGTGTATATTGCTGAGAAGCAAGGTGTGTATATTGCTGAGAAGCAAGGTGTGTATATTGCTGAGAAGCAAGGTGTGTATATTGCTGAGAAGCAAGGTGTGTATATTGCTGAGAAGCAAAGTGTGTATATTGCTGAGAAGCAAGGTGTGTATATTGCTGAGAAGTAAGGTGTGTATATTGCTGAGAAGTAAGTCGTCTCATGGTGAAGCATAGTGCGGAATGATATTGTTTACATAGAACGTCTGAAATGCTGAAGCCCTGCAAAAGCAGAACTAGCTACCTGAACATGTGGTACTCAAATATCATCATCTAATGTATTTGATCAAGCCCCATTTACGACGAGATTGGTCACAAATAGTTTTTTTACAAACACCTAGCCTGAAACCCAATGCACTGTTCTATTAGATGGCCAAATGGCTTCTTAAGTTCTCATGGCCCAGCGTCTCAATGAAAGACTTTGCTCAGATAAGAATGATTACATTTCTGGTATGGGTTTTTCTGTTATTTAAATTAAAGCTTATGCCGTGTAAAGAAATGAATTTCGGCTCTAGTCCTCAAGGTCACACAGGAAACCAACCACCATGTGCATTCTTCACTCGCAGGTCTGACAGTAAACGCACGCCTCAAACCGGTTTGCCGCTTAAAAAAACAATTATTCTTTTCCAAGGTGTCATGTTGGGTACATTTCCCCTCTATGACCCCCTGAGAGAAACACAACCCAGAAACCATAGCATTCAGTCGTCTCCTGTTTCCTTTTGAAATGGAGTTTCGAACCTCATTTCGATTCTGGGAATAATTCATAATAGAGAATAATTTTATACTTTACTGCCTAACATTATTGACCCTGGCCGTTCTGCTTTATTTGTTTGAATGTCCCCTTATTAAACTATATGATATGCAGATCTGTATATATGTGATGCAGGTCTGTTTGTATGTGATATGGTTATCATGTGATATACAGATCTGTTTGTATGTGATATGGTGTATATATAAGATACCGATCTTCACGGTAACAGTTCTAGTAAATATTACTGTTGTTACTGTCTAGTAAAAATGTTTCCTGTTGTTGCTTGTAGCATTTATCCAAGGGGGTGCATTACCGCTGGGGGATGTTTGCGCCAAATGGACTGGCCCTGGATGACATCAGTGAGATGGTGGATGCTGGAAAGGTACTTTATGGTTACACATATGTAGCTGTTTTCCCTGTAATTACACTAATTCGGTGGATACACAAGCGCTGTCTGAGAGTGTCCTGACTGTATGGTCATTGGTATCATATTCAACTATGCATGAACACAGTTTTATGTGTTTAAGTATTGTCGCAACTGGTGTGATGGAAAAATAACTTTAAAATGGTTGATTTGTGATGTTCAGGTTAAATGAATGATTAGCTTTAGTATGTTTATACTGATGAAGATCTGTCTCTGGTCAGCGGGAATTTGATTTTGTATTAAACCATATTCAAAGCCATGCTACAACAGTACATGTGCACCACTGGATCAACTCAGACCACTGGATCAGCTCAGACCATTGGATCAGCTCAGACCATTGGATCAACTCAGACCACTGGATCAGCTCAGACCACTGGATCAGCTCAGACCATTGGATCAACTCAGACCACTGGATCAGCTCAGACCACTGGATCAGCTCAGACCACTGGATCAGCTCAGACCATTGGATCAACTCAGACCACTGGATCATTTTAGGCCACTGGATTATTTTAGATCACTGGATCATTTTATTCCACTGCCAAAGGGTTTGTTATGAAGTCAAATTGTTGAACTTTATTCAAATGTATAATTAACAATTAATGAATGTAAAGTATACATTGTCTACAAACCATTATATCATATTCACGTAGAATGACTTACAATTTCATGACAAGGACTGCCTGTGGCTAATGTGGAGCCCAAATAGTCCTGATTTTGTTAAAACACATAAACCATCCAACAATCTTAAGTAGACACAGGCTCAGATGCCTAGTTTAACCAACCAGGAAGCAACCCAGGCTCCTGGAGGAGTAGAAAGGCCAGGAGAGAGACCAGTGGCAGGGCTTGGTAGGAGGTGGAGAAGGAGAACGTGGGAGCAGCTGAAGTATTGGAATGGAGGTCCTACACTCTGGATAAGGTGTGTCTGAGGGTGTCTCATTCCCCCCTGGGGATCATTGTGTCAGCTCCACCACTACCCGCCGTCTATTTGACCGAACGTTTCCTGGTGTCTTTTCACCACATCGGCCACTATCAGTCAGGAAAGGTGTTGTGGTGCTGGAGTCCTTTCGGGCTGGTGGAGACTCTCCCTTGTTTCCCCATCCCGGCAGACATGGTTGTGTGATCTGGAGTCGTACACTGCGACCATGCACACCATCACAGCAGATCTACTTCACGATGTTCTGGCCGGACCGCGAGACCTGCTGTCGTTTTCTTCGCGAGACGCCGTTGGAGCTGAGCCGCTGTCCCTCCCTAGTCCACCTCCAGAATTACAGCCCACCAGGGCGTGCAGACCCCCTCCTTCCCATTGCTATCGGAATCTCTGAACAAGGCTGGTTGTAGGCGGAAGAACAGCACCCCCTGTTGGACCAGGCGGAGAGCTGCAGCTGTACGCTCCCGCTATGATGAAGACTCCGGTGCACAGCATTGCCAGCCAACCCAGGCCGAAGAGGATCACAAAGCCGGTGCGCACCTTCTTCCACCCCGGTCCTCCTGCTACAAGCCTCAGTTCCTCCTTAGTTAGAGGCTGCCAGTTGGACGGCTCCGGTTCTGGCGTCAACAGTGGTAGTGTTTCAGAACCGCCCTGCCGCTCAGCGTCCACATTCACAGGCATTCTGAGTGAAGATCGGGTCCAAGGCGTGATAGAAGTCACATCTCGCGTCCAGTCCCTGTGTGGGGTTCAGTGCATCTGTGTTTCTAATGTAGCTCCACCCCAACCAAGGAGGAAGGAAATGAAACGGAGAAATGGACCTCTGTTGTGAAATGTCAATAGTGTCAATATAGTGTCAATATAGCACACATTATTAGATATTAGATAAGACGAAGGGTAATGTTGTGGTACTATTGTGAGTAGCGTGTTCAAATCGATGAGAGACGGTGGGACAGGACATAAACTACATATTAAATAGATGGCACTATTATTGTATTGTAATATACGCAGCTTCTGATAAAAGTGGAGTCTGTGTGAAAGATGTCTGCTCTAATCAGTCCTATTACAGTTAGTCAGCAACCCCTACTGGTGTCCAGATCTGGGCATTGTCTGTAGACGAGGAACTGGACAAAATGTCATAACAGCAGCCATTCTCAACAAATACAAATGTACTGTCGTGTGTTCTTGAGTGTTCGTTTCACCTTTGACCCCACTCCCTGTTTCCGCAGATCCGTGCCGTGGTGGAGGAGGAGTTCGGCTTCTCCCAGGTGCCCCAGGCCATGCTGAAGGTGGAGAGGGGCCATGCCAGGGGAAAGACTGTCGTCAGTGTCAGCACCGGTATCCACTGACCTGAATAAACACGGGGTTTCCTGTGCAACGTTCCTCGACGTCAACATGGACTGGAAATATCGGATATATTCATAGATATATTCGACAGAGATGTCGATCGAGACCGTCCATCTGTGCCAATATTATGAGTGATTTTCTGTCATTGGTTGTACTAATTATGTGGTCGTCATGTGATAATTAAAGCCGTCTCAAGTTGTTGATTTTGTGATTATCATGGGAAGTGTCACTGAGATGCCCGTACAAAATACAAACGAAGGGAAACAATACCGTATTTATTTTCTGGAGGTCTCGACAGCATCAAGTTGACGTATCGTATGTACATTGAAGACGGTGTTTAGCCTGATGATGTAGCAGTGTAGAAAAAGATCTGTATTAAAATGACATAGAAAACCAAAACACCTTCTGCAGCTACTCCAGACAAGAGATGTTCTCTACTCACTATTTTAAAAGACGCATAAAAAATAAAAACTATCTACACAGTACATATTTGGAGAATGTAAAAAATATTAATCTATTGACATGACCCAGTCATAATAATAAAACGTCTAGAATGTTAAAGGGATTCACTCAATTAGTGCCAGGAGGAAGAACGTCAATGTTACCATCCTCTTCCTCTCTTGCTGAACCCCTGCCATGAGATCAGAGGTGTAGCTAGTACCACGTATTTGGCTGTGGACCTGAATGACCTGGTTAAGGGAGTTCATACGTGTCCATTAATCAATTAAATAAGACAGTGGAAAATGTACCAAGAGTGGAAATTCACTCAATTAAGGCCAATGGTCAATTAACCCCCCTAATCTGATCCGTTAAGCTTTTATTAGAAACTAAATATGTGCACACCAGAAAAATAATCGATTTATTCCAAAAAAGCATTACTCTTGCCACAAACTTCCAAAAGCACGTCAAGAATTTCAGTTTGACTAGCAAAGCCTTTAAAAATGGTAAACAGACAGTAACTGTGCAGTTATTGACCTGAAAAAATAGCATAGTAAATTCAATAAAAGCAACATAACACAGGATTTAAAGGCTGGTTTAAATTCAAAACATAACCAGTTCATCTTTACAGAATAGTTGAGATATAAAAGGCAATGTTCCAGCAGTTGGGACAGTCTGCATTAGCAGAAAGTGCTGCTATGTTCGCACAGTCTTTTACTCTATTAAAACTTTGATCACGTTTGAATCACAGATTCAATGACTTTGTCATTGTAGTAGAGCCGACTGCCGACATCCAGTGCATTTGTCCTTTGATTTGGAATAGCTACAGCGTCAGTGACGGTCTTGGTAAAATGCTGTGCTCCTCGCTGAGTAGACAGCGCAAGTTTATGGTTGTGTTTCACGATCGTGGATGCAAAATGCAGCAGATCGTTTTATGGCCCGTGGCTCAGGAACACTGAACACTAAAGGGCCACGGAGAAACTTGATCAAAAAGCCAGGCAGGTCCTGCAGACACTCCATTACATGATCTCCAACAACCATCTTTGGTTGTGTTTTCTCTCATCAAAGGTGTTAAGAATCACTTGGGATTTGTCATAACCTTGTCCACCTGTGAAGAGAAGGCAATATAGGTAAGGTTTAGCTTATATTGTGTCAACAGGTTATGCACTTTCTTGACCTACCACCAGAGGGTGCCAGATGACAAATACTGCAACTGAGGTGGTGGTCATAGCGCCAAAAAAAACTTTTTGGAGGTGTAAAAAGTACAAAGTAAAAGTACTCGGCTGTGTTGCCTAGTTTTGGGAAGTTCTTAAGAAGGAGCTAAATGACCAGGTAACCAGAGTTCAGAAGTAACCAGTGACTTTAATTGATCTTGATCAGGTCATCACTGGTTTGTTTTGATCTCCCTTTGCCTGGTTACTTAGATGTTAATAAGTACTTTTACTTTGTACCTGTTTCACCTCTGCCTTTTTGCAGATCTGACATGCTGGAAGACAGATAAGAAGAACGCTGAGCTGACCTTTAACCTCTAGCACCAGGTCAGGTCTGAGGTGACATCGGACCAGGCCGTCTGGTGTCAAGTTCCACAGCTGGTTGTCCTTTCCCAGCTCCTGGGGGGAGACGTTCAGTCTGCTGCCGGCCATGACAACGGACCCTGTTGTCTGGAGATTGCAGTCCTCCACCAGCTGTACAGACAGGGGGTTCAGATGTTCAGATACAACTGACAAGCACTGTCATAGAGGCTTTATTTAACCTCATAAGAGACAAATGATAGATGCACTGTTCAGGTTAAAGTTGATTTAATGAGCGGATAATATTAGTGGAGATGTTGAAATGATCCAGAGGCAACGGGTTGAGCCGACGCAGTACCTTGCAGCGCAGCCGTCCGTCACTGTAGAGCCAGATCTGTTCCACTCCCCCCGTCTCTTCCAGAGCCTGGACCCGCAGCAGCTTGACGTCATCCAGAGGGCCCGTCAGGGTCATTATACAGCCGGATTCCTCGCTCCGCAGACGGAAGTACACCTGCTTCTGTAAGGGACCAACCGGTGAACCACACGCACACGCGCACACGCACACACGCACACACACAAACCGGTGAACCACACACACACTGTAGCACGTTCTGATGCATGTTCTGATGCACGTTCTAATGCATGTTCTAATGCATGTTCTGATGCACATTCTGATGCATGTTCTGATGCACGTTCTGATGCATGTTCTAATGTATGTTCTGATGCATGTTCTGATACATGTTCTAATGCATGTTCTGATGCAATCTAATGCATGTTCTGATTCATGTTCTGATGCATGTTCTGATGCATGTTCTGATACATGTTCTAATGTATGTTCTGATGCATGTTCTGATACATGTTCTGATGCATGTTCTGATGCATGTTCTGATACATGTTCTGATACATGTTCTAATGTATGTTCTGATGCATGTTCTGATTTTGCCTCCATACCTGCACTAGTGGTCTCAGGGATCCTATTTGCGGCCAGCTGCTGAACTCAAGCCAGTCACTCAGTTCGCCGGGCGGTACCAAGATCTGACGACCACGGTGGTTAATCCTCTCATACAACACCCACCTGTGAGGCAGAAGACGTTGGTCACACGGTCAGTTATTCTCCACGTACAAACCTCAAATCTGAATAGCCAACAATGCTACATAACACATCGCTGTTCGCTATAGCGAAACTAGTGAAGTAAATGTTGTAATCATCACGTTTTATGAGTCTCATAAAATATATAATTAATCTCAATGAAGCCAACCTGGTGAAATGAACATTCGGACGTGACTTACATTCCTCCTTCGACCACCAGGGAGCGTATGCGTGCACAGTAGCCAGCTCGCTGCAGGTTAACCTCCCCGCCCGTCAACACGACCCTGCGTCCCCTACAGCCGACCTGGCCGAACAACATGATGGACGGCATGGAGAATTCCTGGTGGGACACGGGCCATCAGTCACCTTGGTTACGGAACGTTAGTTCACACGCACGAACAATAAGTACAGGTGGAGACTGGCAACTTGCTGTGTACTCACACGACCCACTGTCTGGATGGAGCGGATGGCAGAACCGGGACTCGGACCCATGGACTCAGTGTCGGGGAATTCCCCCTCCTCCAGGACATACATGTTCTCTGTGTAGCGGGCCCCCTCATATGCCACCCAGCTGCAATACACACACACACGCATGCACACGCACACGCACACACACACACACACACAAACACACACACACACAAACACACACACGCACAAACACACACACGCACAAACACACACACGCACGCACACAGTCACAGCAGTTCTCTACCTGGCTAGTTCCTCCTGGGAGGGTGACATAAATCAGCAACCCATTATCACATACCCAGGACTTTGTGTTGACGTTGTGCTTACCTCCCAGCCAATACTCTACAGGAACCTGGGGAGAAATCCAGGTCTACCACGCTGTCCTCCAGCACCACTTCACTGCCCTGGAACCAAGGCTCAGAAAACAGCTGGACCTGTGGTTCATATGGAGTTAGACAGGATGAGCTTGACACAACGCACTGAACTGTAGATTGCAGTTAGGCTAAAGGCTAATAGTTTATCCACTTTCATACGCTAGGCAAACAGAGATTTAACTTACTTTGAACTTGCTTAGTCCACACTGGTTTTCCTGAAAGTAATAAAGGAGGACTTGTTAGTCATAGGAATGATTTTCTTGATCGTCATCGCTGGGTAATGCAGAATATATCAACCTCAAAACACACCAATCACGCAAAAGTACAATCAAGTTCAACCGCTGAAGTACAATATTGCAAAGATGATTATTATCAATTATAATCAAACCACATATTATTTTAAGTCAGTGCTGCCTGGTTGAAATTAGTTGTTTATAAAAGTATACCTTTTACCATTTTTCCCAAATCGCTCTGTATGTTTACCTGGAAAACTGGCTGCAGTGAGGAGATCCTGAAGTTCTGCCCTCCCCAGTCATCTGGATTGCCATAGAGGCCCTTCTCTAGAACATAGAGCTCTCCGGAGAACCTTGGGTTCTCAAAGGCAATCCATCTGTTTACATCAAACACAAAAGGAAATCAAGATCACTGGACGTCACTGTAACGTCTAGACTTGCGGCATTAGATGTTTAAAACTTTAGTCACCGGCTCCAACTTTACTACGTAGTCAACAGTAATGTAAAGGTTGTTTTCATTTCGTCCACCTCAGAACTTAGAAGTGTTCATTTACAGTCATTTCACAAAATAAAACGACATCTCATGATACATTGACGTAATATACATGAAAAGATCTAATAGAAAACACATTTAAAGGTGATCTAATCCAGGTATCATCTGGAATACGACCCAGGCCTTTCCAGAACCTTCTCAAAACTTGACCTTTACATTCTAAAGGTCCTCTCTAAAAACACATAGCCTCAGAGGGAAATCTTCCTTCACCACCTGCAGCATGTCTTACTTTCAGTGTCACTTTACTAAGCTTGACATTCACACCGGTCTTTCGAGTTTATGCGCGCCAGTGTTTCGTCGCGCGCCTTTGTGTTCCGGAGAAGTCTGCAATCCGAGTAGAGCGGAGAGCGTGACACACCCACATGTACATCTCCTGCAGAGCCAGGCGGTGCAGCACCGAGACAGTTTAGGTAGATGATCGGACAAGCTTACTCACACTCCGCCGAGGACATTGACCGACTGGGTCTTCAGTCCGAAGCCGGTCACCTCCATGTCAGTGACGTGCTCCACCAGGTCCACGTTGGCCCCTCTCTCCCCGAAGTCCCTCTCGCTGAACAACTTCACGTGGGGAGACAGGAAATCCTGCGACAGGTGATGTACAATGACCAGGTCATCCCCATAGGCAAGACCAGCGTTTCCATTTAAATACCTTTACAGACATTGAATCTGTAATAGAGTTAAAGCATGACCCTGAATAGACGCGAGTTCCTGTACTCACAGTGCGGACAGGACGCAGGGACAGGAGGTCACATCCTGCCCACTCCCTCCAGTCAGGGTACTGCCCCTCCTCCAGGAGGTACTGGCGACCGCCGAACTCTGGCATGTCGTAGCCCACCCAGCTACAGAGACGGGCGACACACAAGAGGGTGACAGAATAGTTGAGGACACAGATAACATTTATGATCCATGATAATATGCACCTATACACTTCTGAGATAAACCACACATACTCACAGTCCACAAAGGATCTTGATGGATCCCACGGAACTCAATGTCCTCTTCCGGACCGGATTTCCTTCGCCCGCCCCCTCCACAGCCCCCTCCTCCACACACCCATCCTCCTCCACACCCCCAATCCCCTGCTCCGCGACCTCGTCCTCCTCGAAGCTGTACACGTCATCGTCGATCGCCACACACTCGCCCTCAAAGCCTGGCCCATCGAACAGCAGGGCCTGAGTAAGGGAAGAGGTTAAAGTTCAGGCCGGTGTGCTGAGGTAAGCGGCGTGCTCTTGCCAGAGCTTGTTTTCCCGGCCCACAGCTCACAGCACGTTCCTCATACCACAGATTCCACCCACCCCCGTGGCCCGGTACCTCCGGCTACGACAACTCCCCTGTATTTCACCACTATCCGTCTGTCTGCGTGTTCTGTGCCGTCAGGATAGTTGGTGCTTTTATATGACCCATAAATCAAGAATACGAACAGAGAATCAAACGTTCGGCGCATATTGAGACAGACAGCCAAATTACCAGCCAAATCAAATCTCAAACGTGCCCTTTGCATTTTGATTAGTCCAACTGACTGACTGTTGTACTTGACCTCTGGAATTTACGCTTTCAGCCTGTCTGTTAGAATATCAAATACCTGACCATATCGTTTTTTACAGACCATAATAATATGCAGAGAAGAAACACACCTTTACTTCGTTCGGATATTCCACCTTTATCCCTCCCTGTAAGAAACACAAATGTCACCGGGGCATAAACGATGTGCAGGAATTATGTGAAACAATACTGCTAATACTGTTGCCATGGTGATGACCCTACCATTCTGAGGGGTTTGAGTGATCCGATGAAGGGCTGAGAAAACCCCCAGGAATCTGGACACGGATACTCTCCCTCCTCCAACACGGCAAGCATTCCCTCATATCCTGGATCACAATACACCAGCCAGCTATTGAAGACACACACACACACATACGCGCACGCGCCCACCCAGACGCACACGCACACACACACACACAGAGTACTTAGACACTTGTACGCTACGCTTAATCACGTCCAATCACATAAATAATTAAATCTTAATACATCTTCTGGGTGTTGGCTAAGTACAGCATGTTAGCATGTTAAATAAAACAAAATGTAAACGAGTAAGACTGACTGAAAACCTCTCAAATCAGCATCTACACATTAAAGCTTAGCGGGGAAATGCGTTTGCAGGGATCCCGTATAAGGAAAAAGCTTTGCATTATAACCTAACCAGAAATTGCATTTAAAAACCTGAACTCTCTCATGCTTTCAGATTGGATCCAGGCAGATACCACACAAACGACCATAAGCATCCCACCAAAAGCAGCCCGTCATAAGCAGCCCGCCCAACAGACCAACTATTGCAGACTAACAGACTTGCAGGTCTTTAATTCTGTTTGTGTTATGACACAGTATAACTAAGGTGCCAAGTCTTTCAGTCTGACACGTCAGCCTTCCTGGATTGAGTGGTTAACCATAAGAAACACCCGCCACAGTGAAAGGTACTACTGCTCTTCTTACTACTGTTGTTGTTTAGACGTAAACCTAAGCAATTCCCAGGCTAAGGCGTGAACCCACAACCACGCGAGTTCAGGGGGGGGCCAACTCACACTCCCGAGTGAATCTTGATGGAGCCGGTGTTCTGGATGTTCCCGTAGGTGCAGATCTCGACGGTGTCGTCGCAGAACGACGTCATTCTCCCCAGGCCGTTCACCTCCGTGTACAGGTCGATCCGCGGTACGCCGTAGTCCTGCACCGCCAGCCAGATGGACCCGATCACCATGGGCGCCGTCGGCACCGGCTGACCCGTCTCGTCCAAAGCATCCGGAGTCACTTCCTCTGCCCACTTGTTGACCAGCTCCAGGGGCCCCTCCTCCAGAGCAATAGTGCGTCCCTGGAAGCCTGGCTTCTCATACAGCAACCAGCTACAGGAAGAGGAAGCAGCCTCAGAGGCAAGTTCATAACAGGTTCATAACAGAAAGAGCGGAGGTATGAGAGATGGGAAACATTCTCACCATCCCCTGACAACCCGGACTGAGATGACCGAAGACAGTTTCATCGCGGAGGCATCGTCCACGTCTCCGAACACCTCGTAGGCCTCTCCTCCGAACTGAGCGTGCTCGTGCAGCACGATCTACAGCGGCAAACAGAGATCCACATGATATGTGAGACTTCCACCATGGTCTCTTTTGGTATTTTACAGATTGAAGGGACATATGAATTCTTAAAAACACATCGTATTATAATATCAGTGTGTTACTGTGCTACTCTAGACAGTAGTGCAGTACTTTGTTTTATGTAGTCAATCTTACCTTCCCAGGTCGTTTATGGAACCCTCTCACTTCTTTAATCTGCAAAGAGAAAGAATGCAGGCTATTTTCATTTTCTGGGAACTTCAGGGATGCAGAAATATCCCGAGTGTTTCCTGTACTTCTGGCAGAAGTCAGAACTTCCTTCAAATAAAAAGAACTATGCAGTAGTTCAACTGGTCAAATGAACCCACATTTAAAAACATACAAAATAGTATATTTATTATGTACATGAAGACATTAAACATTCCTATGAGTTTGAATTAATCCCTGCCATAATTCTCTCTACTGTAGGTGCAGTATTAAAAATCTTCAAACCGTACTACTTTTATACATACATTTTGCTTCTCTTAAATTATTCGTTCACCACAGATATTTCGTCAACAGTGCTAAGCACTATAAACACAAATGGCTTTGAGCTCATTGTGTTTAAACAGACACATTGTAGTGATATGTGGTAAAACGCTTTGTTTTAGGTGAGGTTCAGTATTTTTGATCAGCAGTGGGTCGGATACAAACCCAAACCCAACTGAGGACACCTCCTAGCTCCTACTCTGACCGCAGGACAGGACCCCCCCCCCCCACTCAGTCACTAGTTCTCATGCTGCATTAGTTTATGTTGGGGGAGAGACAAGGTTCCACTCTCTGTGGCCACAGCCTACCTGTATTTATTGTCCTGTTGATCATCTAAACATGCACGTGGCTCTAAAAAGTAATCGACTTCCACAATCTCACCCGGCACAGCCAGAAGAGGATTGGCCACCTGTGAGAGTCTGGCTCCTCCCTAGGTTTCTTCATTGTTATGAAAGCTACTAGAGAGTTTTATGTAACCACTGTGGAGCAGGTTTTGTTCTTGCTTGCTCGTCTGGGTTTTCTGGGCTGGGTAAATGCATAAGCACTTTGTGAACGCCGAAGTAAAAAGGGATTTATGAAATAAATAGGATTGATTGAATTTGAAAGTGTGATGGGAATTAAAACACAATGAACGGTCCGACGTAAGACAAGACTGCACCGGCATAGTTGTAAATGACCTTTGCATTTGCAATGTGTCGCCTCTAACAACATTGATCTCATGCCTGAATAGAGCCTCACCTTTGCACCCGCAGTGTTCTGTAACTAAATGTGTGTTTTTCATTTGTAAAAAATTCAAAAGTACTAAAACTGTAAAGGTAGTAATTGGGCATAGTGTTCTTTGTTTGACAATGTCGTTAAAGGAAAAAACATGAGCGTCTGTGTCTCTCTATTAACATGGAATTGAGAGGCAAGTCTAGACAAACCAGTGTCTCAATAGCACACGTCTGCATTGTCGCTGTGGAAAACCACTCATCCTAAACACCTTGTCTGAAGTACTTTCAGAAAGATGAATAAAACGATAAACACACAGTCTGAGACTCTTACCTTAGAGCTGGCTGTAGAGAGACCATTCAGATGGGCTTTTGGGGCGCGCTTCCTGGCGGCATGAAGTCCTACGGAACGTCCCTTTGAGCCCGCATCTAGAGGAGGGAGTCCTGTGCCCTGTACTAATTCAATTACAGGGCTGGCCATAGCACTCTGTGGGGCACTACTCTGTAAATGCCCTTTGTCTTTCTGGAGATATTTCTCCGGCTGATCTGGTAACTTCTGCTCAGTGCACGAGGGGAAAGGCGGAAGTGAGGAAAGAGAGATTAGTGACTCACTGGCTGCACCCAGTCCCACATGCTGGTACGGGTCCATCCCTTTCCCATCCACCCTCCCTGGCGCCATGCCCTGGACAGTAATAGACGTAGGCGCATCATTAGAGACTAAGGAGGAGGAAGGCAGGACTTTGCCCTTTCTGGAGGTCTTAGGGGAACTCATCAGGTTGGAGAGAATGGACATTCTTCCAAGCCGTGGAGTGAGTTGCACAGTTTCTTCTCCTTTCCCTTGTTGCTCCTCCTCCAACTCTGTCTTTAGCTCCACCTTCAATTCGCCATCTCCACATTTTTTATCTGTTTCGGAGCCTGGTTTTCGTGATGGAGTCTCGAGGGCTTTGAAGAGAAGGCTCTCCTCGGAACTAGCCCGTCTCGCCTGTGTCTTTTCCTCCCTTTCTAAGGCCTGCTTCCTTATCAACATGGCCGGGGTTTCTTTATCCTTTGCTTTTTTCAGGCCAAACTGGAATCCCTCGGAGTCAAAGGGCTTCTCAAAGCGGTCCTCCTTGATGGCGGGCAGAGCAAAAGGGGATGAGGGGATTTTCAGATGGCCGTGGTGTTTCTTGGGAGGCAGGGAAAAGGGTGTGCACTGTTCTTTAATGCTCCTGATGAAATCCTCCGGGTCGTCAGACTCAGCAAGACCGTCGTCTTCGCTGGATGAAGTACGCAATCTCCGGTTGGTCGCTTTACTGTGCTCGTTCTTGTAGGTCTGTTCCAGATCTAACCAGCTGGAGGGAGAGTCCGCTTTCTGGGGAAGGAGTTTAGGGGCAGATGAATGCTTTGCAGAAGATGACGACTGAGGAGGCATTTCAGACTTTGGCGATGCTTTTAAAGTTTTAAGGGATTCTTTGAAGACCAAGGCGTTATCTTCTTTTGCGCTAATGGTATTTAATGTCTGTTTTGTGTCTAATACCTTAGAGACTGTGCTTTTGGTCTGTATGTTGTCTTGTTTATTTTCATTCTCCCTCTTCTGCTCCTGAGCTTCTGAAGTTATAGCTTTTCCTTCTGGTTTTTTATCCATCTTAGGAACTTTTTTCTTAGTTGCCACCTCAGTCGGTTTGTACTCTTGTTTCCTTTCTTTGGGTGGTTCGCTACTAGCACCTGCCAAAATCTCTTTTAGAGATGAAGGCTCTATGGGGTCATTGATGACGAAGTTCTTCTCTTGAGCTTTTTTGCTTATGACTTTGGATTCCTCCACAACGTCTAATATCTTAGACCCAGTGGTTTTAGTCTGCACTTCTCTCTGTTTGTCATCTTGTTTTTTCTCTATGTACTTCTTCTGCTCTTCAGCTTTCATACCTTTTGTTTTTGATTCATCTTTTTGGTCTGTTTTCTTAGAATCAATGTTTTTGGTGACACTTTCACTCAGTCTGTCTTCTTGTTTAGGCTCATTGTCATTCTCCAGCACTTGTGGTTTTGTAGTTATAGCCTTTGCTTCCTGTTTTTCGCCCATCTGAGGAATAGTGCTCCTGGCTGCCACAATAAACGTGTCCTCTTCCTTTCTTTTTGTATGTGGGCTGCTATTACAATCTGCCAGATTCTGTTTCAGTGACTGAGGTTCTTCGGGTTCATTGCCGACCAAGACATTATCCTCCTGAGCTTTCGTGATCATGGTCTTTGATTCCTCCTTTGGTTCAACAATCGTAGACACTATGTTTTTTGTCTCCACTTCACTCAGCCTGTCTTCTTGTTTTGTCTCAATGTCCTTCTCTTGCCTTTTCGGTTTTGTAGTCTTTGCTTCCTGTTTTGTGTCCATCTTAGGAACAGTGCTCTTAGGTACCTCAATCAATGACTCCTCTTGTTTCTTTTCTGTTTGTAGGCTGCTATTACCATCTGCCAGATTCTGTTTCAGTGACTGAGGTTCTTTGCCGACCAAGACATTCTCCTCCTGAGCTTTTGTGTTTACGGTTTTTGATTCCTCTTTAGGTTCAACTTTTTTATTCTCCTGTTCGCTCAGCATGTCTTCTTGTTTTGTATCTCTGTTTTTCTTCTGTTCCGGAGCCTTGACACCCTTAGTTTTTGATTTGTTTTCGGGGTCTAATATCTTAGAAGCAATGTTTTTATTCACATCTTCACTCAGTTTGTCTTCTTGTTTTGTCTCATTGTACTTCTCCGGCCCCTGTGGTTTTGTAGTTTCAGTCTTTGCTTCCTGTTTTGTGTCCACTTTAGGAATAGTGCTCCTGGCTGCCTCAATCGATGTGTCCTCTTCTTTTCTTTCTTTATGTGGGCCGCTATCACCATCTGCCAATTTTGTTGTCAGTGATTGAGGTTCATTCAGTCCTTTGCCGACCAAGACATTCGTCTCCTGAGCTACTGAGATAACGGTTTTTGATTCCTTTTTTGGTTCTGAAGTTCTAGAGGCAGTGTTTTTAGTCTCCACTTCGCTCAGTCTGTCATCTTGTCTTGTCTTAATGTCCTTCTCTTGCCCCTGTGGTTTTGTAGTCTTTGCTTCCTGTTTTGCGTCTATCTTAGGAACAGTGCTCTTAGGTACCTCAATCGACGTGTCCTCTTGTTTCTTTTCTGTATCTGGGCTGCTATCATCACCTACCAAATTCTGTTTTAGTGACTGAGGTTCTCTGGGTTCTTTGCCGACCAAGACATTCTCCTCCTGAGCTTTTGTGCTTAATGTTTTTGATTCCTCAATTAGTTCAACTTTCTTAGGGACTCTGTTTTTAGTCTCCACTTCGCTCAGTCCGTCATCATGTTTTGTCTCACTAACCTTCTCTTGCCCTTGTGGTTTTGTAGTCTTTGCTTCCTGTTTTGCGTCCATCCTAGGAACAGTGCTCTTAGGTGCCTCAATTGATGTGTCCTCTTGTTTCTTTTCTGTTTGTAGGCTGCTATCACCATATACTAAATTATTTGTCAGTGATTGAGTTTCATAGGATTCTTTGCCGACCAAGATATTCTCCTCCTGAGCTTTCGTGCTTGTGGTTTTTGATTCCTCCTTCAGTTCTACAGTCTTTGACACTATGTTTTTAGTCTTCAATTCGCTCAGTCTGTCATCTTGTCTTGTCTTAATGTCCTTCTCTTCGCCTTGTGGTTTTGTAGTCTTTGCTTTCTGTTTTGCGTCCATCTTAGGAACCGTGCTCTTAGGTGCCTCAATTGATGTGTCCTCTTGTTTCCTTTCTTTGTCGGTGCTGCTATCACCACCTACCAAATTATGTTTCAGTGACTGAGGTTCTTTGGCTTCTTTGCCGACCAATAAATTCTCCTCCTGAGTTTTTGTGTTAAATGTTTTTGATTCCTCCATTGGTTCAACAATTGTAGACCCTATGTTTTTAGTCTCCACTTCGCTCAGCCTGTCATCTTGTCTTGTCTTAATGTCCTTCTTTTGCCCCTGTGGTTTTGTAGTCTTTGCTTCCTGTTTTGCGTCTATCTGAGGAACAGTGTTCTTAGGTACCTCAATTGATGTGTCCTCTTGTTTCTTTTCTGTATCTGGGCTGCTATCACCACCTACCAAATTCTGTTTTAGTGACTGGGGTTTTATGGGTTCTTTGACGACCAAGACATTCTCCTCCTGAGTTTTTGTGCTTACGGTTTTTGATTCCTCGTTTAGTTCAACTTTCTTATTGCCTCTGTTTTTAGTCTCCACTTCGCTCAGTCCGTCATCATGTTTTGTCTCAATGGCCTTCTCTTTCTCTGGTTGTTTTGTAGTCTTTGCTTCCTGTTCAGCGTCTATCTTAGGAACAGTGCTCTTAGGTGCCTGAATCGATGTGTCCTCTTGTTTCTTTTCTGTTTCTAGGCCGCTATTACTACCTACCAAATTCTCTTTTAGGGACTGAGGTTCTTTGGATTCTTTGCCAACCAAGACATTCTCCTCCTGAACTTTTGTGCTTACGGTTTTTGATTCCTTTTCTACTTCTAACGTCCTAGAGACAGTGTTTTTAGTCTCCACTTTGCTCAGCCTGTCTTCTTGTTTTGTCTCTCCAAACTTCTTCGGCTCCTGGGCTTTCAAAAGTTTTGTTTTTGATTCATCTTCTGGGTCTAATATCTTAGAAACAATAATTTTTGTCACATCTTTGCTCAGTCTGTCATCTTGTTTTGTCTCAATGTCCTTCTCTTGCCACTGTGGTTTTGCGTCCATCTTAGGAACACTGGTCTTCTGTGCCTCAATCAATGTGTCCTCTTGTTTCCTTTCTTTGTCGGTGCTGCTATCACCATCTGCCAAATTCTGTTTCAGTGAGGGAGGTTCCTTGGCTTCTTTGCCGACCATTAAATTCTCCCCCTGAGTTTTTGTGTTTAATGTTTTTGATTCCTCTTTTGGTTCAAATATCGTAGAGACAGTGTTTTTAATGTCCACCTCGCTCAGTCTGTCATCTTGTTCTATGTCATTCTCCTGCTTCTCAGGAACTATAGATTCATTTTTTTCTTCCCGTTTTGTGTCCGTTTTAGGAACAGTTTTCTTTGCAGCTACCTCAGTCAGTGTGTCTTTTTGTATCCTTTCTCTGTGAGACATGCTATTAGCCTCTGTCAAATTACTTTTTAGGGAACGAGGCTCTCTTGGGTTGTTCAAAACCAAGGTGTTTTCATCCTGTGCTTTGGTGCATATATTTTCAGACTCTTCCTTCGTGTCTAATATCACACCTGCCTTGTTAGCAACTTCTTCATTCGGTCTGCACTCTTGTTTCGTCTTATTCTCAGCCTCCTGTTCTTTGTGCATCTTAAGAACCGCGGTTGTGGTTGTTGCCTGAATTTGTTTACCCTCTTGTTCATTTTCTTCGCGTGGCTCGCTACTAGCGTCGACCGAATTCTGTTTAAGTGATTGAGACTGCGTGGGTCTGTTGAGGACTGAGACACAATTTTCCTGAGCTTTTGTGCTTTGGGTTTCTAATTCCTTTGTCGGGTCTGATATTTTAGAGGCTGGGATTTTATTTGCTACCCCACTCGGTCTGTCTTCTTGTTTGGTTTTACTTTTCTTATTGCTAACTTTCTCTCCGGAATTGTGTACGAGATTCCCTGAAGCTAACTGGACTTCATCAACACTTTTCTGATAAGCTTGTTTTTTAGCATCAGAAGAAAAGAGAACGCTGGTAGTTACCACACGCTTCCTGGATGTACTTACTTCCTGATCGGACGATGTGGCAGAGGCACTGAGGTCTGCGTTACATTGCCTTTTCTCTGGGATCAGAACTGACTCTACATTACCTGTTAGCTGCTGTGATTTATTGGTTAAACCTAAACTCTCTGTTTCTGATGAGACATCCGGAAATGATTTTGTTTGCTGCTTCTGTGTAATATGGACAGTTTGGACAGTTTTTTCTGACTTTGCATCCCTTTCTAATTCAGGTGTACCACTATTGCTACCCTTCGGTGATTCCTTCGTTCCACTGTTTGATGATTCATCTGTTAGATCGTTTATAAGTTCAGTCCTGCTGTTTGATAAGGTCTGTGTTGTTGCGGTGGTTCGTTGATATTTTACTTGCGGCTTTTCGGTTACTGGAGACACAGGGTCTACAGATTGACCCTGTATTTCAGATAATGTCTTGGAGTTCACAGTTTGTTCAGTTTTCCTAACGGGGGGTTTGGGTTTTCTTTTTGGGGGAGTTTTCTGACGGAGCAGTGGAAGCTTGCTAGCCCCTGTCATAGAATCTGATGGATCTTTCACAGGACTTTTCAAACATGGCGGTGAGTTCTTCCCAGGGTCCTCAGCAGTCTTGTCTATGGTGGGAGACGTGATGTCACTCTGTTTCTTGAGCCTGAACGAGGCAGGTTTCTCTGGCTTGGTGGGAGGATCTGAATCGTCACGAGAAGTGCTCTCATTGGAGGGCTGCTGGGGCAGGTTTGTTGGCAAAGGGCAGGGCCATTTTCTTTCTGTTGGTGATTCAATAGTTAGTCAGACAGCTGGTCGGTTAGTTTTCATCGTTCTGTGCAAAATGAGAGCTATTTTCTCTAAAATATATATGCGACATGCGTATATACCTCATATCCCTCAAAGCATTGAATGCTCCAATGAGTGTCTAGTTGTCACTCAATGATTACTAGCAACAATATTGTCATGACAACTACTGTACGTTGGCCAATACTGAATTATTGACACTACCACACTAATACACATTGGTGACATTTGTTAGCTTTCTATGCTAAATAGACGAATAACCAGTCCTAATCTAACAAATTACCACGTTCTGAATGCATTCTGTGTGAGTCTTACCTTTCTGCGGTTCTGGGCTCAGCAACTCATCTGTAGACCTGTCCTCTGGACTAGGAAGCTCCTGCTGCTTTGGGCTGGCTGGCGTGGACGGCACACTGATAGCACGGGAAGCTTTCTCAGTGGTTGGAATTTTCTTAGTTCCTTTGTCGCTGGTCAGTGGTTTGCCATCTTTCATCCTTCTGACGACCGAAGTCGGAGAGTTGTCAGAGGCTTTGGGCAACCGGCTCTTAGGCGCCACGCTGCTGTTGTTGCCGTCTGGGCAAGTGGGACTCTGTTTTTTGAACTCTTTGGGTTCACCGGTTTTAGCTGTAGTAGATTTGTATTCAGGCTCTGTGCTGGACATTGGTGACATGACTGGAGCTTTAGTCGGGGACAGGCCTTCTGTCTTAACAGGCCTACGAGTTGGTAGTTCCCCTGAATTCACCGGCTTCACTTCCTCATTAGCGGGCCCTTTGTCTATTTTCATAACGACACGTTTGGGTTTCGGGTACTTCTGTGGTTTGGAACCAGGCGCGGGCAGAGACACGGCATCTGAAACGTTGGTCGCCAAGGAAACGTCAGCTGAAAGCAGTGCTTTCGGCACGGCTTCTGTCGAGGACTTTTTGGGGATTCTCGACTTGGTGCCGTCGGTGATCTCTGTCTTACCCCCAGTGGACGGGTCCTTTGATGTAGGAGACACAACCTCAGATTTTTCACAGACGTCTATAGGTGACCTTTGCCATGAAGCCCCACTGGATGTTTTTGCTATGCTGCCACCTGTAAAACCTTTTCCTATAGCCGTGCCCAGGACAGCTTTAGACTTGGGTTCAGCCGGAGAAGGTGGGCTCTTTGACACATTGGCCATAGCTCCATCCCTGGGTTTAGGCGTCGTGACCGGAGGCACCTTCTGACCTCTAACACCTGAACTATAGCAGGTCTGCATTTTACGTCCCGCCATGGTCGCGGTCGGAGAGGTCGCATCCAGGTCAGAGATCGGGGTCGTTCCTGAACCGTCTACAGATATGGCCTCATGCTGGCTTAGATCAGCACACTCAGTAACTGATCCTGCAGGTATTAAACGATCATCCTCGACGTCCACCGATTTGGAGCTTGACAGACTGGGGCAGAGAAGAGAGAAAAACATTTATTTACACAGAATAACGAAGGGGGACGAGATGTCATTAAAATCCTGGATGATTATTGTGCATAGGAAGGAACTGGGTGTGTCTGGGTGAGGCTGGAGTCTGGCTTTCGGGAATAAAAACGTTTAGGCTGGGAACCTGACAGTAAGTAGTCAAGCTTTACGACAACTCCTGTTGCTTCTTAATGTTGTTCTTTAAATTTTTTATGTTTAACGATTATTTAGAATGAGTTGTCTTCTCCCTACAGATCATTTTGTTGTTTACATTTTGAAGGGTTACTGTCTGATTACCTATCATTTTCTATTTTTCCAGTTATAGGTCAGGTGTGGGGTGGAAGGTAGAGGACATATTAATTGTTGTAAATACTGTCTGAAATAAAATCCTTATTGCCCCGAGGCAAATCTGAAAACATATCTTCTTTGTTCACCTTGACAATACAGATGTATGCTTAACTAATCTCTCTTTGTGGTGAGAAATAGAACAATAAATCCCACAAGGTTTACAATAATGTTCTTGCAGTGTATAACACAAATCTAATATAAAACCAGGCTATACATTGATACTACTGAACACATAGCCCTCGTGACATTGTCTCTCCAAAGATATCTGAAGGCTTTGCCATACTTTTAGTCTTTAATTTGTCAAATGCACAGAATAACAAAGCGTCATTATGAACAATAAAATCCACTTTACACGGCACGCGGCATCTACAATCACTTAAGAAAATATATCGTCAGAGCACTTATTAGCATAGTACTGACTCCACGCCGTAATAAACATCGCTCAAACCCAGTGACGTGTGGTAACCTACAGAATATTGTCTGTCATGACTCAACATTCAGGAAGGAACTAACGCCTGGAGCAAACACGCGAAGACATTGCCGCCGTTGAAGGCCCCACTGAACATACAACGTGAGTGGCATGTAGTCTGGGGGTTAGCGTGTTGGCAGTGCACCTGAGCGTTTCAATGGCGCAGGAGATTTCGCAGCTGTGTAAAGAGCTAGTCTTTTTGTTCTTCCCTGGTACACAGAGGCATGGGAACGCGGAGCTCAGGTTGCACAGCCCACCCTCTCACTCCCCATATCCCCGTTGAGGATCAAAGCGCTTTATAAAAAGAGAAAAAAAAGAAGTGAAGAAACTTACAGTTTCACCTCCGACCTTTGAGGAGTCTCCGGTGCTAAGCCGAGGCAGGCGCTCTCGTTCGCCTCGGCGTCCGTCGGCTCGTCCGCGTCGAAACTCGGCTCCGGGCTTACGTATACGTTCTTAGGGAAAAAGACCTCACTGTGGGACAGTCTCAGACTCCGGCGCTTCTCCTTTTTGCTCAGAGTCGTCTGGTCCTCAAGAGGGGCACCGGTCTCCGAGTGTGTGCCCAAACCGAGCTCCTTCAGCCGGTCTGTGTTTGTTTCCGTCTCCCTGGAGGCCGGTGTTGTGTATCCAACCAGCTTTGGCCATCTGCCAGCATGTGCTGCCTGTGATAGCTCTGTGCTGGTGGCTGGGGCACCTGCAGTGTCAGTGTCTTCCGCGGGGGCGACAGAAACAGGTACAGCCGAGGCTTGAAGTGAGTTTGCTCTCTCCCCCCTACTCTCCCACTCCTCTTCTTCCAGGTTCGTCTCCACCCACGTGGCTTTGTGTAGAGTCCCAGGTGAGTCCTGTGTCTGGCTGGGCGGAGCCGGGTCTCTTCTGCTGGTGGATTTCAGACCTTTTCCCCAGTGCTTCATCCCCATAGCTGGGCTGTCTTCCCCCTCGTCTTCCTCAGGCTGATGGTATGGGGAGGACGCGTTTTGGGACTGAGAGCCAAAAGCGACTCCCAGCGGATAACACACCTTCCCCCCAGCAGATGACTTTAGAGAGGTTTTTCCAGATTCTGGGACCAGGGAGGTGACGTCAGTGTTAAGCTGTGATTGAGGGAGGTCAACTGACCTGAGGTCAGTTTGGGCTGCTGGGTCGACACCTCCCTTTCCCCCCGCGTCCTTCACAGTAGGTTTGTCAATATGTAGCTGCAGTCTCCTGTTCACCTCCCCCACAAAATCCTCTGTGAGGCTCAGCTCTGGCACTTGCTCTGTTCCGGAAGACGACAAGTTCGAAGGAGTTCGATTTCCAGAATTCCGGTGGGCCTTTCCGACTGCCTCCACCTGGCTCACCCTGGACAGCTGCACCTCCTTTACGCTTCCCCGGTCGCTGCTGTCGCTGTCAGCAAAAGGCAGGTGCCCTATGTTCGACTCAACCAAAGAACCCAGGCTGGAGGTGCTGGGGCTGGAGTTGCCACTGAACACTGGTTCCTCTGCCTGGATCTCCGATTGACTCCCTCGCACTGACCCAGGTCCCCTCCAATCACCAACAGCCTCCTGTTCTCGCCGAGTCGGGGTCGGGGTCCTCTGACTGTCCTCCTCTGGAGGTTGCTGGGGGGAGAGAGGAGAACCAGGGGAGCTGGAGGAGCCAGGACCCTGCTGGGATCCATCTTCTGAACCTGATGAGTATACGTTGCTGCGGCTCTTCTTCTTGGAAAAGAAACCGGTGATCCGGTTTAACATCCCGTCCGAGCTCTGGGAGGAGAGAAAAAGAAAAAAAACTCATAAGTAACCAGACTGAGAGCGAACAGCAACGCTAATAGCCACAGAGGTTGGGTCCCCACCCAACTCACGTTTTCCTTGAAGCCCAAAATTGAAAATACATCTTTCTTAATATTTCCCTCAGAAAATAGGTTTGTGTTTTGACTGTACAACCAACTGGATTTCGGGGTTTTTTTCGGTCTCATAAGCCTCTGGCAAATCCCAGACGCAAGCTTGGGCACGTGCAAAGCAAACTGAGGTCGGTGAGTAAGCGTGCCCTCACAGACGCTGACCCACACAACTTCCTGGTTAAAGGGGAAGTGTGAAAAAATGCATGAATGACTGCCAACTACCAACGTCCATGATGATCACTCCCTATACAGCCAACATTGGGTCCACCCTAACCTCCTCCATCACCGTCTGGTACGCAGCAGCCACTTTCAAGAATAGAGACAGACTGCAACGCATCATCCACTCTGCAGAGTTGATAATAGGATGTAAGCTGCCGTTTCTTAAGGACCTGTTCAAAGCCAGGTCACTGATGTGGGCAGCACAGATTGAGGCAGACCCCTCCTGTCCGCGTATCAGACTATTCAGAACTCTCCCCTCTGGCTACGGTCTATCAAGACCAAAACATCCCGTCACAAGAACAGCTTCTGCCACACGGCGGTCAGTCTAAGCAACATGCATCTTTCACTAGTCTGCCTTTAGCCCCCCTCCTCATAACCCCACTGGCCACTATCTGCTCTGATACGATAGACATTGGTGGACATCCTGTACTATAAGTGGACACTGGCTCTTGTTTGCACAACTGTATATACAATTACATATTGCTCTACATTCTGCTCATTGCAAACTTATGAAATATGCTCACACATCTAGACTAAATATCATCCCTAGCAAGTTAATAAACGCATCAAATACAAAACATTTATAAGAACAGAGACTAAAAGCAACAGTAATTAAATGAAATGTATGCGTTCACATATATATATATATATATATATATATATATATATATAGCCCTGTAGGTTAAATACCCTCAAGAGTAAAATATATTCATGTCTGTTGGCCTTAAATGGTCGTGTCGGCCTCGTACTGTGGTGTTTATAGGGAAGGTTGGGGGTTCATGTCCAGCAGGTGGTTGTGGGTTCTTATCCCGCAGGTGGTTGTGGGTTCTTATCCCGCAGGTGGTTGTGGGTTCTTATCCCGCAGGTGGTCGTGGGTTCTTATCCCGCAGATGGTCGTGGGTTCTTATCCCGTATGGAGGTGTATTGCGATATTTTGCACTGGGTCCTGGAAGTCCGCCTGGATAAGTGTTGGTTTAATGACTCAGAGTAAACGTGGTGATTAAACTTGATGTCGCCAGATAAGAGATCGTGATGTGTTCGGCTTTATTTGTCCACCGACAACCCTTTCAGTTACATATGCCACGGTCACAGAATTAAGGAAAACATTAAAAACACACCTAATTAAAGTTGTCTTAAGAGACACACAGCCGGATGAAACAGTCCAACTACAGTACAGCTGGAACAAGTTATAGATCCTCATGAGAAGATGAAAATAACGCACGTAAAATAGGACCAGTACGTACCATTTTAGAGTCAACTGCTGGTATTTATCTTTTCTTCAGAGTCCCAAGAAACTGACCACAATCTGCTGCCCCGCCAGCTTTTCAGGTGCAAAGGGTAAACATCGATCAGCTTCCCAATAAGCCCGCCAACATGGTAAAAACTGAACCGAGAGATGTGCGACAGACGAATATATCTAGTGCTGCTCAGTCCTGATTAGACTTGTATCAAACAATCGGGTGTAATTTGCTTCCCGGCATAATTCCATTGGTACCTCGGCAGGTCGAGTGCAGCATAAAAGAGTATTGTGAAAGAGCGTTTACAGAGCAAACAGCCACAGGAATGAATGATCCTTTGAGCATGTAGGGACAAGGATGTCTGCCAAACAACTCCACCCTTCCTTCCCTCAGTCAGAAACCGGCTAACCTCTCCATCGATCTTTAAGATGAATCCTGTAGTTCCACGTATCGTAGCCAGTTTGTTTATTCGCTCCTTGTTTCATGAGCCTGTGTCACTCTGGCACGTGGCATGGTACATTTTTTATACTTCCCTCGTGACCGGCACATTGTTGGCGGTTTGTGGTTGCTGTTTTATACGGACATTGACTGCATGTGCACACGCCACTTCTCCGGAAGTAGAAATGCCTAGTTGTGGTAAATACTTTGCCTTTCAGCCCAATGATTTATGTACAATCATGTGCTTATTTAAAAACATTGCAAAGCACGCGAAGGAATTCTCAAATTCGAGTAATTCAAGACTCAACTGGTAAACACAGCAGAGCTATAAAATGACTCATGAACTTTGAGCGGGGGATCTGTTGGAGGAATTTGTACTTCCGACACACACACACACACGTTTGTGTAGATCTCAAAGTGGGCGTTGGGATTTGCCGCACACTGGCCCTGTTTAAGTGGTTACCACTTTCTCCCTGGTTCCTGTCAAATCCCTTTTTTACACCAACCGCGCTCGGCAGAGACGCGCTCGATCGGACAATGGAGGGATGGGCAGCGAGAGGGACGATCGGGTTCAGGACTCTGGCTACTGATCTTCTGGAGAAGTGAGTCAACACTGCCCTCCGCTGCACACCGTCCGAACACACGCACAGCCGGGCTTGGAGCAAGAGGCGGACAGCACCAGCACCGGGAACCTGTCTCAATGCTGACCTCACATCACATCACACTGAACTGAATATAGTTTGTTTTGTTTTTTAATCAAGTGGGCTGTATATGAGTTCACACAATCAAGCGCTCTATGTTCGACATTGAAAGTAATAGTACAGACATTGTGTCAGGGATGTCCTCACGTGAGGTAAAAACGATCCGGTTTAATGAACAGTAACTCAATTTATTATGGATATTAACACAGAAAGAAGACTGCTATTCCGGTGACATCACACACCTTATTTCTGGACTTCCTGGGGCTGAGGTTGCCAAGAGCTGATATGTCCCAGCTTTGCAGGGAAGTACAGTCCTGGTCCTCCTCTGTCCTGGCGCTTTTGATGCTGTACTCTGTCGTCACGCTCATCTGGTCAAAACTCCTTTCACAGAGAGAGAGAGAGAGATATAAAATGTAAGCGAGAGTGAAGTAAGGGGTGGGGTACTCTTAGGTCAAGAGCATGTAGTTCTAAGTAACTCAATGTTTTGGATTTGTTGAAACCCTTGTTTCTCTACCTCAAACCCTCTTCCCGGCTTTTTATTATATATCTTATATTCTCATTCTTCCTCACACACGTTCCCCGACTCGTCGGATGCCTGATATTCCTCTAGATGGCGTTGTTATCACATTAACGTTAACTGTCCGCGTTCAAATACAAAGTACAAAGGTGCGGTCGCCTTCCCTTGATGCCTGACACAAAGAAATCCATTAGCAACAGCTGATTAGCTTCAGTTAGCCTCGTATTACCGTTCAGTCTACATCTTTACTGCAGCTGTGGATATTGTCAATTCCCCTGCCCCCCAACTCTAGCCTACAACTGTGCTAAATATCACACCTGGCAATTAGAATGACCGACTCCCCATTGACTCAATGCTAAACATTCAAACCATGGGAAAATCATGCTCGACCAAACACTAGGCATAAATATCAAAACTACAGCCAACCTCGCAGACATTAACAACATATCCACTTGACCATACCCTAAAAAGCAACAACCTCACCCTTCAGATAGTACAACCACGGTTAAAGTTAGAAAGCAGGCCAACCTCATGGAACAGATGTTAAACACAGCAAACAGAAGTATTGCTGCTTCGCATCAGAAACGGCGTCTCTTCTTGACATTCTACATCGTGTGAGGTAAAGCTCTTTAAATTGTCAAAGTGCTGGACACGTTACACACACACACACACATACACTTATTTTTCCCCAATCCCAGGATGAGTTTCATTGGTTCCTTTAAGTAGGCAGGTCGGGTTTAGTTAGCCAGCTTGCAATAAATGTGAATTATTTACCTGGCCAGCTTAGCCTAACGCCGTCCTAAGTGTTGTGGAAGATATGTGGATTGGTGCCAGGCTGGATAAGAGACAGGCATTGGCATCGGTGCAAAACATTTACGAGAACAGATGTGATTCCTGTTGCACTTGTTGGAGAGGACACGCATGTTTGCGCTACATTGCATATTTCTACCTGCACATTAAAACAAAAACGAAAGCTACTGATTACGGCGGAAATTCTTGCAATATCCCACTAATATCGGGAAATACCATAACACAAGCCAGCCTCACAAAAAGCCCACACTGCCCTGTCCTCTGTCACTCCAAAAACCCACTGCCCTCTTAAGAGAAAAAAAAGAAAACGTCAAGTGACCTCACCAACTCTGTACGCATCAAACAACTGTGTTCTTCTCTTGAAACACTGTGGGCATACATATACTGCTGTACAGAAACACACTACAACATGTCCTTCCTCAACATGTTCCATACGTGTTCCATTAGAGTTCCATTAGAGTTCCATTAGAGATTCACTTGAGTTTTATTAGAGTTCCATTAGAGTTCCATTAGAGTTCCACTAGAGATTCACTAGAGATTCACTAGAGTTCCATTAGAGTTCCATTAGAGTTCCATTAGAGATTCACTAGAGATTCACTAGAGTTCCATTAGAGTTCCATTAGAGATTCACTAGAGTTCCATTAGAGTTCCATTAGAGTTCCCTTGGACGTTGTAAGCCACTGTAAGCCGACTGTAAAAGGGAAATAGGACAATGACCACTTGGACAACATTCACCCCACTTTAGTTTAGTGGCAAGCTAACATCTGCGTGTGTGTAGCAGTTAGAATGCCAGCGTGCATTCTGGGACATTTGTGCGAAGGAGGTGTTGAATGTAATTACTCTCTCTAAACGCTCTGTGTTCTCATGGATCCTGGATCGATGTGACCTCCAATCAAAGTAAGGACATCCCTCAGAGAATGCAACGTGATATATAACTGTACCTGATGCAACTGTGTGAGCTCACAGAGGTGACATGAAATAACAGCTATCTACATCACAAATAAATGATCAACACTGCTAAAAAAACATTAATTATTATTATTTAAATGATTACATTTGTCTCAATTCATTAATGTCCTTTTTTATAGTCGCCATACTTTGGATGTGTCCGCGAACTAAACTCAAAAGGAAAAAACTCACCTATTGTATGAGTTTGTCACCAAAGCAGGACCCTATGCTACTAATGCTGGTAACATTGACAACTCCCTTCTGGCTTTGCCATACCCTCTTTAACCAGAAGAGGGCGTATGTTCATAACTTCCATGTGACAATATCATTTCACTGAGGAATCAAAACAGAATAATAAAACGGCCGATAAGACGACCAGCCTGGCAGCACTGTACAAAATGTATTGTTTGCTTTGGCACGCGTGTTTAATTACACTGAGCGTGCCAACTTTGCCAACACATTAAAGCCAGCCACCACTGTTAACGGCCGACTGGTAAGTAAATAGGTGAGTAAACATGAGACTGTGAAAGAAACACCGCCGACGTTGGCCTATGGGCCATGACTTCGGGACGAACCAGGGCAGCTTTCAATTCATGAGCCGCCGTGCACCAATGGTTACGATTATAAATGTGTTTCCAGCTAAATTATAGGGATTGTGAAGGTCTAAAGAGGAAGCGTTTAGAGATGTGGCATGCGAACTGTCTCCGTGCTGACATCAACCCCAAGGAAAAATGACATCGGGCGAAACGTGGTTTAAACAAAAAAAACCTAACTGATGATTATATGTTTTGAGGGTTAGTTGCTTTTAAGACTTCTGCAAGAAACCCCCGTTAGAAAAGTTTTTCACACCGAGAGCTGAGAGGTAAGAAGCACTAATCTGCCTAGAGACTGTGGCCATGTTCGAGAAGATCAAAACGACCAGAGACTCCCTGGTCAAAACAAACCCATTGCAGTTCATGGTTTTGATTCTCTCGAACGCAGCCTCTATCTGTTATGTAATACCGAATGATTTCATTCTTACCCCGTAGCAGGTAAAAACAACTCGACAACAGCGCAGGCTGATACATCGGTATCTCTCGCTAGTTCGCTGGGCACGTTTAGCAAATGTCGCAGCTAGCATACAGTTGACGTACATTACAGAACAAATAATATTGGTTAACATCGAACTAAAATGTTACATGAGCGCTATTTTGTTTTTGTCGTCCTGAGGAACCGTCCTGTGTGAAACAGTAAAACGTCTCTGAAGGCAGATCATTTACACAGCACTGTAGTACAGCACTGTAATGAGGCAGATTTGTTAACGCAGAGCTGACTGGAACATGATTCTGGTGAAACCGAACACCAGTTCTCGGTGCATATTTCTCCTCAGCCAAACAACGCCTCTGTTGTTTTCTATTAACTCTGCTGATAGACACTTCAGTTACAAAACTCAACACAGTAGAGCCGCCAACGAGGTTCTGTATCCACACACACACACACACACACACACACACACACACACACACACACACACACACACACACACACACACACACACACACACACACACACACACACACACACACACACACACACGCACAGATTAAAGGCACCAAAACAATGCCAACACGCCAGTAGTATTAGAAGAGTCATCATTTGCATCCAACCTCACGTAGATACAAAGACACAGACCCTCATAACCAAACACGTGCTATGAACCACCGTGCGGGCTTTAGAAATGTAGACAAGGGATGGAGAGAAGTCAACGTGTGACTCATACACCCTTATACCAGTTGTGAGTGTGGCCGGCTGTGTGACTCACCAGTGGCCAGTAATAGAGGATATTTTCGTTTCGGCCCGGGCTCAATTAAATGCCAACTTCAGAACACAACTTAACAGCACTAATGTGGACAGCAGCTTGCAGTAAGGCATGGGGTTTTAGAGTTTCAACAATCCCTATAGAGCAACAAATGCACCGATATTTGACCTCAACCTGCCTTGACAGAAGGCTCAAAGACAATAAGCTTTTGTGTTCGAAAAGTAACATACTGTAAGTAGGCAAAAATCTCTGTCACCAAATTCGACTTGCCTAAGAGTATCTACAGCAGAGGTGAACGGTTCCACGGTCACAGAAACACTGTCTGAGAGTATCTACAGCAGAGGAGAACAGTTCCACGGTCACAGAAACACTGTCTGAGAGTATCTACAGCAGAGGAGAACAGTTCCACCGTCACAGAAACACTGTCTGAGAGTATCTACAGCAGAGGAGAACAGTTCCACCGTCACAGAAACACTGTCTGAGAGTATCTACAGCAGAGGAGAACAGTTCCACCGTCACAGCAACACTTTCTGATACTGAGAGCTCAATGTAATCCAACCAGCATTGCAGTATTTACCCAGAAGCAATTTTTCCTACACCCAAACAAGTGACAGGCAGGTTCCAACTTAGTGCGTTAAACAGAAGTCTTGCCAGTAGGCACTGTGAGCTTGGGAAACTGTGTGTGGGTTGTGGGGTGGATTGATCTCTTCTAACACAGACTGCTACATTGGCCTGAACGCGCACGAGATAAGGACAGCTTTCGTGAAAAAAAACACGCACGAATGCTGGAATGCTGTTGCCGCACATTTCAGATACTTACCCATAGTGACTGTTGTCTACAGTTCAGCATTTACGAGAACTTACAGGAAATTTGAGATACTTACCCATAGTGATTGTTCGCTACAGTGCAGCATTTAAGAGAACTTACAGGAGATAATAAAGACTCTTTGGAGATCAGCGCCTGCTAGATTACCTAAATGTAAGGACTAGAAAGGCTGGAATTGTTTTGTCATGCAAAAGAGATACCTGTCCCAGACAATGAGCACTCTGTGGTAATTATGAGAGGGTATATTAGTCAGGCTGGGTGCTTGTCGAGGCACTTTGTGACAACGTCGTTATAAATAGGGCGTTATAAAATACATTTGATTGATTGATTGACCACTCCTGGTCTTATGTCTACTCAGATGACCTTCACTGATTTAGTCTAGTATGATGTCTACTTAGATATTTTAGCCCCAAACCCCCTGAGAACCTTTGGAGATCAGCTACACATGCTGTCAGATGGACACGGTATGACATGTGAAAAATACCTCACTATAGAAACAACTACTGTTAGAACCTTTAAACAACGACTGTTAGAACCTAGAAACAACGACTGTTAGAACCTAGAAACAACGACTGTTAGAACCTAGAAACAACGACTGTTAGAACCTTGGAACAACAACTGTTAGAACCTAGAAACAACGACTGTTAGAACCTAGAAACAACGACTGTTAGAACCTAGAAACAATGACTGTTAGAACCTAGAAACAACGACTGTTAGAACCTAGAAACAACGACTGTTAGAACCTAGAAACAACGACTGTTAGAACCTTGGAACAACAACTGTTAGAACCTAGAAACAACGACTGTTAGAACCTAGAAACAACGACTGTTAAAACCTAGAAACAATGACTGTTAGAACCTAGAAACAACGACTGTTAGAACCTAGAAACAACGACTGTTAGAACCTAGAAACAACAACTGTTAGAACCTAGAAACAACGACTGTTAGAACCTAGAAACAACGACTGTTAGAACCTAGAAACAACGACTGTTAGAACCTAGAAACAACGACTGTTAGAACCTAGGGTGCAGAGACGACATTGCTCAATACAATATGCTTTAACCTGACACTAAACATCAGTTATCAACGGGGGTGGTTCACAAAACCCCTCATTCAGTAACGCAGTACGTAAGTAATTTCAGAACTGAGAACAAGTTGTTTGAAGCCGCATGAAAGGAAACAGGCACATGGAGCCTCCAGATAAAGCAGATATGAATGGCGAACGAGCTCTCTGAGAGGCCTGGTTAAATGCCTGCAAATGCTTGGGAGCTACGTACCGCAGAGGAGACCAATGACTCGATTCCCCCTGTGGGTGCTGTCACAAGCAGAGGTTCCCTGGTCCTCTAATTCTCCATGTCCAGAGCATTGGCAGCCTCGTGCTGCCGGACCCTGACCCGGAACACGTTCTGCCCAGGAAGCAGCGTGACTGGCCTGAAGACAGAACAGGATGACTCCTTCAAGCCTGTCATTAATTGGCGTCGGGAGCCGCCGGGGCAGAACAGCTCTCTGATCGGAGACGCTGTGAGCGCTGCATGCCCGGGCAAGACGTGATCGTGTAATTCAGAGATTGCGATCTCTACCACGATGTGCATCATTTACCCACGTTTCCTCAGAGATATTGTGTGTGACACAGATTAATCAATCCACAGTGTCTCCTCTATGTCACCTCAATGTCACCTAAATGTCTCCTATATGTCTCCTAAATGTCACCTCAATATCACAATCCACACAACTCTGTGCACAGCCGTTGTATCCCGAACACACGTACTTAAAGAAGACTGCCGACACAAAGTTATATGGTTATGAAACATTTCATTGTTTCACATATACGACCGAGTCATCAGTTTTTGGTGGAATATCCAATGAATACAGACTTGACATATTCCTGTTTTTATCACTAACTGACAGAGAATCAGTGTGTTGATACCACAACAAGCAAACATCAGCCATGTTCTTTCTCTAACCAATGAGCTTATAAAGAATATCATCACACGAGGATGATGAGGAGAGAACACACCTTCGTCCTGCCATTCTCTCTCCTGTTCACTACGGCGCATGAAGATTGACATGTATGAGACATGTAGCACGACCCGTGACGTACTGCCCCCAAACAAAAACATACGCAAAGATTGGCAAACCGTGACTCATGGAAAAGGAAACATTTGCGGTATTTCCGGGAATTATTTGTCTTTAAAATGTCACCAAAAAACTTTGGTGGCGGAGAACAAGATATGCAGATCTCGGAGTTAAAAGTTGTCTTCGCCGGAACGAACACCAGATCTCACGGGATTGGTGAAACCGGGGGAAGGAATTGGGTTCACGTTTGAACAACATGTTTTTTGTGCAAACAGGCAGTTTGGTATGTATGTTGCAATACGTTCACTGAGTCCAGAGGTACAGAAACAAAAAAGCACTTTATCTTCCCTGTCAGCTGAAGGTGGAAGCAATGCTCATTGGTCTTTACTGAACTATTTGGGGTTTTGGAGAATATATATGAATTGGCCCTGGATTACAAAACAACATGGTGCAACACCTTGTCTTATTACCTGGCACATGTTTTTGTTGTCCTGCTCTGTTTACTGTGTGTGGGTGTGGATGGTTCAGAGTGCTTGTTTGTTCTCTCTCTGTGTGTGTGTGTGAATGGTTTGGAGTGCTGGTTCTCTGTGTTTTGGGTTGCCGATGACGAGGGTGGGCGTGGCTTGTCCGGAGACCTGGCAACTGGGAACAAACAACCAATGAACCTATGCACAGAGAACTGCTTTGCATTTGGAGCACCGGCTGGAGGGACGTTTTTGTGTTGTATGGTCCATGGTCTGTCTGAGACCTCAGGTTTTGTGACTCTTGTATATTTCTCTCCTACACCACCCGACCTGGGTTCTGGAGAAGGGCTAGGTAGTTCTGCCCATGGGTGAACAATTGCACATCGTTAATCCTCTGTTTTATACACTAGGTTAGCCGGACGGGTGTCACCCTTGTGTTTTCTGAAATAGAGAGGTGAGTTGGTCAGGGATTAGACGGTGTTAGGAGGGGTTAGGTCTGTAGAAGAGAAAGGACCTTTTGTTCCTTTCCATTAGATTGAACCCGTTCCCAAAATTCCCTTCCCCTCCCTCCCCCCATATCTGTCTTTGCCTGTGTTAGTTAACTCATTGATGTATGGGTCATTTAGTTTGTTCTGCTATTTCCAATCTGAGACAATTACAACTTAACTAACTTGCCTCAAATGAATACAGAAAACTTTACTGTCGAAATGTATGCGTTTATGGCACAACATATTAATTGTGTCAACAGTTATTTTTACTTTATCACTATCATCTAGGCAAAATGCCTAGCGGACACTCTAATCGACCAGGATCTAACTAAACAATCTGTCCTGCCCTTGAGCAAGACTGTTAAGCCGAATTGCTCACCGCGGAGCACAATCTATGTCGCCCCCTCGCCCTATCCAATTTGGGGGGGTTGGGTTAAAAGCAAACTTACACTTGGGTTGGCGTTTGTGCGCAATTGACGAACTACTAAAATACATTTCCGGTTGTACCACTTAGCAAATCTTCTTTGTCTGAGACACAAAGTGAGCCGATTGCATTCATGCTTGTTGATGAAGCTCTAAGAATGGAGACAATGTATCCAGTTAGGGCGAAGGCTGTTCAACCAATGAATGGCATTCACACATTATACCTTTCACATGAAGGATAGGTCAATATCAGAGCAGCAAATCCATTAGCTGTACAAGTCATTTTTTTTTACTATTCTCAGTCACAAGGGCTCTGACCTTTGACCTGGTTTCAGGTAATGTTAACACTTTGAAGAAACCCATTGGTTTGGATTGAACCCGGAACATGATACAGCCAAAGCATGCACTCTACCACTGAGCTACAAACTCCGCCTCCACCATTGGACATGAACATAAAACACGGAAAGAACATATTGTTCATTCAAGAGACAGTGGGGATACGGTCAGTGGGTGGCATCCTGCCATGATACGGTCAGTGGGTGGCATCCTGCCATGATACGGTCAGTGGGTGGCATCCTGCCATGATACGGTCAGTGGGTGGCATCCTGCCATGATACGGTCAGTGGGTGGCATCCTGCCATAATATGGTCAGTGGGTGGCATCCTGCCATAATACGGTCAGTGGGTGGCATCCTGCCATGATACGGTCAGTGGGTGGCATCCTGCCATAATACGGTCAGTGGGTGGCATCCTGCCATGATACGGTCAGTGGGTGGAATCCTGCCATGATACGGTCAGTGGGTGGCATCCTGCCATGATACGGTCAGTGGGTGGCATCCTGCCATGATACGGTCAGTGGGTGGCATCCTGCCATGATACGGTCAGTGGGTGGCATCCTGCCATGGTACGGTCAGTGGGTGGCATCCTGCCATGACATCCCACACAATGAATGAATATAGACGTTGAGCCAAGTTAAATATTTCTCAAGATACAGGGCGATAAACAAACAATTTTCCTCCTTCCTTCTTCATCCGAAGCTGTCATATTATACCTTATTCTGGGCACATGCATTCGGATTCGAGTCGTTGCAGGTTTACAGTCTCTCTCAGACACACCCAGTGTTGCACAGTCCCGTCGCAGCCACTGGCAAATGTGATGTGCCAAAATTATCTGTATCCTTTTACATTGTTTTTCACACGACGCTACTCTCCTCTAATCAAGCCTATTGGTAAATCGCTAAACTATTTTTATAGCCTACAGTAATCGGAGATGGAAGATGGCTTTACAACGGATTTTCCCACAATTCTATATTTTGAAACATCGCGAAATACCTGCTTTGGCTGCATGTTGTTTACAGACAGATTTATAGCAGAATGACAGACCTACTGCTGCTGCAGCACAAAACAGAACTATTTCATATATTTCTCCTCGGACTCAAGGCTACAGTGTTGCGCAAAAGATAAGCCTGGGCTGTCTCAACCTGAACCAGATCAGGAATAGATTATAAATCTTCATTTTCGGGTTTAGACAGATAATTATTGACTGATGTGATGTACCTAGATTGATAGGTTCATTTTGATTCCATAGGTGGCTGTGAATCTGGGAGAACTCTCTTTTAAGTTGTATCCCAGTTATTCCTTGAAGCTCTTTCTTAATGTTGTCCTGCATGAAGTTCTCTAAACCTTCTGATGCATTAAAGAAACATACGTTCTTCAGATTTGTATATTATTAGAAGTCAGTACAACTAAATGCACAGACTACCGTTGCTTCAATTAACAACTAATTAATTAAGTAAACTTTATAATTGAATGCATAGCATGTCTTAACGCCAGGACCACACGAATATGTAAATATGAATATATGAATATGTTAATCAGAGGACCAAGAAGGCGTTGCACAGCTTCAATTCAGGAGTGCCAACCGTCATTCTGGGTTCATACCATATGCACCTTCAGCTTCACTAAGGACACATGCTCCAGGGGTCTCGTGTACCTAGAACTAAAGGCTCCAGAACCAGTCAGCATTGACAGTTAAATTCCACACACATCACCCAGCCCCCCCCCAGGGCTGCCCAGAGCAAAATGCTTCCGGCATCATGACATCATGGAGACAGGTTTTTTTGCCCTCCACTGTTCTCCCGTGATTACCCCCCCTCCTCCACCCTAACACCCCTCCCCCACTGACTCCACATCTTTTCTGATGTTATAGACAATATGTTTACTTCTCTTTTATCCTCACACAAGCAGTCAACATGGTCTACTTGGGAAAACGCTATGCGCAAACAGTCGTGCCTCTTTGTGAGGCCCACTGACAGGACATGACATAAAGCGGTCGGAAGTTTATGTACTCTAAGGTTAAGTTAGGTTACGTTGTTAGAACCATTTTTTCAGCCACTCAGCAGATTTCATGAAAACAATCTATAGTTTTGGCGGGGAGGTTGGCACATCTACTTTGTGCATGTCAACATTTCTGTTGGAATTGTTTACAGACAGATTATTTCAGTTATAATTCACTTATAATTCACTTGAGAACGATTCCAGTGGGTCAGACGTTTACATAAACTAAGTTAACTGTGCTGTTTAACAGCCTGTAAAAATCCCAAAAGTTATTTAATGGCTTTAAAAGCTTCTGACAGGCTGCTGGACATATTTGAGTATATTGGCGGTGTATCTGTGGAAGAATGTAACAGCCTACCTTCAAACTCAGAACCAATATGCTTGACATCATGAGAAAATCAAAAGAAATGACCCAAGACCTCTGGAAAATAATTGTAGACGACCACAAGTCTGGTTCATTCTTGGGAGCAATTTCCAAACGTGAAGGTACCACGTTCATCTGTGCAAACCACTGTAGACAGGCATAAACACTGTAGGACCACCTAAACATCATGCAGCTGGAGAAGGAGACTCGTTCTGCGTTCTAGCGATGAACGTGATTTGGTGCGAAAAGCGCAAATCAATCCCAGAACAAACAGCAAAGGACCGTGTGAGAAACGAGCATCTATGTCCACGGTCAAACCAGTTCTACGTCGACTCAGCTTTAAAGTCAGCCAGTTAATATGTGTTTAGCTAAGGTGTTGGTACACTTCCGACTTCAACTGTATATAGACAAGTGAGTGACAATACACATGTTTGATTCTTTAAAGGAACCACATATATATAACTTCTCTACGACAGTGAAAAAGGAACAACTACGGTTTTAGAAAAAACACACGGCAATACTTTTTGTCAATGGAGCTCATTAAGTATCTTGTGCAGTATCTTGATTGGGGCACTGTTTGTCCAAGCTTTGCTGTCTAATGCATTTTTTTCTGGACCGACTCTGCTGATTGAGGGGATTTAGAAGGGGATGTTCCAACCAATGCAGACGTAATAGGGAATTGAACTCATGTGACAAGAAAACTCGTGTCAGATGATTCGTCACCGGGTTTGCTGGCAGCGGCGTCTCTTGCCACAGTATAATCAGCAGATTTTTTTACGGAGGCAGATTTCCTTTTGCACAACAACTTGTCGCGTACAGACACAGACACTCTCCCTGGGCCCAGAGCACAGATGGGATCAAAGTGAAACGTTCGAGAAAGCACGGATCTGCAGCAGTTTACTGTCTGCTCCTGTTTAGGCTTCGGTTTATTGTTTTAGCGAACTCCCATCAAAAGCGATGCGGCCTGAGTCAGCTTATGTAGAACGCAACACCGTTTAGATACACAAAACCTTCTCCCCGGGCTAACGCACGCAGCACGTATTAGCTGGGAACACCCAACATTCAAAGTTGGCCTTTGGGGAGTGACCTGACGGAGTGAAGTATTTGTCATCTTTGGATTTTTAGATAATCAAAATACTGTGTGGTATGTTATCTGTTCGGCATTCCACGCTTTTGATCAGGCAAGCACACGATGCAGCTACGTCCTGTATCCATGCCAGCCGGTTCATTACACATGGTTCAGTACACACCCGCAGTAAACGACTCACAAACATAAAATAACCTTGTGCGCGTGTCCAATCAAAGGGTAGGAGCCGTTTACCTGGTAACCTCTCTGAAATGTTGAGGAAAACCGCAGGTGCCGCGTTAGAGACGACCGTTCTGTTATCACACAACCTGACCTGCCTGCATAGCCCAGCTCCACTCCTTGCCCCCAGGCACTCACCACAAATTGGCTGTCTCGCGTTATTCAGGAGAGCCTGTCTGTACAGAGTCTTCTGCAGGAATACAGAGCAGTGCCGTAGCCAGCAACTCTCATGAAGACGGTTTATAGGAACGTTTCGGTGCGGCATTGTGTCAGAGAATCACCGGCACCTGCACGCCGGAGGAGGCGGCGGACAGTATATTAGAGGAACTAAAGCAAAAACAGGAAACGGTCATTCGTGCTCTGCTGTAATTATTATCATTCCTTTCCCAAATGGCAATATCCACAAACCTGTGTGCAATTCACAATTCCTTCTCATAGGTGCCCTCGCGTTTCTTAAATGGGTAATCAGTCCCCAGAAACAATTACCGAAACGCCTGTCAATTTGGTGGAAGCGTCCGAGCTACAGTCGGCTTGGCATTAACGTGATTTCGCCAAAATCTAAGTAATTAATTGGACACTCTTATTCAGGGTGATTTACAGTCCTAAATGCACATACAGCATTTCACGTGTCTGTACTAAACCCACAACCCTGTAATGCCATAAAGCCATATGCTCTGGTCGCGAGAGACGGAGATAACACATTATTACCTTTAAAAAAATCGCTCTGTAAGATCTGCGCTAGTACATCGACATGAGAAAGAATACATTCTGTATACATTTCTGCAAAGTACTTGTCTATCTCCCACTACAATGAACCCAGGGCCGACCTCAATGTCAGAGGCTTTTAGCTCGGGGACACAATCTGTACATAGTTCGAAATCTTCAACAGACAGTGCAGCTGCGAAACGCTGAAATGTCTTAGGGAAATACAGGAACGGCCTCGACTCAGCAACCTTTAAATATTTCACCAAGGAATGTTCAATGTGTTCAATTTTTTGGTGCCTAAACACGGAAGACACTTTATTTGGAATATGGCTGCATGGATTTAGAATTCCAGAATATAGGATGCATGGGCGTTGGGCGGCGCGTCTTTGAGAGGAGAACCCATGCAAAGCTAGAGGAACAACCAAGTGTCCTGGGAGTACCAGATACGAAAAATGTCATCGACATATATCAAGTGGGGGAAAATATCCTTCTCGTCACCAGAATCGAAATTTCAGACATGCTGGAACAACAGGCTAGCTTCACACACACTGCTCCAGGGCTTGTCTGCCAGCAATAGAAAATAGCCTGTGAGGTAATACTGGGCCTGCTCTAAGTTCTGGTAATTTCCGTGAAGCACTTAAACACAGCTTCAGCATAACATCCCTGCGTTCCACTGCGTATTCCTTCTTTAGGACCGCATGACCACTCGGCACAGATTGACCTAAGGTCCATTTGAGAGGTTTGCACTCAGAGCACGAGGCGTGTCGTTCTCGCGTGTCTTCCTGACATGTCAACACGGGACAGACCCAGGGGTTGTTGTGATACAGTTGTGGAGGTTTTGAAAACAGAGAGGAAGGCTCAGGGAGTAGGAGCTAGAAATCCCCCCTAGAATATGTGCCATGTATACTGATTGGCCTGTATTTTCCTGACCAACAGTAAACCCTCGCGGGCAATTTGGCTACGACGGACGCTTTCGGAGTGACAAACGAAGAGGGAGAGGATCTGTCAATCTGCATTTTACAGAGGATCTGCCCACTTGCTCTGTGTTCACTAAATCAGCCGAGGGTGCGGCGCGCGCGTGTGTGCGTGCGTGTGTGCAGGTGTTTGCACACGTGCATACGTGTGTTGGTGAGTCCTGTTTGTCCTACGTCTGGACGAGGGATCGCACCTCACTCAGGTCACGCTGATATGATTCAACTCCATGGAACGACCAGTCCCGCAGGTTTCTGAATCCTCTATTCAAATACTTGCATGTAACGCCAGGTTTCCTCTACAGACAGTCATGTGATTTGAAGGCACTTCCTTCATATTTGCAATATCACTAATGACAGAGGGCAGACGTGCTATTTCTTTTACGAGAACATCGTACCAATCGACGTATATTGGTTGGGGGGTCTTCTATTGTTGCAATCAGAATTAGATATTCTTTATTCAAGGTGACCAGGCGTCCGTCGTTTCCAGACAGTTCTTAATTCTCGTTGGTGAGAAATATCCCGAGTAAACACTCTGACATACAATGTGCCTTTGACATGAAGTTCAAGCTGGTATTTCAATAACTACAGTATTTGGTCTGATCGTTATGGCCGGTATAAAAAAATGACACCAAACTTGTTTCCTTCAGCTGATATTTTACGAGCAAGTTGGATCAGTGATACATTGGAACCACTGCGTCAACAACAATGCCCGCATCATAAAGTGTTGCATTGTATTGTGGGCCTAGGAGTATATTGCATGTTAACACATATCGCATGTTAACACATATCGCATGTTAACACATATCGCATGTTAACACATATCGCATGTTAACA
Source organism: Dallia pectoralis (assembly GCA_029465975.1). Classification (NCBI taxonomy): domain Eukaryota; kingdom Metazoa; phylum Chordata; class Actinopteri; order Esociformes; family Umbridae; genus Dallia; species Dallia pectoralis. The sequence continues at coordinate 6,632,100 of CM055757.1, read as the reverse complement.
CACATCGCATGTTAACACACATCGCATGTTAACACATATCGCATGTTAACACATATCGAATGTTAACACATATCGCATGTTAACACACATCGCATGTTAACACACATCGCATGTTAACACATATCGCATGTTAACACATATCGCATGTTAACACACATCGCATGTTAACACACATCGCATGTTAACACACATCGCATGTTAACACACATCGCATGTTAACACACATCGCATGTTAACACACATCGCATGTTAACACACATCGCATGTTAACACACATCGCATGTTAACACACATCGCATGTTAACACATATCGCATGTTAACACATATCGCATGTTAACACATATCGCATGTTAACACATATCGCATGTTAACACACATCGCATGTTAACACATATCGCATGTTAACACATATCGCATGTTAACACACATCGCATGTTAACACACATCGCATGTTAACACATATCGCATGTTAACACATATCGCATGTTAACACATATCGCATGTTAACACACATCGCATGTTAACACATATCGCATGTTAACACATATCGCATGTTAACACATATCGCATGTTAACACATATCGCATGTTAACACATATCGCATGTTAACACATATCGCATGTTAACACAGGTAATTCATCAAAAAAGTGTTTACCACACAGATTATTTAATTTATATGTCACTATATCATAATTCCAGTGGGTCAGAGGTTACCAAACGCAAAGTTGACTGTCCTGTTAAACAGCTTGGAAAATGCCCGTAAATTGTGTCATGCTTAAGAAGCTTCTGACAGACTAATTGGGTCAATTGGAGGTGTACCTGAAGATGTGTACCAAGGCCAACCTTCAAACTATATGCCTATTGGAATTACATCATGGGAAAATCAAAAGAAATCAGCCAAGATCTCAGAAAAAGAATTGTAGACCTACACAAGTCTGGTCCATCCCTGAGAGCAATTTCCAAATGCCTGAAGCCACCACATTCATCTGTGCAAACAACAGTACCCAAGTATAAACACTATGGGACCACCTAAACGTCATACAGCTCAAGAAGGAGACTCGTTCTGCGTTCTAGTGATGAGCGTTCTTTGGTGAGATAAATGCAAGTCAATACCAGAACAGCAGCGAATAACCGTGTGAAGGTGTTGGAAGGAACATGTACAAAAGTATCTGTATCCATAGTTAAACAAGTCCTATATCAACACAACCTGAACCGCAGCAAGGAAGAAGCCACTGCCAATTTAACGGTACTGAAACCGAATGCTAATTGAGCGTAGGTTCACTTATGACCCACTGGGAAGAAAGGCAGGCTGAAATAAAGCATTCTCTCGACTATTTTCTCTGGCATTTCACATTCTTAAAATAAAGCGGTGATTCTAACTGACCTGAGACAGAGTTATACTAGAATTAAATGTCAGGAATTGTGAGAAACTCAGTTTAAATGTATCTGGCTAAGTGTCCACGTGTGTAAACCTCTAACTTTACATGTACGCACGCATAACATACTACATATGCTTCAAAAATGAGAAATGGAATGGCGAAGTCAAAGTTCAGATCTCGATCCAATCAAATCACTTTGGGGGACGGACTTAACGTGGGTCACGACTACAAGAAAGGCCCCAGGACATGAAACAGTTGAAAAGGGACTGAAAAGAAGAGGGCAAAAAATCCTCCCAAGAGTTCTAGGGGGGAACCACAGATTTGATGCCAGCAGTGTACATATTATGTAAATATTGAAGTTGCACTTCAGTATACAAGTTGTACTTCAATGTATGAATAGGTTTAAAGTACAAACAGCTATAGATTAATTGGGTTACGTTAATCAGCGAATAGGATTGGCATTAGCTCAAATTTCCAATTGGTTATTGTTATTCATTAATTAGCCGGAGAGTTTGAGATGTGTTATGGAATTTGGTTTGTTATGGACAACCTGAAATGTGTTTGCCTAGCCAGGGCAGTGTGTTTTATTTCAAAGTCCTGTATTACAGTCAAAGGAGAATCCCCATACCAACACAGGGGTTGCATAATTGGACGTTTCAGAGTGACTTGGATCTGCAGTTATAGTGGTCGGCGGCTATTTAAACGCAGTGCAAATATATATTTTTATATAGCCGTGAATTACTTTCGCTTCATTGCGCTTTGTGAGCATATAGTACCCATATCAGTTACAGTTTATTTGACGACATTTAATTGCGGGTATAAAAGGTGTCAACATTGTCATAATCATGTCATAACCGTTATCAAATGCTGACCTGACTGTACCAATAGACACGAGCGATCAACAATATAAAAAACAACGAGACAAAAAAGTATTTGCTTCCCATTTCAATTACTGCTGTTGCTTTCCATGCGTGGCCGATTGTTACGCAGCTGTATGCCGACAAACGCTCACAGGTGGAAGGATATCAGTTAAGACCCGTGCCTCACATCAAACTTTTTCAAATGCATCAGTGAGTCAAACCAGAGCAAGACCGAACTTGACACTTACCCGGTTTAACTGTACCAACTGCCACATGTGAACTCACCCACGCTGATCGGAGTTCAAAACAGCGTGACAAACACCTCAGCTGCAGTAAGACAGTGGTCACTGGTCATGTTTTTCGAAGGATTGTTCAACTATAGAAACCCGCAATATGTTGTGTCTGGTGTTTACTGCAGTGCTCGATATAGTGGCATATCTCACAATACTGGAGTTGCTTTGTATTGTGGGACTGAAATGCTGGATCAAGGGCTGTATCTACTACATGTACAACTCCAGCATGTATACTATACACATATAAAACACACAGTGTTAAACAGTGTAGGTGCTGGTGCAAGTGAATTATTGGATTAACAGGATATTTCTAATAACAAATTGCTCAATGTATAAGACAGAGACGTCAGAATTAAGCCATCAGTCAGAAGAGTAATGCCATAACTCCCCAGAGATTTACAACAATCTCTTAATCACAGCTCTGATTACACACCTATTTCTCACAAGTTCAACCCCACATTATTGACTATGGAGAAATCAGTAAAATGATGCTGCCACAAGCAACACAGCGGATATGAGAGAGATGCACCAGTTCACTGTCACACAATCAACAATAACGATTTAGTTTCTGGTTCTACCTTATTTGGTGGAGTCCACCCAGGGGGCAAACAAATAGTCGTACTGTTTAAATCGCTAGGGATATATTTGGGGAAATGTTGACTAAATCATTTACACGAGCTGCGGACACAGCCTGCACGTGGCCTATACGTTTCAGCTGCAATAAAGTGTGCCGACAGGTGAAGACAGCCTGCAAGAATGAGTCTGGTTAAGAATAAGTGTGGTTAAGAATAAAGAATAAGTCTGGTTAAGAATAAAGAATAAGTCTGGTTAAGAATAAAGAATAAGTCTGGTTAAGAATAAGTCTGGTTAAGAATAAGTGTGGTTAAGAATGAGTGTGTTAAGAATTGCACCAAAGTCAGATTGCACCAACTAGTCCATATTCTCCTGGCTTTTGACTGCAAATTTGGCCTATATAGGCTACACGTTTGAATGCATTCTTCGTTTTTGTTTTTCCATGACTTGCATGAATGCATGAACTAAACTAACCCATAGGAGCCTATACTCCATTACATGCATTGCTGACCTAATAACGTTGTTACATGCAAATACACGAGTTTGTACAACACCAAACACGCTTTTTATAATAGGCCTATAAATTGTTATACGGAATGGGCTGTAGACTCATTTTTTTGTCCCACTAACATATATTATTCTAAAACTATCCATCAATTAAGAACCAACTGAGTAGGCCTATACTGAACTATAATAAGACACTAATATCTGGCATTAAACATGGTAGATATGTTGGTTGGCCTATGTGTGTTTGTTTCTTGTGATTATCTCAAAACCTATGGGCATAAATAGTGAAGCCTGGTCAGCAAATAAAGTAAAGTCTCCATAAATAAGGTAAAAATTATAATTTACATGGTACTGTTGATGTTCCCCTCAGCACCATTATAGAACAGGGACTCGTCCATAGTCTCCTTAGAGGCCCTCTTCTTGCTCCGCAGGGACAGGAACCTTTTGCTTTTCTTTTTCTCTTCACTCCTCGGGACCATAATAACTTCATCCGACATCCTCCGACCTTGCCCGTAGACCTGTCCGGTACCTGTCGGTAACGTCTCGGATCTCGTCCCTCGGTCTGCAGGCTCCTCATCTCCGTAGGGAGTTTTTTCATTACCCGCGGATTTGGTTTTATGAAAGATACTCTTGAATTTAAATGTTCCGGATTTACTCATGGTTACCCCGTCCGTTGCAATAACGTTAACAGAACACTTTGATTGCACCAACCCACGCAGACTATTCGCAGGCAAAAGCGATAATAAAGCTCATGACCAGTCCCCCCGGAGCGCGCGACTCCAAATGCACAGGCTGCGCAGGTTCGAGCGCTGGTTCTACCTGTCTCCGAGCGCGTTGGAACTCCCCTTAACTCCCAAACTGCGTAGTGCTGCATGCAGGATCCACAGGGGCTGGATCAAACACACCGCGTCAGTGGGTCTGGGTAGTCCAATGGGCGGTGTCCCGGACACTTTATCTCAGGCACCAGCCTAACAAACATTTTTTAGTCCAGGTCCAAGCGTAATCTGACGGGAAAACAATGGGCAAGAAAGCCTTCATGTTTTCATTGAAGGGTTATGTTTTGCATTGCGCGGTATGAGAGTTAGATGCGTTCTGTATGTCTCTTATTTTGCATAAATGTCCAATGACAAAGTGTGATCAAACTGCAAAGAGCTGTGTCCCATTTTAGTCTGAACCCCAATAGGCTACTGCACATTTGTCCAAAAACTTTTAGAAATGCAAGCCCACGTACAAAACAATAATGAACTAAATATTCTATTAATAAAATTTGTTAAATTTGAAAAATAATAGATGTTTTTCTTATCAAGATGTAGTGTGTAGATGGTAATGATACAAACTCTACTGTAGTTGCAGAGGCAGTATACATTGGAGAGATGGTGGCTCCCCCTGCTGGCAGAATAGCGGAAGTTTAATTCTAAATTATAATTTTATTCACTGAGCATTAATAAGTGAACAGAGGTGGAGTTTTGAGTCTCCAAATCCTTTCAAATATAACATTTACATTATATGTGTTATCAGTGTAGATGGAGCTATGTTTTGATCTACTTGACTCAGAGATATCGGTCTGGCATGGTTTTATTGATAAAGAGTATAAAAAACATCACAAGAGCAGTCAAATTGAAAATAGTTAGAACGCCTCAAACTATTGCAAACCTCAGCACTAGAAGTCCCCAGGTTGTTTTCTGCTTTCTCACCATAAGGTTTGGTAGAGATGAAACCTTGCCAACAATGAAACATTTGTGAACTGACCTTTTCGCTGGTGAATGGTCAGCTACCATTTTCTTTGAAAACTATATTATGACTCTCCATCCTGGTGTATACCAGAACACCTGACGATCACGTCAACCTCTTTTGTTGTATGTGACATGGTAGATGACAAGCTGAATTATGCTGCATTTTTAAGTACATGTGGCGTTCAATACAGTTCAGATCATTCCATCTTACTAAACAATTTGTCGTCATTATTTTGGGAAAATGAGGCCTGCTTTCGGTTGAAGAAAGCACCACAATTGCATAACTAATTCTGCAACAAAAGTGTTCAAATCAACATTTCTTGGCACTGCGTCAACTGATTTCAGGTCCAGAAAGGTTTTCCATTTATCATAAACATTTGAAATACGGTGAATAATAGTAAAATATATTAAACCGATTATAGTGTTATATAGGTACTCTGCTTAGACTACAGTAAACTTTTGTTCCTTATTGTCAGATTTTACGCATTTCTTGACTTGAACAGAGACAGCACTATTGTTTCCTCTAAAGAACTCTTGTAGAACCTTCCAGCATACACAACCTCACTTAACAATGTTAAAAAAAAATCAGTACAAAAACACAGGACTGGAAATTAGTATATATGCCAAGGGTGGCTTTAAAACCAGGAAGAAAAAGCAGAAATCATAATGACCTAAAAAAGAAACTGAGATATTTACATACTGTCTATTCCTATTACTTCCTTAAAAATTAGGTTCAAGTGTATTGGTGCTAATGTTTTCATAAATGTATCATTTACATACTCTTACTCCTCTGTGGGAAGTCTGATAAGAATATGAAATTGTATATGTGCCAATTGATGAAAAGAAGAAATGCCAACACTTCTGCAGTTTTAATGTCAACAATAACCTGGGCAAACAGAACCAGCAGCTATTATAGGTTAATTCTTTCAAAGTATTCCAGTGAGTGTTGGCTAACAAAAAACAAAACCTAAGCCGCAATTGAATACTTTCTGATTGCCCATCATATGCTGTTTGTGTTTAATAACTAGTGTGTCTGATTCACATCAAAAGCTGTGTCTCTATATGACCACAGGTTGCAGACATGATCAAAAGAGATGACAGATCCGATGGGCTGTGCTGTTGTGATGTCAGAGACAGCATGGGTTTCCACCTCCAAGGAGTAATCGACAACACTGCGTCCTTCCAGCACTGTGACTTCTGTCTGAAGCAATCGTCAGATAGTCCTGTTGATGCCTCACTACAACTGGAGTGTTCCCGTAATCCAAGCTCATATCGTAGCCAACTGGACCGACCAGACGGATTTAAATTTTGACGGCTATATTTTGTGGATTTATTTTTTGGTTAACTCGAGCAGAAAGTTCTACAACGTCCGTTTTGTATCCCAGTGACCGGTCCTCTTCAGGATTGGCTTACAGGTATGTTTTTGGGACCTAGTCTGTAGGATTGGCCCACAGGTATGTTTTTGGGACCTAGTCTGTAGGATTGGCCCACAGGTATGTTTTTGGGACCTAGTCTGTAGGATTGGCCCACAGGTATGTTCTTGGGATCTAGTGAGGGTATTTCGTGTAGACAGGTTTATGTTTATGTTACAGTATTGACAAATAAATATGTTCAGATATACATGTGTCATGTCAACTCTCGGATAAACCTAGACATTGCCATTATGCAGGGACTGCAACGATCTCTATCACATTTCCACAGGAGAAAAAATATTCTTCGTAATATTAATTTGGAACTTTTTTTTTATTATGGAAAATGTATCTTTGCACTTTGTCCCTGAAGGAAATGTATGAGAATGGCTTCAGGTATAAAAAAATGCTAAACCAGATTAATGGCTGTGAGCAAAAGATATACATGGATTGCTGTGCCGAGGCAATCGACGGGGTCACATATTAGCGGGATGCCAGGACATTATTAAATCAACGTGTAAGATGAGTGGTAACACGGCAATAGTACAGAATAGCCCTGAATACCTTACAATTGTTGAAGATTTGCTAACCGTTTTCCTTTAGCTCCACGTACAATGTACTGAGTCACATGAGTGTGCGTTAATTTATTTCATGATGAACACGTTCAAGATACAGATAGATGCTAAGAAAAAACAATTCACAGACAATCTCCAGTTATAAAAAGGTTTCTCCTAGTCGAAGTAATTCTTGTCAGGCAGAAGTGAAACTCTGGTCACGATAATCTTGATATAACCAGATTGTAGTTAATATTTGCTAACCCTTTCCCCTTTAGCTCCACTGACAATGTGTTGAGTCAGATTATTGTTGATCAGAGTCAACATCTAAAATAAACGCTGTTTGATAGGAAGCGCTTTCCCTGACTGATAAAGATCTGATCAGTGATGTAGATCAGTTCCACCGTGGTGCACCCTCGATCACAACAGACAACGGGGTCATTCAACTCAGGCGGATGACTCAAGTTCTTGTGCGTTTTTGTTTTTCATTAAAGTACGTGTCGCATAACGCATCCGAACACTTTTCACTGTAGCCGGTGTTCATTATTAGAAGTATTTCATATCTGCTTGTACGTATATATTGCAAATTGGTGTGTTCTTTCGAACACATTTAAAATACATGTTTTAAAACCGATTAAAATTGATCCTGGACTGTTATTGAAATAATTGTTGCAGTTTAGCTGCTCCAGGTTTGGTACATTTAACATCTCGCAAATGTTATTTCTCCCGCAGCCTGCGTTATTAAGAATGACTGCCAGAGGTGTGAAGACTAACGTATAAAACTGCCTTAAGCCTCTTAACCAGAACCACCATTATGTAAAAGTAACATTGATTCCCTATAGAAAACGTACATTATTTACTTTTCAGTGGCACAAACGATATAGCTATCATTCAATTCGTGTGTGAACGTAGACAAACCAATAGAACAAGCTGGGAAATATAAAAATTATGTGCATGGTTCAAAGGTATGTATAAGAGATTTAGGCCGCAATATCTGACCAAAATAAACCAAAATAATGCCATATACAGGAAGTATGTTAAATCAATACCAAATATACTGTATCAGCGTTTGTCTCTTTCCCCCTCAAAAGGTGATGAGCATGGAAATCGACGATGCCTACTATGACAACACTACAACTGACAACTACGACTACGACGACAACGAAACGGAATATATATGCGAGAAGAACCCCAACCGCGCCACGGAGATCATCATCCAAACCTACGTTCACTCCGCCATCTGCGCGTTCGGACTGTGCGGCAACGCGCTGGTGGTCGTCACCTACTGCTTCTACAAGAAAACCAAAACCATGACGGACGTGTACCTGATGAACGTGGCGGTGGCCGACCTGCTGTTCATCGTGGCCCTCCCGCTCATCATCTACAACGAGCAGCACGACTGGAGCATGGGCACCGTGGCGTGTAAGGTAAGCAGCGTCAAGCGGCGTTACGGTCAAATGCGATGTCCCCGTGTGACGCCAATGGGAAAACGCACGCGGTCCGTGGGCGCCCTAAGGACACTCACGTTTCCTCCTCTTGCTTTTCTAAGGCCCTGCGCGGCGCCTACAGTGTCAACCTCTACTGCGGCATGCTCCTGCTAGCATGCATCAGCGGCGACCGCTACCTCTCCATCGTCCAGGCCAGGCGCTATTTTGGCCTTCGCTCGCGGACCCTCGTCTACAGCCGCCTCATCTGCCTGGCCGTCTGGTTGGTGGCCGTCGCCCTGTCCGTCCCCACGGTCATCTACAGCGAGCAGTTTACGGAGAACAACCTGGTGGGCGAGAGCGTGACAGTGTGCCAGGCCAAGTTCTCCGAGGATAACACCGCCCAGCTGATAAAGGTGCTGGTGCCAAGCCTGCAGGTGGCCGTCGGGTTCTTCCTGCCCCTCTTCGTCATGGTGGTGTGCTACTCGGTCATCGCCGGCACCCTCCTGAAGACCCAGAACACACAGAGGCACAAGGTCCGGTATCCGCCGAAGATCTAGACCTAAACTATTTTAACGAGGTTCCTTTCCCCGGGGGGGTCAGTGATTGTTCTGTTGTTCTTCTTCCCGTCAAGGCGGTGCGCGTGGTCCTCGTGGTGGTGGTGGTCTTCATCTTGTGCCACTTGCCCTACAACGTGTCTCTGCTGTACCAAACGGTGGTGCTGTTCCAGCAGAAGGAGTGCGACGCGGCGCGCTTGGTTCTGACCGTCCTCGCCGTCACCAGGAGCCTGGCGTATCTCCACTGCTGCCTCAACCCGATCCTGTACGCCTTCATTGGCGTCAAGTTCAGGAGCCAATTCAGGACGATCCTGGAGGACCTGTGGTGTCTGGGCCGGAAGTTCATCTACCCTACTGGCCGGTCGTCACGCGTGACCTCTGAACTCTATTTGGGGGCGTTTAAGTCGGGCAGTGGGTCCAACAATGAAAATGGGTCATCATTCACTATGTAAATGTGACCTGACTTCTAGCCTTGACTAGTTTTCTGTATATAGAGTGAATATTATGAATGTTCTTTTGCAACTCTAGCTACATGACTTACCTAGTAATAATGGTGAAAGAATTCCAATAACATAAATTTCACTGCATCCCGAACTTTTCCATGAACGTATTTGCATTTGCCAGTGACATCTGCATTACAAATCATTTGACTTTTTTGTGCTATAGTTTTCTAACAGAAAGACATGGATACAGCTGAAGTGTCATCTTATTGGTCAATCCCAAGTGACATAAACACAGCTTTATGGTGTGAGCTTAAGTAATATTTGTCACAAATAGTCATAGTTAAGTGTAATATTCGTTCAAATTATACATTGAAATGTTTCTTGGTTTTGTCCATGAATTCAAACATAGTTTTTAACACTCACAAATTAGATTTTTTTTAAAATCAGTGCCTATTCAGTGCACCTGTGGTTTCTCCGCACCTGTGTCTGTTCGTGTCATTAGTCGGTGTATATAAGTCCTGTCATTTCTGTCCGTCAGTGTTGCGGCATTGTATTGTGTTACGGTATGTACGTTTCGTGTGGTTCTGCTTTATGTCCCTGTATAAAGTACTGTTTAGTTTGATCCCGTGTTTGACTCTCGCGGATACCCGAAGTGATCGGTGTTAGTCCGGAGTTGCCTGTCCTGTTGGTAAATAAAACTGTTATATTGGAAGATTCTCTGCGCTTGTGTCTACCTGCTGCCTGCCACACCACAACCGTAACACATATGAGACTGAGTGTGGTTTCCTGTACGTGGTGTTTTATTGACTTGTAGCCGAGGGCTTTGGGATTGTTTTGTTCATACTTCCATCTATTGTATACTTGCTATTCATGTTCTTTGCACAATAAATATACAAATTCAGATACATGCAATGTCTGTGATTGGAACAAAGCGTTTCACGTGCAGATGTGACTGAACACAATACAAATTGAAATAATATTGTTGACATTATTTGATGGGGAAGTCAGAGTAGTCTCATGTAATCTAACTTGACTTACAACATGACATGATACAATTTTCAAGGAAAGTGCCAAGTGCAGCTGTAAAACCTTCTCACTTTAAGGGGAAAGACACACTCTCAATAATGTGTACCCAGAAGATCTTGAAGCTGTTGTTCGCTTTATTTTTGCCCAATCAATCATGCATGCTTGTCCTTTGGTTTTCTGTAAGCCACCGTCAGCTTTTTAGTCTTGTTGACAACCCGAGTTGGTGTTGTTCCACACTGACAGGTCTCTGACCTCCCTTTTGGTTATCTCGTCGTCATACGTGATTCGTCCCACTTTCAGGCGAGTCGTCAGCGGACGTTAAAGTCCTGTAGAAGTTGTGTGCAGCCGCTCAGACGACGGTTAACTGGGAGTTGAAAAGGGAACAAAACTCACAGTGGATATGAAAAGTCTACACACACCCTAGGTTTTTGTGATGTGAAAAAGTGAGATAAAGATAAATCAGACGTCAGAACTTTTTCCGCCTTTAATGTGGCCTATAACTTGAACAATTCAACTGAAAAACAAACCGAAAGCTCTTGATCAGATCCCGCATGAGATTTCAGTTTGTTTTTCGGGGGGAAAAGTTCTGACATGATTTATCTTTCTCGTGTATCCGTCTCATTTTTTCCACATCACAAAAATCTGACGTTTTAACCAGGGGTGTGTAGACTTTTCATATCCACTGGTGCAATAAAAAGCTACCAATTCTGGGGGTGATTTTGGAACGGAGGCTTTCAGTTTCGTGATCCAGTGGTTTGTTTTTTGATCTGTAGTTGGATAACCGCATCGCAAGAGCTGTATTATAGCTAATGTACAGGAGGAGGTGCGGTTTTTCTGCATAATAAAACTAGCAGCAACTCAACACAGTCCTTAGCTGTGGTACACCGACTGTGTATCACAAACCCCCAGAGATTTCTTAGCAACAATTAATAATCGCAGTAATGAAATTAGAACATGAAAGGTATAGCGTAAGTGTGTTCATTTGTTTGTCATTAAATCATTTTGTGATGACGTAACCCTATTGTATTTGCCCATTCATATTCATGTCATGGAGCGACATTATAAGGTTAATGTCACATATTTTTGAAAGAATATAGTGTTTTATTTCTTTGTTTAAATGTATTCAGTTTATAAATGCCGAATTCTCAGCATAATCCTACTCTCATGTAAAAATAGTAGAAAAACATTTAGAATTGTTTTTATGTAAACTGAAAACAAGTATGCAATCTCTCAAAATGAAAAACATTATCCCAAGGCGGATATCATTTCTCTTTGCTCCCGTAACATCTTGTTTCCATTAAATCCTAGAGCGTTTTTCCGGAAGTTGGATCTGTATAAACAAAACTTAAAGTGAAATGTCAACATGCCACCTGAAACTCCATGTCAAGCAGAGTAAAAACGAACAGACGAAAAAACCTGATACCATAAACCAGTTGTACAAGGCAAGTGGCGTAGCTGAGGTGGTCCTGTGTTCTAGGTCGTGTCTACAGGCAAACGCATATCGCTACCGCGTGGGTTCGATTCCCACCTGCAGCACACTCTTTATAGAAAAAAATTTGGAATAAATACCCAGTAGTAAATTGACCGGTAGTCAAGGAGAATCAGTATTTGCCTCACAGACACCAACTGTGTTTCTGAACGACCCCTGAACCCTATGACACTCTCAAGCTATTGTGGTCCCACGGCATTCAGCATTTCCCTACCAGAGACATTGGAAAATATGACCCGGTCTTCCGTTTCACAGACCCTAAGACCCTGCAAGCACTCACTCTTAGAAATACAGAGCTAAAGCGCTGAAATATTTCCACACCCTTCAATAGTTTCCACGGGGACAAAAAGAACCCTATGGATATGCAGCACTTTTTCTCGGAGGACAACAGTAGATCACTCGCAGGAGAACCCCATATGAAAATGTCAGTATGTAGTATACTAGTGCAATGGAAGGAAATGAAGAAATTAAAATGGTTAACATGAGAATACGTGAGCAACGCTTATACCATCAACCCTGTATGTGACTGTGACCTAGATACAACTTAACATAGATTCCAGCACTTGGGTCAAAGCCACAAGACTCGAGTACAGGAAATTTGAACAACCGCAAAAGACCGACGGTGCATTTATTTCTACATTCACTCATGACAGCATCCGGTCCTGAAGTCCGTAGACCCAGGTATGAACGCAGAACTCCCTTTAAGTGCAAATGTTTTCACAGAGGGGCATTTTTAACACAACCCCTAACTTACAACATTTGCATAGAGATGAAAAAACACTCCTTATCTTCACCTCAATTCTGTTTCCTGCGTCATGGAGGGTTCAAGTACACAGTAAGCAACACAATCAGAACACGTTATTCTTGACCGCTTTTTTGCACCTAGCATTGTGTCGTTCAATATACAGACATATAATACCTGCCATTCCAAATTGTTAGACAAAACAGAGTTAAAGATTTATTGTTTTATATAAAAAGGACCATCGTTAGACCAAATCGGACTTTTATGCATTTGGGGATTAATCATATTAAATTCACAAAAGAAACATTTGTGTCACCGCTTATTTCCCATGAGGAAATAATATGCAAACTTTTACGGGGTGCAAACAGAATCAAATAGTGCAATCACCATTATGTAATGGTCGTGGTAAAATCTTGAATGGATTTGACGGTTTGAAGCTCCAACCAAAACTGACATAGCTTATCTTTAGTGACATTTAGCTTGAGAATCATCGTGTTGCTGGAGCTTCTCTCTGAGCAGTGTTTAGGCTCCAACGGCATATGGAAATAGACCACAAATCCAACAGCATCCAGCCGTGCGATTACGGAAGTCCACCGACACAGCCGGTCGTCAGCACCTCGCAACCCGCTCCCATCATGGTTCCTGCCGTGCAGCGACAAACACATGACGGTCAGGACAAATAAGACAATACTTATTTGGATACGGAAAAGAGTGAGAACATCTTTGGCAATATCAGTTACGTGCAGAAAGTCAGCCCTCGGGTTTGCCTGTATCACCCTTGTATCACCCAGTGTACAGTCCTCAACGAGAACGCATATAATTTCTGAAAGAACAACGTTTGTTGTGAAAAGATTGTTGAAATAGCGAGAAAACGCACACTCTAAGATTGTCACCATTGATACACTGTTGACATGAAGGCTTTAGACTTTAGAGGGGAGGGCACATTGTTCAGCTTGGGGCCACATCGGGACTTAAATGAAGGGCCACATTTGTTTTGTAATTTGTCAATTATAAATGATTTATGGGACAGAAAAGGGCAATTATTAAAATGTATAGGCCTACACCATACTGTAGGTCTAATATTGGACCTGAATGTTTTTGTGAAATTCCGTATTGATATTAAAACAATAAAATGCGGACAATATCCAACTCTTTCTGCATAAACCACCCGTGGACGCCAATTAAATTTCAACTTTCATCTCAGAACTCTGCATGTTTGGTGTGAAAGCTGAATATCGTCTGAACTTGCAACTTTGTTTGTATTTTCCTTTGCCAGTGTTTGACGTAGGCTACTGAATTATCAGAAAAGAATCAGAATCAGAAGTGTTTATTCGCCATTGAATGTGTGAACAGACAAGGAATTTACTGTGGCAGGAAGGTGCTTACATGCAACATAAGAATAGAACAATATAAATTAAACTAAAGGAATTAGGGGGTAGAGGGATAGTATGTACAAAAAAATAATTATAACATACCAAAAAACAACAGTGCAACAGTGACATGCCCCTAGATATACAGTTGGTAAATTATTACTAAAAAAGCTTTTCAAACTCTATAAAGATATTCATCTGAAAACCAATCAGTAGGCATAAAAACATCCAACTACACTAACCTTGTTTCGTTTGACAAAACACAATTGGTTATTTTCATTAATATTTTAATCACATAAAATATTTTTAAAATAGAGAAACAAATCCCAAATTGGATCCGTATATTTCACATGACATAACAGTTTGGCCCTTGCCAAAGTCGCTCAGGACTTCACAACTGCCAATTTCTACTGGATCCAATTTGATTGTTCACTCACTATCTAATCTAGCAGAGATTAGATAGTACCGATTGTTCACTATTGTTCAACAACTTTTAACATCGATTGATCAAGACGCCCATCTTGTCGGCATTTGCTCTGACACCATTTTCTTACAACGACGCAAAGAAAACGTTACGTGAAAATATGAGTGCGAGAATGTGTAAATTTGAACTTTAGTCTTTTGACAAATTTGCTAGATCTACATAAAATACAACCTGCAGAAACTACTTGGCTAAGATGAAAACCGGTATACTAAAATGACATCCTCTGAAATGCTGAGTGAAAGTACCGAAACAGAAATACAGTGTATAGCCGTTGGTATCAGGTTGACCTCAATGACTGAGTCGAAATCCCCATAAATCTTTGTGTTCAAAACTCAAAAAGAGCTTCTCTTTGCTTTTATAGGCTACACCATTATTTTGTCCATATATTTTTTTGATAACTGTGTAAATGTCAATAGAACAAGGTGGCTTCTATCAACATTGTACAACCCAAAATGCATAAAACTTTACAGAAATTTGTGTCACAAACGTCTAAAAAATTAAAACAGTAAAAGTAATTACAATTGACACAGGAATATAAAGCATTTCGAAGCATTATTGCATACACAATAATCATGTTAAATATTTTTTTCAATTCTGATTATAATAAAAAGAGCTAAACAAACTGATAATTTAATTCTTTGAAGTGGAGCATGCATTCATAATTATCTTTTTTATTTCCGATCCCCGTTTTTTGGATGACAAGAAAAGTAGCTCTGTGCTACATTTGTCTCAGATTTTAGTTACATTTTACATGGTCACGATCAGTCACAAAACATCACAGTAGACACATTTATCCATGACTAAGATCACGCGACTGAAAAGTAGGGCTATGCTTTTAAAACAAGCCCACTAGTCATGTTACTTCATTTGAATATGTTGTGTTGCTGACGATAGTCACACAGCAGTTGCCCGCCCCTGGGGCCTGTCCCTGACAACTCGTGCTGCGTTTTACAAGTAACCCACCAACAGCATTCAAGGAAACCCTCCAATGGTACTGGTGTGTAGCCCAAATCAATTTGGAGGGAATTTGGCCCCAAAGTCAGAACAGATGTGTTTGGCTAAGACAACGCAGCTCACCTTAGCATTCACACACTTCTGAAATTCCTTATATTAAGTCACAGCCAGTCCAGAAATACTCCCCACACAAATGTAGTAGATAGTCGTCTATATTATCTGCCCTCGTTCTCAGGACCAATGTATTCCCATTGTTCTATTTTTCATACTCCAGGCTCTCTTTAAATAACGTTATTGAAATATACAGTCAAAGAAAACATGAAGATGGGATTGTGTCTATGGTGCATTTAGTTTATCAAATAAAAACATTAGCCAAATCTCCAAATTGAAGCGATCCATTTTAATTCAATTAGGCACCTACTAACTTAATACTGTCAAAAGGGTGGGACTTCAAACTTCATTGGCTGATCACTCCTGATAATCCAATCAGGTGGTCACTATCGCACACATACTAAGGGAATGAAGTGACTGGTTGAACCTTTGCCTGACCAAAGCGAATTCGTGATTTCGGAACCCTTGAAGATTCTTCCATTGATCTCCACCCACGGTGGTCTTGGCAGACTTAGTAAGAAGCCTTTTGTGTCAGCCAAACATGAAAACCTTTCTGGTTGGCACACATGTAACCAAAGAGGTGACTGAAACAGGAACTGACTTCACCGTGACTCATGAATACAGCGCTCTCTCAAATCTGACCTTATCATCCACTGATCATGTGGTTTAGGTATGGCGTTAGAGACCTTTACATTTGCATTTTCGACAATGGCAACAGTGCCCTGAGCAGAAAAACCACATCACATTTGGCCATCATGTAAGCACCTCCTCCAACATCTGTCTAGTCAACAACTTTCTGGTGTACACAATTAATTGTACAGAAATTGACACAATAGATAAGACAAATTTCCAACTCTATGTCTATAAACACTTTATAGATAATTATTTATATGTCACCTTTTTCGACACATCTTTATAAAAAGGTTGCCGTTTTAGACTGACGTTTAGAGAAGAGATTGCAGCCAGAATTTCTTCCTGCTGACACCGAAGAGCAGTTTTTAAATCCGCCACTGGAGGTCGTCAGACATAGAAACTACTCTGAAACAGATCATTCGTTAACTGTAATAGGAATGCAGAAACTACAAATAAATACATCTAGGAATGCAGCAATTACATTGCAAGTAGGGACTACGACCAACGTTCGTGAGAATAATGTATTCGTAAACAATCAGTCAGTTTGATCACATTACCATGACGGATGTTGTGACACCGCTATGCGTTGCCTTACATCTACTCCATTTACTACACTTTGTTGGAATGGAAATGTAGGTTACCTATATTGCCAAAGAAGACATGAAACAACAGTAGTCAGGCCAATTTGTGCAAAGTGGGCTATCAAGCAAATGAGCATTCCTTCCTTGTTTCAGTGGATACGTCCTCCTGTTTGTATTGCCCCTAAATACTCGATAAGAGAGTCTTGGAATTACTATTCTGCCATAAAGGGGATGTGCCAGTCATCGTAGCACCATCACTTTATCATGCATTATACATTTGTGTGATTAGGATACACAACACATTTGTGCACGGACACATACGTGTCATTAGAAGACATGGTCCACTCAAAGCGATCTATAACGAGCCAATTGTGAGTTACACAGTGGATCCAGCTTCCTCCGTATCGGGTCGGCCCATAAAATACCACAGGATCCAGAATTCGTAACGGAGATTGCCGCCGCCCGGTTTTTTGGAAGATGATAAATACACGTTGAGACCATAGATATTTCAACATGTGGTACATGTGCCATGAGTTTGCACATATCCATGAGACCGACATAATGAGCAACAGATCCCAGCACCACAGGCTTCACAGTCAACTCCCAGTGACTCCGTCATACTGATTGGAGCTTTTCTGCAAAGGCCAGCGTACATTTTGTGTAGTTTTCCATCCGTCACTTTTCACCCGGCCTCCTGACTTCAGGTCGGTGGTATAACTTACAGTCCTCCACTTACAATGGCACACTGTAAACTACTGTTCTCCTGGACGATTCCGGACATCACTACCCACCGGCTATGTCCCCAGAGGCAGGTGACTCTCAGCTGCTGTTCTATGGGCCGGCTATTGGCTGTAGCATTAGGTGCAGTCAGGTTCAACCGGGGCTGTAGACTCTTAATCGCCATCATTCTGTCGGAAAAACTGAGTAATGCAACCGTCAAGCCAGTAGATATTTACAAGTAACGAAGGTGACCATTGACGTACTGAGACTGCACATGTGTGTGTGTACATTTACGGGTGCCTGTGTGTGTGTGTGTGTGCGTGTGTGTGAGGCAGAAACAACAGTGTGAGACCTAACAAGAGAAAAAGAAAATAATTGGCTAAAGGGGTAGGGGGTGACTTCTCTAACACACACGCACACGCACACACGCACAAACCAGATGGACAAGATCTGCATGGCCTAATTGTAGAACTTGGCCCTAGTTCCAGACCAATCCTAAAGAGAAAACATTTCTGGAAAGAATGTTCTCATTCTGAGACATCAGAATCAGGTTTATTCGCCAGGTCTGTTTACACACACGAGGATTTTTTTCTGACCACTAGCTGCTGCGTTAGAATACACATTTTAAGACGCACAAAAAACAGGGCAGGAGGACGACAGTCTATAGTGCTAGAGGCACGTTATGTTGTGTTTCTGTCTCGCTAGTTGGCTGGGAAGGCAGGCAGACGTTTCCATGAAAAATTGTCTGTGCATATGAGGCAGCTAGACAGCTAGAATAGCCCTTCTGGACATCATCTCTCTGTATGGAATAAATGCCAGTTACTATGCCCGTAGTCGGGACAGTCATTCACTGGCCTATTTGGTGAAATCCACCAATTACGGTTCACTAGATGTCCTTAGAAAATAGGACTTGCTAAAAGAAGCAAACATTAATTCCATGGCCACTCCATCAAAAAGACTAGCTTGAAGTCGGTAAAATGCAAATAGCTAACGACGCTAACGTTTATTTGGATTGTTTTTTTAGATTGTGTCATGTTGATTATTTAGAAAACAATAACAATTGATATAATTCTATTAATTAATTTCATATTTAAAAAAATATATATTTTTAGGGGTGCTGAGATTAAATTTAGGCGCACTTGAGCACCCCAAAAAAGGGTCCAAAATCAGCACAGATGGCAGCCGTCTTAAAACAGGGGCAACACAGTCTCATTCGCTGACAAACGTTCCCACAAAACCACTGCTTCTCCACTATCAATGGTCTAGTTCATTTTTCACCATGCTTTGAGTCTGTCCCACAGACGGACATGTCCACCTGTGGGCTGTGAAAGGGAGATGTCAGGTCGTCTTTGTAATGAAGTCTCCCTCCTGCCGGCTGAGCCTGTCAGGGCCATTTCAAGCCTAAGAGAGGAAAGGTTATTAGGAGCGCTGCCTGGCAGACAGGAGATTATTACTGGCACAGCCTGTGCCCTGTTGGAGTCTGCAGAGGAACCCAGGGCAACTCGTCCTTTCACTCCTCATACAAGATTAAGTTGTTTTCCAACGGCAGACAATAACTTCGTGAGACGTCCTCCCTCTCAAAACAAGTCAAAACATTCTCCCTGTTCAAAAACACACATTTTTGCAGTTAGGTTTTACAGGATATGTTCTGTTTAGGCAATTAAGATTAACGGACTACGGAAAGTTGGCATTTTCGCATGTGGCCGAAAATCTTTCGGCGGGAGGAAGGAAGGGGTCACAAGGAGCACTCTGGCTTCTTGTGTGAGACGCACATTTAATTGCTATGACTTTAATACAGAGAGCAGCAAAAAGCTGGAAATATCATTTAGGCTTGGAAGAAATATTGTGTGCTGTCATACAAGTGCTTCTCTCCCTGGAGTCTTCTCTAGCTAGCCTTCCAATTTTCTTAAGCAGATCCACAGACCGAAGATTTCCCTCAGAACATTGTGTTCACATGATGTCGAACAATACTACAGGATTCTGTGACATATTTTCTCAAACACCACAGCCACCAAATCAAAGCATCCATTACTTTTCGGGTAAATGCACTAAAATGGGACTGAAACGGCTCTAACTTTCTGACATTTATTGAAAGTGAGACTTACCTTGTGAGGAAGCGAGGGGGTAACTGTGTAGACCGGTGTGTCTGTTTCAAAACAACGGCCCATGGCCGTGGCAGGCTCTGGGGAACCCGACACTCTGGGGAACCCGACGCTCGGGAGAACCCGACGCTCTGGGGAACCCGACGCTCTGGGGGAACCCGACGCTCGGGGGAACCCGACGCTCGGGGAAACCGACGCTCGGGGGAACCCGACGCTCTGGGGAACCCGACGCTCTGGGGAACCTGACACACTCATGCACATGATCACACCCTGTCCCTCCACCCATCATGGCTGCTCGTTCCCCTATAAAGTCAACTCGGGGGGTTTCACTCAGACATCAGCGTCCAGGACAGAAGCTTGACGATGGGATCATCTGAGAACGTTCCCCAAGACCAGACGGCTATAGAGCGGAGGTCGCATGTTGTTATGGTGATAAAGGCTTGTCCTGTGTGGCCGTATGTCCGTCACAGGAAATCTAATTTCCATCTCCAATTTGTGATGAGAGCTTCCACAGGAAGCAAACAGTCCAAAAACAGAGAGAAGAGGGACGATGGGCGAATTAATAATTTACAAAGAGAGTGGACATCAAGATGTGAGCTTAGTTTAAAGACAATAGCTTGTTTGCTCAACACACCGTCTTTCGGTCATTACTCGTTCAATATAAAGTAATCTAGTCCTAAACTAGAACCTTTTTTTCCAGCGTTTAAGGACCAGGGCATAATCCAGAAATCACATTTAGAACACTGCAAGATCAACAATAAGTCGTTGAATCAAACATCCCACTCGTAGAATTCAATACCTTACAAATTAAACATTATCAAAAGCTTCAGTGGGACGACGGCGACGACGACACGCACATTCTAACGCTTTGATGATCAACGGAGGAGACGTCATTCAGTAAACACCAGCCGCCTTCCGTTTGCTTTAAGAAGCTCGGTGGTCTGTTCACAACACCACTTCACCTACAGAAACCAGGTCATCTGCGCACCGCACAAAGAGAGGAAAAACAACTGAAAAACAACCACAAGGATGTGACAGGAAGTGTAATTATGTTCGCAATCAAAAGCCATTGTAAGATGCCAGACATAAAACAGCTCCAGGGCTTAAGCTGTAACAACAAGGCAGTGCTAGAATATGAATGCATTCATTGGTAAATTGTTTTAATGGACATTAAACAAATCCATTCGGCCGTGGCTTGTCTAGTAAACATTTTCGAATTCAATAACCTCGTTTAAAATTGGTTATAACAATTGTATGAAGAATTTTTATAAGTACAAAAAGGAGTTTTGTAACTCTTGAACAATAACGGAATTTTGCAAATTTTTAGAGACCAATTTACTAGACGGTAAACTCAACAAAGCTTTCCCCCGGTCAGTAGCACAGTGAATCGTGGTCTTCTCATCTGCATGGGTTCCGGGAGCACAGATAGACATCTCAAAGAGAGTAGAGAGTTGTCATGACAACGTAACTCCTTGGGTTCTCCAAGCCAAAAACCCAGATCACAAAGGATCATGACCCACGACCACATACAAAATAATGTGTAAGCTTGAATATTTGCCTAAATTCTGTCTCAGGCCGTTTTAACTCTACATAGACTACGGCATACTTTGTTCAAACAAGAGGCAGTTTTGTCAGTGAGTGCACTTGGATATAAATAAGACACAACGCTGGTATATGTGGCCTATTTTTTATTGTTGTTGAGAGGCATACATTACAGTGCAAACAACTCTTTGGCAAACTTACAATACAATTGTCAGATAGGTATTCACTTTGACCGTTCACTTTGGAACAGACAGCGTGAGAGAATCATTGGTCAGTCTTGCGGAGCAGTGCATTCTGTTGACAGCGGGAGCTCGGGGAAGAAAGGTGAAGACTACGACGAAGAGGGCTAAAAAGAAACGCTCTGTAGAACGTTGCTGAAGACACAATGACAGCCGGCGATGAAGAGGAAGTGAGGTCACAGTGCAATGGAATTCAAACCTCGTGCGTGTGTTCACATACACGTACTATACGTATACAGCGCGCACACACACACACACACGCACACGCACACAGAGAGAAGGTACTGCAGAGGAAATGAGGGGGAAGTTGAACACTGAAGGAGATGAAGCTGTATGACTGTCACATACAGGGCATATATCCATGTGGTAACACAAATACAACACTGTATATGTGATTAATGACACATGCCTGAGCACCAGAACACACACACACACACACACACACACACACACAGAATGACTTGAGTCAAGTAGTGTGTGGACAGTGTAAATGTGGTGTTTGGCCTGGTGTGTGTGTGTGTGTCTGCGCAGCAATGTGACACACTGCTGGCTGATTCCAAACAATAAGGGAGACTCCAGAAACAAATCAGTGCCAGATACATGATTGACGCCATGTCCCGTTCCCCTCTGTTGCCCTCTCCTCCCAATCTGGCTTTCATTGGATCGAAATGTTGGCCTCTCACACCCACTCAAAATGACGTCACCCCACATTCACCCCAATCGTCGGCCACAAACCTCAGAGATGAGAGAGAGCCAGGGAAGGTTTTTCACCTCTGATAAACATTAAAGAGACACTCACAGGAAAAAAAACTACTGGTATGAGGTACAAACTCCCCCCCAAAAAACACTGCTGAGAAAATAAGTCTGTATGAGTGCCTGCGAATGAGAAAGGGAGTCATGTGGACGAGTGAGTTTCATAAAGACGTCTCCAAGGCCCTCAGATCAGTTGTTACCTAAATCTGCAGTCCGTCTGTGTCTCAAGTGTGTGTGTGTGTGTGTGAGAGAGACTATAGGTTGGCGCAGGGTTAATGAGCGCTAGTTGGGGACACTAGGGGTAAGACTGGCAATACTGCTGTGATTGGTTAGAAGTTGGCACTGAGGGAGTGGCCAAACACTAAAAACACTGTAGTGGGTGGGGGGCAGAACAACTAGATCTCTACAGTGGTAACAACATGGCCGTACAATGATTTTACAACATGGAGTGTGCGGAAAGACGTATTATGCCTTTCTATGCAGAGTGTTGGGTCAAATGGGTACGCCCCCTCACCCTCACCCCAACCACAAGTACCAGCTCTTAACTACATCCCCTCGAGTTGGTCTAGGTGCGGAAATGGCATTGGGCAGACGAGCGAGAATCTCCAAAATACTAGATGTTGTTTAGTTTACCAACGGTCATCATGGGTGCAAAATGTGTTACCAGGCTAATAACCAGTAGAACCAGCGTATTACAACGGGTTTTTGCGGGGCTTCACATTATCTTCATATGCAAGCAGACGACACAAAAAAAGGTGAAGTACATATTCATGTAATGGCCTAAAGCACCAGAAACATTTAGTAAAAGCGGACGTGACTTCTTACATGAATTGTCTTTCAGAGTGAATTGAAAAAACGTTCTCTCAAATGTGAAATTTTAAGACTAAAAGGCGCATAATGAGTATATATACGTTGCTTCGCGTATATTGTAAAAAAAAAACAACAATACTTTCAAGGCTTGCATTTAATGACGAATTCGTTTAGACGTCGGGGAAACATAGCACCATTTTTTTCCGCCTCTCTAACCTGAGAAAGCTTTATGAGAGATCCACGGTTGAGCTCCATCCCGTTCCTGCCCAACCGCAGTGCCAGTCCCCCCTCCCCTCGACACACACGTGTGTCAGCCATTTTGTTTGTCCTTCCATTGCAGTACTCGGGTAACGGATCAAAGGCCTCCGTTAAAGGCCCTGTTTGTCAGCCTCCGACCGAGGGAGTTCATCCATTTATTAATCCATCAATTCTTCCGGGAGAAAGAAGATCTATTTGAAACCACGCCTCAGCCATTTGGTTGGCCACGGGGACATGACAATGAAAATGGGAAAAAATATATATACTTATATATATATATATATACGATTTTTGTAAAAATACAAAAAAATACAAAAATGAGGCAATTGGGTGCAGGTGTCTGAGACGAGTGCACCTCCAGGGTCTCTCCCTTGGTGTGTGTGTTCGTCAGACACTAGGTCATGGGGTCCCTGAGGGGTTATGCATGCTGGTGACTACCCGGAAACCAGGCTCCCTGTCTGGGTCCGGTGGACGCCGGCCGCTCTGTCTTACTGGTGGAGACACACAGGGCAGCACGCTCCTTTTAGCTTCACGGGTCTCTGGCACTCCGCCGGCGGGCATGACTCCACAAAGCACGTCACCTGGGCCTCCTGGGAGGTGGGGAGAAGGGGAGAAGGGGGAGGAGTGTCAGGCTTGGCACGAGAAACCTTCCCTCGCTGCCAACATTTGAAACGGGGAGCCACGGTAGTTGTGGAGACCGGGCGGAGAAAAGAGCCGGTCAGGCAGAAAAGTGACACACAGAACAGGGACCAGTGGTGCCAAATCACCGGCGCTGCTGCCAGACGGGAGACAGAAGGGGTTAACGACGCCAGGCAGCCACACACAAACACAATGGGACAGGTGGACCCAGACGGGACCGGCAATCGGATCAGCTCGCCTGCTTCCTGGCATCCTGAATCCCCTCATGGGAGATAGACCCAATAAGCTGGGCGTGAACGTGAGAAGGAAGTATCTGGTACACTCAGAAAGGAGAATCTGTAAGGTGAGTAAACAATCTGGGCAAATCTGTGGGCGGTCTGTACTGTTCTGTATGGACGTGTGTTTGTGTGTGTGTGCGCGTGTGTGTGTGTGTGTGTGTGTGTGTGGGGGGGGACGGTTACATACTTTGCACTCGCACGTAGAACACGGATCCTTCTTCCACATCTCGCCATCTGATCGTACGCGACCTTCCGCGTCAGTGCAGTCCGTCTCGCTAAGGCGAGCCTCAAGCCTTTTGATCTGCACAGACGGGGACACGAGTGGTTCTGGCAAAATGCTTGTAGAGAGGTGACCAGTTTGGCCCCGAGGGGGCCTGAGATACAGGGGCCTGTCTGGGTTTGGATCGTCAGTACCGCAGACCATTAAAGGACGCCATAATGTCCTTTATCCCACCCCAGCGTGAAACATGGCTACATGCTACTCTAACCACAGGCCACAAATCCAAGTCATCTGGGCCACACTCAATACAGACAAATAAGGGCAGTCACGACAACACAATGTTTTCTGCGGTACATCTACCAGTAGGCACAATGGCTGAACATGTCTGGTGTACATTTAGGCAGTGTGTGTGTGTGCCGTCTAATGTTCTTACCTGCTTTCGTAAACTTTTGATAGTCTTCTGCATATCTACTACAAAGTCCTGGAAGTCATTCAATGTGGTCTCTGTGTTTTGTTGCGAGGCGAGCGTGACATTGGCGATGTTTTCAGGAGGGCCTGTCGCTGGACTGGAATATAAGAAAACATCACAACAAATCATCGGTCTTGCATTTCCTTATTTACGATGGTTTAACTCGACAACTGACGCGGAGCGGTTGTCACATTCGACGAACGTGGTGTGGTGGGCGAATGATCATCGAACTAGCGCGCTGGTTGCTACCTGCTGTTGCCATGGATACCGTCGGCAGGCTTCTCCTCTGCGGAGCTCTGGTCCACCGACCTGCGTCCTCTGAAGTGGTAGGACAGGGCGTTGAACTGACCCTTAGTCCGGCAGTCTGAGTGGCACAGAAAACCAGCCGGAGTCAGGAAACGCCCAATTAATGAGAAGCAATGCAGAGAGGGGCGTAGACCAATTGTGTACGATTAGTGAAGGAAAAAACAAAACAAATCTGTTGCACAACAGGATGTAGATCCACTAGAGAGCCGCTGGAAATAAACAAACAGGGTTCTGTTAACGATTACGTCGAAGAATAAAGCGCTAGATAGTATTATCTGGTTTCGGGGTGGTATTGTGCGAGTCAATCGCGGCGGGGGGGGGGGGGACCGGGTAGACGGTGAGACGTCTCCGAAAATCTAGTGTGATCTCCTTTGCTGACGGTTTTCTCTTTCGCAATTCGGCTCAGTGTGCGGTGGTAGCGGAGGGGGGCGAACGCACCACTTCAGCTGCACTTTCATCAGTGCTTTGAACCAGCTGATCTCCAAGTATGGTTGCCAAGACTCCCCTCTCCCACAAGCTCAAGATATTCTTCTCCTGCTCATTCCACCGCGCTGCAGAGGGACAGCAACAGAACGGCGGTTCCGTCTAGGCCTATGTACCTAACAGTCTGGGTAGCTCTATTTTTTATCCTTGGCAAACACAGTAAATCGTTCAAAATAGATATAAAGAGGAGGTTTAGGGAAGATTTACAAGCCGTAACTCAACTCAAGAAAACTGCATAGCGATCGCAGTATCAATATAGCCAGGCTCGAGAGATTTCCCGTAGATTACCAATGTACTTTAAAGCCAATCGATAGGTAGGTATTGCACTGTTTTCGGATTACAGAGACACTTAAACAGATAAATTAGACAAAAAGTTGTTAGCGTATTAGCATTAGCCCGAATCCACGACCAAGTCAAACCAATAGTAGCAAAGCTCCGCTGAAACAAGAATCGGCCTTAAACACTTCACTAAACGCAGTAAATTTTAGAGTTAGTAGAATTTCTTGTTTTACCAGAGCTGTGTGTATTAGAAGTTCTCAACGCTCGCAAGAAAAACTAAATTCTAGCCGCTAAGAAAACATGTTCATGCTATTTATGAGTGTAGACAGTGCCGAACTTAGTTTGAATTATTTATCTGTGCTTTTCATTTTACAGCACGGATTCCTAGACTGTAGGTTAGTCGGTTTTTTCTGGGATGTAATCTACACCAACACACGGACGCCTGGCTGTGAGCAGAAATAAATAATAAACCGTTGACCGACTCGGACGATCCAATGAGCCATCGTTGGCCTGCGGACACATAAGCCTGACTTGTGCATTTTAAACAGAGCCATTCGAAAAAGGGAAGCGTCGATCGTTCCCAAAGTTCTCCCACATTCCCAAAGTTCTCCCACGTTCCCAGAGTTCTCCCACGTTCCCAGAGTTCTCCCACGTTCCCAGAGTTCTCCCACGTTCCCAGAGTTCTCCCACGTTCCCAGAGTTCTCCCACGTTCCCAGAGTTCTCCCACGTTCCCAGAGTTCTCCCACGTTCCCAGAGTTCTCCCACGTCCCCAGAGTTCTCCCACGTCCCCAGAGTTCTCCCACCTTCGCAGCAGTCTTGCCACATGCGCAGGTCTATGTGGGGAACGTCGTCACAGCTGCCGTAACCATGAGGAAGCTGCGCCACGTTGAACACGTCCTGCTGGATCCGGGTGATGTTGTCCCCGTTGTCACAGAGCACCCTGGTCAGAGACGCCTGCTTCACCTGGGTCAGCTGGGCCGGGGTGAACACACCTGGATTCTCATACCAGAACCTGGTACCAGAACCAAGGAGGAGAGGGTCAGAGAGGATTGAAGAATATAAAGGAATACTGTACAATTTCTCTCACTCTCTCCTGCCCTGTCGTTCTCTTAATAAATCTCCTGATAGTGTTGAGCAAAGTGAATCGGTATTAAACAAGTAGCTGTGGAGATGTAAGCTCACCTGTCCCCGTCTCTTAGACGTTTGAACTGGGCAGCCAGCAGACACATGAGGGTGGGTCCGACCCGGCTCCCAGGGACCAGCTCCTCAGACATCAGAGCAGGGAACAGGTCAATATTCAGCGGAGTGCCGTACAGCCTGGAGAGAGGAACAGACAGTCACCGACAGCCATAGCCACAGACAGCCACAGACAGCCACCGTCAGCCACAGACAGCCATAGACAGCCACCGTCAGCCACAGACAGCCTCAGACAGCCACAGACAGCCACCGTCAGCCACAGACAGCCACCGTCAGCCACAGACAGCCACCGTCAGCCACAGACAGCCATAGTCAGCCACAGACAGCCACAGACAGCCACAGACAGCCACCGTCAGCCACAGACAGCCATAGACAGCCACCGTCAGCCACAGACAGCCTCAGACAGCCACCGTCAGCCACAGACAGCCACAGTCAGCCACAGACAGCCACAGACAGCCACAGTCAGCCACAGTCAGCCACAGACAGCCACAGTCAGCCACAGACAGCCACAGACAGCCACAGTCAGCCACAGTCAGCCACAGTCAGCCACAGTCAGCCACAGACAGGCACAGTCAGCCATAGACAGCCATAGACAGCCACAGACAGCCACAGACAGCCTCAGACAGCCACCGTCAGCCACCGTCAGCCACAGTCAGCCACAGACAGCCACAGACAGCCATAGACAGCCACCGTCAGCCACAGACAGCCATAGTCAGCCACAGACAGCCACCGTCAGCCACAGACAGCCATAGACAGCCACCGTCAGCCACCGTCAGCCACAGTCAGCCACAGTCAGCCACAGACAGCCACAGACAGCCACAGTCAGCCACAGTCAGCCACAGACAGCCACAGTCAGCCACAGACAGCCACAGACAGCCACCGTCAGCCACAGACAGCCACAGACAGCCACCGTCAGCCACAGTCAGCCACAGACAGCCACAGACAGCCACAGACAGCCACAGACAGCCACAGACAGCCACAGACAGCCACAGACAGCCACAGACAGCCACAGACAGCCACAGTCAGCCACACATCAAACAGAACCGGACGTGCGTTTGAGCGTGTCTGCAATGTACCTCTGCAGTTTCTCCCGCACTTGGGGGTTCTTGATCTCGTTTCTGAGGTCGTCGAAGCTCTGCGCCGACGTCAGGTTGCAGAACGTACGATAGTCGTTGTACGGAGGAACCCCATGATCCCTGCCTCTCTGAATGTTCATAGCGGCCAGGTCCAGAGCCACGGCGTGCGCCATGGAGAACAGGCGCTCCGTCAGCTCCGTGTTCAACAGCTGGGTCGTCACGCGCATCTTCCCGGCCACGCCGAACAGGCCTCGCAGCAGCGGGTCGATGCCTCCCTCGTTGACGATGCGGAACGGGGAGAAGAAAGCCCGGTGCAGGGAGATGTGGCCCTGGGGAATGGGCTGGAAGTGCTCGTCCAGGCGATACAGGATGGGGTTGATCAGGGTGTGGCCGAAGCGGAAGGCGGCCGCGGCAAAGGCGTTGAGGATGCCGGCGTTGACGTTGGGGTTGTAGCCGCGGTACTCGTCCATCTGCTTCATCCCCGCATCGCCCAGGATCTACGAGAGGTGACAGTATCATGGTCATCGTCAGTATTTCCCTGGTCAGCAGCAACACCCATCCGAGCATACGGGTGACTAGCAGAGCCACATTATAACAGAGGTTATCACATATATAGATACCACAGATGTTATAACAGAGTTATCACATATCTAGATACCACAGATGTTATAACAGAGGTTATCACATATATAGATACCACAGATGTTATAACAGAGGTTATCACATATATAGATACCACAGATGTTATAACAGAGGTTATCACATATATAGATACCACAGATGTTATAACAGAGGTTATCGCATATATAGATACCACAGATGTTATAACAGAGGTTATCGCATATATAGATACCACAGATGTTATAACAGAGGTTATCACATATATAGATACCACATTATAACAGAGGTTATCACATATAGAGATACCACATTATAACAGAGGTCATCACATATAGAGATACCACATTATAACAGAGGTTATCACATATATAGATACCACATTATAATAGAGGTTATCACATATATAGATACCACAGATGTTATAACAGAATTATCACATATATAGATACCACATTATAACAGAGGTTATCACATATATAGATACCACAGATGTTATAACAGAATTATCACATATGTTATATAGATGCCACAGATGTTATAACAGACTTATCACATGTGTTATATAGATACCACAGATGTTATAACAGACTTATTACATATTTTATATATACATACACACCACAGATGCTATAACAGAGTAATCACATATGTTATAAATATACCACAGATGTTATAACAGACTTATCACATGTGTTATATAGATACCACAGATGTTATAACAGACTTATCACATATGTTATAACAGACTTATCACATATGTTATATACCACAGATGTTATAACAGACTTATCACATATGTTATAACAGACTTATCACATGTGTTATATACCACAGATGTTATAACAGAGCGATAGACGGAGGCTCACCTTGGGCAGCCAGTGGTTGTAGGTGATGTGCTGCATCTGTGCTCCAACTATCTTCCGGGCCTCGTGGTAAATGGTGTCCCCGTCCCAGTGCGGGTTGAGCCGGAGCAGCTCAGTGGCCACGCGGTTGTGCTCCCGGAACCACACGGTGTGCATGGCCGTGAGACCCAGCTGCTCGTTTGCCCGATGGTCCCCGGCCAGGAAACAGGGGATGGGACTCTCGTTCTCGTCCCTCATGCACTCCGTGGGAGGCCCCGTGGCGAAGGGTAGGAGGGGCTTCCCAGAGCGCTGGACGATGCCCTGCCTCAGGAGGCCCCGCTGGCTGGCCAGGTCGCGGACCTCCTTGGACTCGTGTCGCGAGCTGCCGTACACGTTGGACGCGTCGATGTACGAAGTCAGCTGGTTGATCTGTTCCCGCGGGAACACGCTGTTCATGAGGAGCGACGTCATGCCGCTGCCGCACACGGGACTGGAGCGCACGAAGAACATGCAGCGGGCGCCGCTGCGCGCCTGCCGGGGGTCTCCCGGGGGGAACTGGATGGGGAAGCAGGGGGGGTCGTTGGTGCACACGTTGGTGCACAGCTGGCCGTCGGAGAAGCGCGACTGGCTGAGGGCGGCGACGGTCGAGTCGAGGTCGTGGTCCAGGAACTGACCCCACTGCATGAGCATGTGGGTGTAGCGGTCGTCCGGAGTGATGGTCTCCGTGCCAATCATGGTGGTGGAGACGAGGCGCGGCAGGGGCAGCGCGTGCCCGTTGCGCTGGCGCCCGCTGGCTCCTCGTGGCAGGTTGAAGCCGTTGTCGTACACCGACTTGAGAAGGCGCTCAAAGGAGGTGAGGGAGGCGCCCCACATGGGGTGCTGTAAGTTGTTGCAGGTCCCGTCGTGGCTCCGGTACTTCTGGTGGAAGCAGATGTCCGAGCAGTTGTTGAAGCGCCGGTGAGCCGTGCAGCCGGACAGGTTGGCGATAACATCCAGGAAGTGAGGCGACACCAGGTCGTTATAGCGGAACGCTGGGAACGGAGGGAGGAGCGGAAGATTATTGTGAGGGCGCTCGGCACGGAGACATAAAGCACGGGGCTGCCACATGACCCTTATGGTGGAGACTGGAGACATGCAGGACAAAACTCTGTGCCGTGGGAACGTACGCCGGCATACCGAGGGCCACAGATTCAAGTGTTCCTCAATGGTGTCCCCAATCCTCCCTCCAGCCCCCTGTAGTGCACTGTGTGTTAGGGCTGTCAACTTTAGTCGTTTAGTCGACTAATCGGTCGAAGCCGTCTTGGTCCACTGACATTCTCATTGGTCGACCAGTTGCATATTTTTATTTTTTTACACCAATAAATAGATTTTCATTGATTTACTCCTTGATATTTATTCCTTTATAAGCAGTTATATATTACTGTATTCTAAATATAATTAGCCTATGTTTTATCCCCAACTTTAAATGCTTTAATTTAGGCTGTTTTGTAACAGCGCCACAGTTTAGCGCACCGCGTAGAACACTCGGGAACCGCACGTCGCCGGCTGCACTGCTGCCTTTTGTAGCGTGTGGTGTAGAGGTCTGCAGGGGCTTTAACGTTTGGGCACAGACTGATTTACAAGAAAGAAAAACTTTTGTCACAGTGCTGGTGGAATTTTAGTGACAAAACTCTGCGCGTTGGTTTTTTGTACAAAACCTATTACAAGAAAGAAAAACTTTTGTACAAAACGAGTTTCAAAAGAAAAAAACGAATTACAAGAAAGAAAAACTTTTGTACAAAACGAGTTTCAAAAGAAAAAAACCAATTACAAGAAAAAAACTTATGTCGCTGTTTTACCTTCATAGGCAAAGCACACGGTGACGGCACGCAAACTATATATATCCTTTTTAGTTTTTCTTACTTACAAACCCGAAACCGAGGCTGTTCATTAAACATTAACCCGAACCCCGAACATTTTTCGGGACCCGTCGGGCTCGGGTCGGGTAGCAGACCTCTAGTGTGGTGTGGTCAGGTGCGCGATTGTGACTGTCACTATAGACCTAGGACAGAGCTCTAGTGTGGTGTGGTCAGGTGCGCGATTGTGACTGTCACTATAGACCTAGGACAGAGCTCCTCACTTTGGAGTTAATAACAATCACTTAATTTTCAAAAATGTTTATTATTATTATAGTTTTATATATTATTGATGTTTTTTCGTTGTTGTTTTATAAAAGCTCTATGACAATTGTTTAATAAATGTTCAATCAAAATGCAAAACATCACGACCTTTTTTATTTTTAGTCAACTAATCGTTGCGCAGGACAAGACTTTGGTCGACTAAGCATTTCTTTGGTTGACTACAGCACTAGTGTGTGTGTGGTCTGTCCTCTGTGATAATTTTTTTTCCTGACTGACAGACATTAGAGGCCTGCGTTATAATGAACATGAGGTTGTTGTCACAACCAGTTAAAACCTTGAGCAGGTCTGTCCTCTCTTGAGGTCTTCCTCTCTTTCCCAGACCCGTTTTCCCTCTCCGTCTGTCCGTGTTTCTTGGTCATCCATCTCGATCTCACCCTGTCCTTTCTCTTTGTCTCTTGTGCTGGCGTACCTTTCCATCTTCTGGTCTCTCTCACCCTAGCCTTTACTCTCTATCACTCTCCATCACTTCACGCTGTGCCCTGGCTTTCCTTCACACCAACATGCCTCTTTTCCTCTCTTGCCTCGCTCTTCCCCCTCTTTCACACGAGACTTAACCAAAACCCACGATCCAGACCCGTTATAGGCCCGTTGGATCTCACCTGTGCCGTTGGTGTCGAACATGAGTCCCTGGTTAACGTGGTTCTGGATGAGGAGCAGGGTCTGCTCGAAGATCTCCCCTGCCCGGGCCTGTTCCACCGTGTACGGGTCTCTAGGGTAACGGAACAGGGCCAGCAGCTCTCCTGGTGTGCGAGGGTTGCTATGGAGACGGATGGATGAGGGAGAGGTGGATGGAGGAGGAGAGTGAAATATGGAGAAAAGAGTATGTGATAGAGAGATAGAGACAGACAGAAAGAGAGACATACAGAGACAGACAGAAAGACAGAGACAAACAGAGACACAGACAGAGAGAGAGACAGACAGACAAGAGAGACAGAGAGAGAGAGAGACATACAGACAGACAGACAGACAGAAAGAGAGACAGACAGAAAGAGAGACAGACAGACAGAGAGACAAACAGACGGACAGACAAACAGACGGACAGAGAGACAGAGAGAGAAAGTGAGAGACAGACAGACAGAAAGTGAGACAATTATGTCATGTTCATATTGCTTAAGTTTCTGTGCCGTGGGGAACATATTTTAATCTGACAACTACTTTCTGACGAAGGCATCCTTTCTGACCGAAATGTCATGGGCAGGTAAAAGATTTCACAACGGGGAGACGGAAAAAATCCCAAGACGGTTTATCTCCTAATCTATATTAAGTATAGGTATTAACCGGCTTTCAATTCCATACACAGGCAAGAATCTGCTTTTCATACTCTCGCAATGACTACACTGTTTTTACGGGGGTGCTTTGAACTTGGCCTTAATAAACCCTGGCACGCATGGGAACACCAGAAGTCTCCCACACCACAGGGCTCTTCACATCGCTTTATATGCCCCGCACGAAAAACAAACGCTTCTCCTCCACAGTTGCCCGTTTCGTAAAGCACCCGAAAACGACGATGTTTGATATGCTAATAGCCCTTTTGATGAAGTTCTGATGACATTGTACAAAACAGACTTCTGAGGACTGGACGCACGCACGCACGTTTACCCGTTGAGTTCTGAGGGTCCAGCAGAGGAAACCTCTCTATCTGGAAATTCCCTAGCGCGCTAGCAGTGTGTTTGGTATGTGGAGTATCTGTGTGTATGTGCGTGCGTGTGCATGTGTGTACGAGCATCGGGAAACATAATCCCATTAAGACCGTCGTAACCTCAAAGAGCCCACACGCAAACGCCCCTCAAGACTAATTGCAGCCTGTCAATCATTGCTGATTAATCGAACTTACCCATCAAACAGATGCCTCCTGGTGGATTCGATGGCGCTGTCGACATTCCGGATGGCCTCTTCAATTGAAGACGTCACAAAGGTGTCCCCTTGTCTACTAACTGGAGGCACTGCAAACAGATAGGCACGGCTTTCATAGAGGGTCTTCAAATCGACAACTCGAGACCTTGGGATTAGAAGGTTCTGACATTATTCGCATCGAGTGAGTCTTTAGGTTGTCCTTAACATTTATTACATTCCGGGGTTACATTTGAAGTAACTTTCCGATTGAACCCTGAACACAACTCAAAACTATACATTCTGCAGGTAGACTTGTATGGTCTTAAATAATTCATCAATCATTTCATATAATACAATTTGTCCTATTATGCAATTGTTTTGATTCGCGGCTCTGGGTGTTGAAAGAACCACACTCTCCTGGCTTCACTTATATCTCACCAACCGTATCCACTACATCTCCCTCAAAAGCCGCAATTCTGATTCAGCTGCTGTCACACAGGGTGTCCCCCAGGGCTCTGTTCTTGGCCCCCTGCTCTTCATCATTCACATCCTCCCCCTTGGTCAGATTCTTCGTCACTTCAAATTCGACTCACACTGCTACCCTGGCAACACTCCACTATACCTCAGCACCAGATCTCCCACCAATCCACCCTTGGGCAACATTGAATCATGCTTTTCAACAATAAAAATGTGAATGGAAAACTTCCTCAAACCAAACAGCGAGAAAAGTTAACTACTACTCATTGGCACTAAATCCACCGTCACCAAAATCTCACTATCGATGACACGGTTGTCCCTCCTCCCCCACGGACACAACCTAGGCATCATCCTGGACTCCTCCCTCATCTTTGAACAACACATGAAACAGACCGTCAAATCCTCATTCTTTCACCTCTGCAATATTGCCAAGCTAAAGGCCTCCCACTCCCGTACTGCAGCTGAAACCTTAATACATGCTCATCTCCTCCCGCCTTGAGTATTGCAACTCTCTTGTTTCTTGCACCAGCTCTTCATCTCACCCACACCAAGTCCTGGCTGCACATCACTTCCATCCTCCAGGAACTCCACTGTCTGATCGTCCCTCAGTGCACTGACAATAACATTCTTCTGCTCACCTATAAAGCCCTTCATCAGCTTGCTCCATCATTCCCTATCTGATCTTATTCCCCAATACCAACCCACGCAGTCACTGCGCTCTTCCACTCCTGGTCACCTCATCATCCCCCGGTCCAAGCTACCGAGCTTTGGAGGCAGGGCTTTCTCTAGGGCTGATCCGAGGCTGTGGAACTCACTTCCGCAATTAATCCGTGACTCGGAATCTGTTACCAATTTCATCTACCGCATCAAGCCTCATCTATTCAAACAAGCCTACCCCTTCCTTTGGTTCTGTCAGCTGTGTATTGTCCAATCACTCTCTTAGGATGTTGTTTGTTATGTATCAAATGTAAAGCTTCTTTATGTCCCAGAAAAAGTGCTATATAAGTGCAATGTGTTATTATTATTATTATTTCACAACCTTTTACAAAATAGCAAATAGAGTGCTTTACATCCATCAGTTTTTGACCTCATCAACACAATGAAGTGCTATGTTTCGTCAATAAAAATAAAAGACACTTTTATAATGATACTAATAAAGTGACGGAAGCATCAGAAGTTTAAGCTGAGTAAGTCAGCTTCTTGTCTGTCATGCTGAAGACAGCGTGAGGTGGTTATCATCGCCTAAGTTCCACTGCAGGCCTACAACATCTTCCCAGGATAGTAAGAGCTAGCAAACTGGGTAAATTCACCATATTGGGCTGGACACTGCTCTGAAAGTGTGTCCCCATCTTGAGAATTGGAGAGGATGGAGCTCATTTCTTGGCAGAGTACTACCAACAGTGTGCCATGTAAAACAGTGAGTGTCTGACGTGTGGGCTGCAGATCGCTCCAAAATCAACCCAGCGTTTGTCGCAGGTTCACAGACGGCTCGCTAGCTGGCGTCAGACAGGAAATGTCTTGCAGGCCAGGCCAGGCCAAATAATCAACCCTGCGTCTAGAGCCAAGGAGTCGGACCTGACCTGAAGTGTTATATTAGCTGCGGTTCTGCAATCACAAAGCCTTGGCCTAGCAAACTGCGGGATGTGTGCAGACTTAGATAACTAGAAACTGAATCAGGTGTGTTAAAACAGGGCCGGAACAAAACCCTGAACAGCTTGCATTTTCCTTACGTGTAACGTTGTTGGTTTAGGTTAGCGTAATATAGCAGAGTCTCACCTCGGATAGTGAGCACCATGCTAGCGGACTGGTGGCGCATTGTAGCCGGTTTTTACCGCAGATAGTGAGCACCATGCAGACCGGTAGCATACTGTAGCCGCATTTTACCTCGGATAGTAAGCACCATGCTAGCGGACTGGTAGCCGGTTCTTAGCTTGAACAGTGAGCACCATGCTAGCGGACTGATAGCGTATTGTAGCCGGTTCTTACCTTGGACAGTGAGCACCATGCTAGCGGACTGATAGCGTATTGTAGCCGGTTCTTACCTTGGACAGTGAGCACCATGCTAGCAGACTGGTAGCCGATGGGGTTGCGGGCAATACACTCGTAGCGTCCGCCATCAGCTAGACCCACGTCCTTGACCTCCAAGCCCTCTGGGGCTATGAGGAACTTCCCACTCTCCGTTACCTGAACGCCATCCTGCAACAAACCCATGAGAGACAGGGTTAAAGGTCAGGATACACGGAGGCTATCGTACAAACACAGAGCAGTGCTTGCATAGGGGCCGGGAACTGGCCTGAGTTAAACTTCTAAACACATTTTTACACAGTCTGCATTTGGTTAAATTGCAGCATTTCGCAACAGGCAGTTATATTCCAAACAGGCAATAACACTTCCTGGCACCCTTTCGCCTTGTCCTTCCCTGTCCTTCCCTGTCCCCTTTCCCTGTCTTCACCCACTCTCCTCACCCACTCTCCTCACCCACTCTCCTCACCCACTCTCCTCACCCACTCTCCTCACCCACTCTCCTCACCCACTCTCCTCACCCAGGGCCTGGCTATACTAGCTTTGTTCCAGGCGACCGGTGTCTAACCTTGCTCCAGGTGAGGACGGGCTCGGGCTGGCCCTGAGCGGCGCAGGGAATCTGGACGTCCGTGCCAGACTCCACAGTCAGGTCCCTTGGAGCATTTGTGAAAACAGGCGTTACTGATGATTTAGAAACACGTGTTAATGATTACGTCGATGCTCGGGCACAGCTCACAGTGCAAAGAGTCACAACGTAGTCAAGGTGCCTCCTCGTCCAAATTCTCGGCGTGTGAGAAACGGAAAGTAACACAGGACCGGCACACACACACACACACATTATGTCACATGTTGATACCTCTTCTAATTACAGGGACCAGCTGTACTCTAAAAGGTCAGATCCAATTTACTTTCTAACCCAAGGAGAGGTGTATGAAAATGTTCCTGTGGTCACGGCTCAGATCGGAGATACAATCCACTTTCACACACAGCTGGGGAGGGGGGGCTTTTTCCTCTCTGGAAAAAAATCCCATACCCTAAAAGGGGGTGTGTAACCCCTGTAGCTGGCCATCTGGTCATGGGGAGATCACATTCCCTGTATGAGGAAAAACCTCTAAACCCAGGGAGAGGTCCGCGGTTTAACAGATTAGCCGTTCACAAGTAATCAAAGACGAGTAGAAGGGAGATGCCAAGAAGCATTAGAATGTTCTAAACAAGACCTTGTTTCCAAGCATGTCACGCAAAAAATAACCAAGGACATCAACGAGCCAAACAGCTGACCCTTTTTCTGCCTCTTTTTTTGTCTCTTGGTTACAGTGCGTCTCTTTCTGAGTGTGTCTGGGATAGCGTGTGTGCGTCTGTCTCTCCTTCGCTCTGGTTGAAAGCGGCACCGGGTTGAAGCAGCGTTTATACATGAAGTGTTGCTCACGGTCGCCTTGGGCTCAGGCCATCCTGCTACACGGAAAACATGGTGTCACCTGGGATTACAGAGAGCCATGCTTTCCTGTCCGAGCTACGCTCTTCATCCCAGTAATAAAAGCCTGTAATTTCTGTTTTATATAGGCGAGAAACCGAAAGAGTCAGACAGACAGAGAGAGTCAGACAGAGAGAGACAAACAAAGAGTCAGAAAGAGCGTGGGAGACAAAAAGAGAGATAAACAGACAGAGAAAGAAACACAGACAGAGAAGAAAATGACATAGTCGTATGTCAGTCACTAGTGTTTAGGACCAAGTCCAGTCATCGTTTCTGGAATTGCAGGTTTGGAACAAGAAATTAGCCAAAGACCTTGTATGACACTATCACCCTGTGTTTTACGATCCTCCACTGACCCCGTTTTATGACGTACTCCAGTGTTTGGAGGTCCTAACGTTAACATCATTTTTAAATAGGAATCAGGATGTTTCTTTCAATAATAATATTCATAAATGTTTATATGGTATAATTTTTGGGCTCAGTATGAATGTGTTATTCACCATTTTTCCCTACATGAATAATTCATGTTATAGGGGAGGTGACATCAGGGCGTACGGATGAAATACAGGAGTGGGTGTGGTCAGAGGGGAGGTGACATCAGGGCGTACGGATGAGATACAGGAGTGGGTGTGGTCAGAGGGGAGGTGACATCAGGGCGTACGGATGAGATACAGGAGTGGGTGTGGTCAGGGGGAGGTGACATCAGGGCGTACGGATGAGATACAGGAGTGGGTGTGGTCAGGGGGGAGGTGACATCAGGGCGTACAGATGATATACAGGAGTGGGTGTGGTTAGGGGGGAGGTGAAATCAGGGTTTAAGAATGAGGGCGGGTCTTAAACATACCACCAAGTCCATTCCTCGACCGCCAACACGGCGTGAATACAACACGTCATCCACACTACAAACATAAGAGCACAGATCGGTCTCACCTCGGTGCTGGATATTGAGCTGCACGGCAAACCGAACCGCGCCCACTTGGCTGACCGCCTGGCATTCATACTGGCCCTCGTCGTGGGGCGCCACATGGGTGATCCTCAGTGTCCCCGTGGAGAGGACCAGGTGGCGCCGGTCCTGGGGTAAGGGGCTGCCCCCCCGCGTCCAGGCGATGACAGGCTGGGGGTAGCCACTGGCCTCGCAGGGGAAGTCCACTGTGTGACCCTCCAAAACCGATTGGTCCTGGGGGGTCGTGGTGAACCGGGGGGTCGCTAAGGAACAGAGACCACATGCGAGTTAGATCGTGTTCTCGCGACACACGGGCAATACTTTTACCAGACATACACATCGGCAGCATAAACCGCACACACACACACACACATCGAATCGAAACATACGGTACTGTATGGAAATGACAGACGACAACACACATGGTCGTATCATCTCCAGGGGCATGTCTAACCAAATCCCCAGTAAGAACCACCCAGAAGGTCACAAAGAGATGTACGCTTGTGTCCCTGGACAGGACCCCCACGGAGCGACTCACCCTGTACGATGATGTACGCCGTGGCGTGGATGGTGTCAATGCTGTTGGAGGCCAAGCAGGTGTACTGGCCGCCATCCTCCTGCACCACGTTCTGGATGAACAGCCCCCCGGACGGGGTGATGTTGATACGGGCGTCCGTGGGCAGCGGTGTGCGGTCCACCTTGGTCCAGGTGACCCGGGGCTGGGGGTGGCCGGTAGCACTGCATTCCAGGGTGATACTCTCCCCGACCAACACCTCCGTATTCTGGGGCTGGATCACGAAACTGGGTCGCGCTGCAAGTCAGGTGTAGGGAGGAAGGGTAAGTGGAGGAGGAAGAGTTGAGCCAACATGGCCGCTGAATTTGTGAAATGTAAGTAAAGGCTCCCATGGAAGGCCACGAGGGGAGACATGACCAGGTGAGGGGAGACATGACCAGGTGAGGGTAGACATGACCAGGTGAGGGGAGACATGACCAGGTGAGGGGAGACATGACCAGGTGAGGGGAGACATGACCAGGTGAGGGAGACATGACCAGGTGAGGGGAGACATGACCAGGTGAGGGAGACATGACCAGGTGAGGGGAGACATGACCAGGTGAGGGGAGACATGACCAGGTGAGGGGAGACATGACCAGGTGAGGGGAGACATGACCAGGTGAGGGGAGACATGACCAGGAGGAGAGACATGACCAGGTAAGGGGAGACATGACCAGGTGAGGGGAGACATGACCAGGTGAGAAGTGAGCGATGTGTCACACCAACTACAAGAGCTCCAACGTAACAGATTTTGCCACACCGGCTAAAGGGTTAACGAAATACATCCAATGAACTCAGATAAACTCTACTGACAAGTGCTGGCTGGGAAACTGTAGGGAATATTTACACAGTCGGTCCGCAAGTTTATAATCAAAGAAACAGGAAACTGTCAACAGCTGTTCTCAGAGCAATTTCTGAGTGGGTTTGGCCTCATCAACCCGCCGCTACGATGGCCCGGGGAAGTCCGGAGAGAAAACATCTAAACTGCGAGGCGACAGCGATCGTCAAGAGACAAGAAACGGTCACTGAGAGAACCGCTTTTCTCATGGAACAGAGCGATTTACGGTCAAAGGGCTCGCTGTGGCCTCGAAATCGTTTGACTTTATGACCTCAAGGACAACCCTACAGTGTGCTAGAACAGAGCAACTGGTCTTCCTCTGCCGTTTGAAAATGTCTTAAACAGAACAGAACGGCTCCACTCAGATATTCTCATCACTATAGGTTCTGTTCGCGTAGAACCGGACCCTCACAAACACAACAAGACATACGGGACCGGGAAACACATCTGTAGAACGTGGCGACTAGCACTGGCGAGTCTGTGGGGAGGACACGCGATAATAAAACGACAATTATTGACTGGCCGAGAGGTAATTCCATAAGACGACGGACACACTCACATGGAGCTCCGAAGTATCTGAGTGTGACCTGGGACGTCTTGACCTCTCCGGCTACATTCTTGGCCATGCATTGGTACAGGCCCTGGTCCGACTCTCTGGTGTCCTGGATCATCAGAGTACCGTCTTCCAGCAGGTTCAGACGCGAGTCGTCGTGCATGTTCAGGGCATTACTGGAGTGAAACACACACACACACACACACGAATGACGTGACGTTCACGTGTGACTGTATTGGGGAAGAAGAGACATTCTTGGCTGAAAGTGAAACTGTTTGAACGTCGTATCCCCCGGTGGAAAGCGGGGCGCTCACTTGTTCCTGAGCCAGATGATCTGTGGTTTGGGGTTCCCCTCTGCCCGGCAGGTGAAGTAAACTGTGTTCCCTGAAGTTACGTCAACATCCTGGGGTTCTGATGTGATCCTGGGCACCTCTGCACAGAAGTGGATGAGATGCGGATGAGACGGGATGAGAGGAAGGAAACAAAACAGTTTATATAAACAACAATAAATCAACCAAACTAGAGGCACAAATATACTTTTTTCCTCCCAAGTCATGTTTCTGTAAACTGCTGGTCGATATCAGTAGAGCCAGAAGAACACGCTGGAGAGAGGACAGTGTTCTCTCCTGGAACCCTGGTCTGGTGACCTGGTGAGGGCCTCTGGTTAAAAGCAGCAATAAAAACACAGGCACGTGCACACAACACCACAAATCAACTCCTGAGGAAATCGCTAAACTGTTCCACAGTGCGGGCGGTGGATCTGTGTGTGCTTGACCCTGGGTGGTTGTGGTGAACTCCAGGCGGTTGCCTACTTAGACACTCTGACCCACTGACCTCTCTGACCTCCCTGACAGGATGGTATTCAGAGGTACACACATACACCATTCAGTACACACACACACACACACACACACACACACACACACACACACACACACACACACACACACACACACACACACACACACACACACACACACACACACACACACACACACACACACACACACACACACACACACACACACACACACACACACACACACACACACACACACACACACACACACACACACCTTTGTCTACATGTAACAGACACCTGTAACAGAGAGCACAGAACCGTTCCACCAGGCCAACAGCTCTGCTCTCGTCTAACACAGGAACCATGCACGCGGTACAGCCCAGGTCAGACAACTCTTTGCTCTGGGTTTCCCAGATCCCTGGCTGCCAATGAAACCAGCAGCCCAAACAGCAGATACAGTACAATTAGGCAGATGGGAAACAAGCAGATACAGTACAATGAGCCCATTAGCCCAACCAGCAGATACAGTACAATGAGCCCATTAGCCCAACCAGCAGATACAGTAAAATTAGGCAGATGGGAAACAAGCAGATACAGTACAATGAGCCCATTAGCCCAACCAGCAGATACAGTAAAATTAGGCAGATGGGGAAACAAGCAGATACAGTACAATGACCCCATTAGCCCAATCAGCAGATACAGTAAAATGAGGCAGATGGGAAACAAGCTTTGTCTTCTCTTTAGTCTCTCTGACCACGACCGCTACACGTGAACAGTGGACCGTATCAGTAGCGGACACTAATTACATCGTCACTCTCACATG
This sequence comes from Dallia pectoralis, assembly GCA_029465975.1. NCBI lineage: Eukaryota > Metazoa > Chordata > Actinopteri > Esociformes > Umbridae > Dallia > Dallia pectoralis. The sequence continues at coordinate 6,589,647 of CM055757.1, read as the reverse complement.
TTCCCGCTCCTCAGTAAGCCCCGGGGCGGAGCGAGGAGGCCAGCGAGGAGGTGCTACTTAAACCCCAGGCCCCGTTGTTTTGACAGCTGCTCGGCCTGCTGCACATTGTTCCAGCGTTTGTGAGGAGAAAGAACAGGGGAGAAGAGAAGAGACGGGGCGGCGGAGGAGCGGGGTAGTGGGGAGGAGGCGAGCAGGAGGGGCAGGGAGACGGAACGCTCCACGGTCTGCCGTGTTTAAAACAGACCTCGTTTCCTGGAGCCTTTGGTTCACACAGAGAGGGGATTTATTCAACATGAACAGGCAAGTCGGGGCTGTCGAAAGAGCTGCGGAGACTTCTGTGGTTCTGGAACACGAAGTCCCGTCTGCTGTAGCCTCCCCCACACGCCCGCCTACCCCACACGCCCGCCTACACCACGCGCCCGCGGTGGTTACTGATGAAGGTGGCAAAGGCCACTAGAACATGACTGGAACAAACCAAAAAAGCCAATTAGGGGTAGAAAGTCATGTTTAAGTGGGCCTGAGACCCTCCTGGTTCCGTGAGATTCTAACACACATCACCTCACTCGTTCGCGTTTCCTAAGGGGCCAACTGGAAATATCCAGACAGGCATTTCGACACATGCCTCATCCGCCAAGCCTTTACTGGACTCATGGTGTGGCATTGGGTTTCTTTAATCCTCCACCCTCGCCCAGTCAGCCCGTACATTTGTTTTGCCGAATCTCACACCCGTCGGACAACCCAAACCCATGTACGATCCCAGAACACAGGGTTTCATCTCTCATCTCTCTCACCACCCATCCATCCGTCAGTCTGTCCACCACACGCACAGGGGCCTGATGGGTTTAGCAGATGCTATGCAACTGACGGGCTTTCTGTCTGACATGCTAGCCAGCCCAGGACCACAGCTGCCGGGGTCGTGGTGTACAAACAGCCGGCTGGAGACCACAGAACAACTCCCCGAAAAAAAACACAGAAGACAGACTCACATTTACCCGGGGCCATTTACACTCCTGTGAGGCTATACATTTTAAGATTCGTTTTGCTGGAGGGGAAACCGCATCCCTGATGTTGAAACCAACCGGGCCGCAGAAGGGCCGACTCACCAGAGGAAATCTACGGGTCGACCGCTGCTGCTTTGGAACCGGCACGCTAACGAGGAGCTTTGTGGCTAGGAAATCTGCGGTTTGTTTGGAGCGCGTTGGGGTTTTAGTGAAGCGGACCAATGTGTGTGTGTGTGTGTGTGTGTCAACCTACCACAGTTGAGCTCCTCTGCGGTGAGTGTGGCTACAGAGCGTCCCTGTAGCCGGCCGGGGTAGTCACAGGTAGCCGCCGCCTGAGCGTTCCCTGACTCGGCGTACTGCTTCAACAGGTCGGCCAGCCACAGCAGCTCACAGTCACAGTTCAGTGTGTTGGAGTCCAGACGCCTGCACACAACGCGGGGGAGAGGGAGAGAGGGAGGGAGAGAACGTGAGAAAGGAAGAGAGAATAACTCAATATGAAAAAAGTTATTCTGTTTGTATTAGTGCCGTGTACATAGTGATAGGAAACCTTTCCGCTGTTTCTGGTGATGTCTAACCCCCCCCCAGATATAGGTCTCCATAAAGTAATATGTATTCTACACAGTCACAGACCACCCCCCCCCCAGACTCTTTCTACCTGCCATTGCTCATGTGTCTCTTTCTGCCAGTCTCTGCCAGCCTGTCCTTCTCTGCCCACCTGTCTGTTGTTAGATGTGTGTTGACTGAGCGGGTGCTCTAAATCCTCTCTGCCAGCCACTCATGGTGGCCTGAGCCTAGCCGAACACACATCGACACACACACACACACACACACACACACACACACACACACACACACACACACACACACACACACACACACACACACACACACACACACACACACACACACACACACACACACACACACACACACACACACACACACACACACACACACACACACACACACACACACACACACACACACACACACACACACACACACACACACACACAGCTCTGTCTAAACACTGGAACTCTGCATGGCCATTTTGGTAGAACTCCTCTCTAGCTCCTCTGTAGCTGTGGGAAACTGTCTCCTATGTTTTCCTTTTTTCTACCAGTTGGTATTTGTAAATTGCTGAGGGAACAGTAACATTCCTGCAGAGTAACATTCCCTTTGAATCTCATTCTACTCGGAAAATCCTCCAAGTCGGAGCGCAGTAATTATTGAATCACGTTCCCATTTGCCAGCTCTTCTGTCAGTGTTCTGTATTTGCCAACCACAGCACACTGGCTAAGGGTTCTAGTATATTCCGGAAGTCTCTTAACCAGTGAGAAATTGAAACGGGAAGGAAAAAGAATTGGGGAAATTCAAACTCTCCTTCCATTTGCCTGCTCTTCAAAAACAGCCAGGGAAGGCTTAGTCTGTGTGCCAAAGACCCTCCCCAAAGGTAAGCCCCAGACAGTATGCTGTGAGAAAAACTCACGCGCCTCTCACACACATAATTTCTACCTCAGTGGACTTACAATCTCTTCATGGACTGCAGATGGGAGAAGGTACCCAGAACCAGATGGGTGATTCTGTTGTTTTGCAAAAACCTGCCGCAGGGAAACATGGCGAGAGCAACAGAGAAAGGCATTAGTGTGTGTTCTAGACCCCCATACGCTGTAGTCTAACACGGGTTCATCTCTATGCAGTATCCTCACAGTCATGACACAGTGCACAGTGATTGCACCGGTTAAACGACTCCGAACGAACTTCTGTTTGGCTGTTTTGACGATTGTTCTGAAGTTCATTGTCCCGCTGTTTAGGGCTGCCCGTCCATATCGGGAGAAATGCTGACCTGGGACCAGATTCCTATATAGTATCAGATTTGTATACATGATGAACCCTCTTCAAAACCATCCGGTCGACATGAAATAGACGAGATATTAGACGACTGATAAACAGGTCCCCCACCATAAACTATTCTTTCAGTCCACAGGATATAGATATTTCCTCAAGTCCTCTTTTGGCCACAATGAATGATGACGGACCCTTCGTTGCCATGGAGGCATTTCCTAAAAAACGTTCCAGAATGAGAGCACACGGGAATTCCTTTCTCCTTTCCATTATAGGCTCTCCTTCTCTGGGAAGAGTTGGGAAACGATGGTGCGTGGCTGGATTCCAAGGTCGGCCCGTAAACACGGAGAGAGACAGACGTCGAAAGAGGAATCCGGTTTGGATCCAAACAGTCCCACATCTGGTGTGAGAGTGTGAATGCAGAACGTCCAGCCGTCTGCACAGCAGAAGGTTCCGGATGAGTTGGACCGCAAAAGTCTGCCACTTCACAGAGCCGGGCCGCACTTAATCCGTTCACTGAAACTTACGGTACATCTGACGGTTCTTCGTTTCAATAAATGGATGCTTGGGGAAATTAACATTCTTGGGGAAATTCTCAACACATTCCCAATGCGTCAGGAAGGTCTCTCCAGACTAACATAACACATTCTGTTGATCGTTCTGTCGGGTGGGACCGCTTCTGCTCACTCGAACTGTTGGATACAAATGTGCTGTAATACAGAGGCATTCGGAAGGGATCTGCTTTAGTCCGATTCCCACTTGGGATACAAGCAATGGGGAAAGCCAACCCGATGAAAGCCAAACCTGGGCTCCAATCGGAAACACAACCTCTGAGCATTCCTTGTGGTTAGCATATTCGGAACAATGAAAGGGTTAATCCAAGAGTTGTTCTGGTATCAAAAGACACACTAAACATACAGCGAAATGGCAAACACATATTAGGGGTCTGTTGGTTTGGAACAGGGCTTTCCCATCTACATCATGCAAACCATTTCATGAGGTCAAAGGTTAATTTCCCAGAGTGCATAGAGTACATCGTAAAGGGCTCGTCTGAACTCAGTGCCCTCCGGGAAAATGTCTGCCCAGGTAGACTAATGACGATGACAAGTAAGCACAGGCCACGACAAATGATTCAATTCAATGACGAGGAGTGTCTTTGTGTCATACCCCATCATTGAGCTAATTAGTACTTCATAACAAGAGTGCGTCATCTGCGAATGTTCAAACAAAGTCAAAAGTAAAAGGCCAAGACGAAATATTGACTTACAGGCGTTCAAGCTTTGGCAGGTGGGTAAAGGACTCTGGTTCTAAGGACTCTATGTTGTTGAAGTGCAGGTACCTGAAACGAAGCACGAACACAGCTATATTACCCACACACTCTCACAGTGGAGGCAAATCCAATTAAATACATATTGTAAACCGGCATATATGGGAAATTCTAATGCGGTTCATGAGGTCCCGCATAAACCCATCACATGACCCAATGCATCTCCAGGGATAACATGAAGTCAGAATCTGGTAAAGGTGGAAGGAATTCTCCCAAAAGAAACCGGTAGAAGAAATTCGAGGCCCCTACCAGACAGCTAATATTGTGTGTCTGTAACCTAAATGAAATGAAAATGGCGCTTCGAATGATTCGTACAGCGATCCAGAGGAATGCGCCCATGATTGATGCCAGAGCACTTTTGAGCTCAGACGCAAAGAAAACAGAGAGGTAATGCAACAACAAAAAAAAACGCAAAGGTTAGACGCACAAAAGAAACACAAACTCCTGTTATGAATTCTGGTTGTGACGTCTATTGATTTATTGAGCCGATAAAGCAAGGATTCAGTCGAGTTGGACAAATCGACAAGAGAAAATGACGACCATGCACAAGAATGGCTATAGCACAACAAGTTGTTTTTCCCTCCAAACAACCGACGCGTTTGTAATGGAGGGCTTATTAGAGCACAGTGCCCGGCAGAACAGGACCCGGCAGAACAAGGCCCGGACGGTATCTAACTTAACACTTCCTGCATTTGTCTGAAAAATAGATTACGGGTTGTGTCCCAAACACGGAATTCTTTCCCCGTTAGTGTGGCCGTCAAATCCAAGAGTATCCAAGGAGAACATGCCGCTAAACAGCCAAATGGAATTAAACAGACAACCAGATATTATGATTGAGAGGGAACTGGGAAAGAGGACAGGAGTGGGGAAACAGATAAGACATTCACAAATAGAGGAGCGAAAGACGGGGATAATTGGCATTAATTGGGATTAATTGGCAATAAACTTGGCAACGTCCGTTTAGCAGGTAGATACTCAGTAAGTTGACAGATGAGTCTAACCGGTGATTTCATTTGACAAATGTAAAAATGTCTAACATGAAAGTGAACAAAGAGCAAATGCCCGAGAATAATGTATTAGAACTGAATTAAACAATATCAAGCACCAAATTAGATTTAAAAAAAATACAAATAATAATAATAAACACATGCGTAAATCCGAAATAAACCTGGGGTCAGTGTGACACAGGGGTTAGGCATGCATAGGGGGAGTAAGGGGGCCACAAAGGTGGGGTTCCAACAGACGGAGAGATCGGATTAAACGGTGCGGCAGGACAAGAGGGTAGGGAGAAGGCGAGCGAGTAAATATGTGGAGGACGGGGAGGTGGTGGTCACTTACAGCTGCTCCAGAGAGACAAGTCCCTTAAATGCTTGTCTGTCAATCGATTGGATTTCATTCTTGTACAAATAGCTGAAAGGAGAAATAATCAGTGGCTTTAGTCAAACACACAGCAAATCAGATTAACGATCTCTGGTTCAAAGCACATAGATTTACTGTAATCTCAGAAGATAATTTACTGTGAGACAAGGAGCTCATGAATCCAACTCCTTGGAATCAATGTATTAAATAGCCGTTCATCACAAAGGCCAATAGAATTTATTACAGTCGGTTAATATGAAATATATCACTACATGATTGGTTCAAAATTAAATAGATTGCAAATGTAAACCAAATTTAAGGCTATTATTTCAAGAAAATAAAAATCTTCTGATAAATGTTTAATTATTACAATGAAACAGGGGCTGTCTAAATTTCTGTTAAAGTCAATTTAAAAACAACACTAATATATGACATCTGTAACATGAAAGCAAACATGTACACACAATTTGCCTGAAGTGAAAATTGAAAATGACAAAGTAATATAGTCATTAACGATAAACAATTTTTATTATGCCTAGCATTCATATTCGGCATTTGTTGAGGTCATCTGAAGAGATTTCACACCAATGCATCCTGAAGCCCCTCCCACCAGTTGGATTGGCTTGATGGACACTGTTTAGGTAGCATACAGTCAAGTTGCTCCCAGCGCAATAGGGGTTAGATCTGGTGACTGTGCTGGCCACTCCATTTCAGACAAAATACCAGGGGACTGCATCTTCCCTAAATAGTTCTAGCATAGCTTGGAGCTGTGCTTTGGGTAATTGTCCTGTTGTAGGAAGAAATTGGGCCCAATCAAGGTCTTCCACAGGGTTTGGCATGAAACTGGTGTGCGAGTCCTATTTAATGAAGATGCCAGATTAGGACATTTCAGGTGTCCGTTTCAGCACAACGGTTTGCAGCTGTGCTAACATAATTGCAAAAGGGGTTTTCTAATGACATAGCCTTTTTCTACTGATCAATGAGACTTTTAAAATAATACACTTAAATTAGCCAACTCAACGTGCCATTAGTCCACAGGACTGAAACCTGTAGATATTCAATTAAAATTCAGCCAATGGCTACACTGTATTTCTGATGTTATTGTAATAGCCAAAAACAGTGCTTTGCTTTGGAAAACAAGGTAGTTGTTTTCTCCACACATCTCCGGTCTCTGCATATTGAGGGGTACAGCGTTTTCCTCAGACCAACTGAACACAGGCAGGGACTCCGAGTTGTCAGTCGAGTTTCTGTTGCCGGGTAACTCCCTGTGGACATGTTACTCTAGCAATACGGAGTCACGTCAACTGCCTCGGAAATGTTGGTTTGCAGGGAACATTACGGCTGATTGTGGCCAAAATTAAACACTCAGATGCATACAGTATGTGTCTGTATGTCAGTGTGTGTGTGTGTGTGTGTTTTGGGATCTGCGTGGGAAACTGGATTTGGGACCCTTGGAGTGGATTCTCAGGGGGAGTGAGTACCGAAGCCTTTAGCTCGATTACCCCTTAACCATCGGCCTAGTCCTTATACAGCTCAATTAGAACTCAACTAGATCAGATATTTTACTGTACATGCCTATATTTCAACAAATGCAACCTGACCCAAGTCTGAGCCTAAAAGATTTAGATCACGGCGACACGTGACCTGACCAAGAATTAACTCAGATCTCTGGCTGGACAATAGATCACATCAGGTGGTCAGGAAATACTTCTGGCATTAATCATTACCACCAACCATATTCCTGCAACACTAAACCCTTTGACTGAGCGCTGACCCGTGAAAGAGCTGTACGGTCGACACTCAAGAAGTAGTGGAGAGGACATTAAAGACCTAAGGGGGGTGGGTTTACTGGGAACTGGGGGGTTAGAGAGCCAGTCTCTCAGGCTATGAGGGCAGGTTGTGTAGAACAGGGGTTTCAGAGATGATAACAGAGGTGGGTCAGTGTGCTGCCCTCAGATTAACTCCACGTTAAAAAGGGACAAGGCCTTCTAATTAAAACTAGCCAGGAACCCACTGGAGTCATCCATGCTATGCTGTAATTAGGGCAGGGGTGTTTGTGTGTGTGTGTGTTTAACTGTGTGCGTGTGTGTCAAACACATCCCTTTCCTTCTTCCTTTGTGGTAATTGACGAGCCGGTGACGGAAACATTGTTTGCCTGAGATTTCCGGAGGTGACTAAGCAGAACTGTATACCTAGTGGCGCTCCAGCCACGGCACCAGACACTATTTCTTTAAAATGATCATTTCAATTAGAACGCTAATTTCTGACACGCTATTCAATAAAGTGAATAACAATGATTGCATTGATTATTTAATTAGGTAGGGTTGACCAATATGGTTTTTGCAGCAGTAGGCTGGGGGTTTGTAAAAGCACTTTGTGACAACGTTGCTGTAAAAAGGGCCCTATAAAATACATTTGATTGATTGATATAAAATACATTAGATTGATTGATATAAAATACATTTGCTTGATTGATTAGCTTGGAAACCAGTACTGACTAAATACGCCGAGACCCACAGATCCAAATCACATCCAATCTATTTATATTCTCCATACAAGCACGGGTCTACAGAGAAACTGGTGAGCTAAGGGCTGAGTTGTCTACCCCACCGTGTGAGAGGAGGAGAGGACCCGGATAATTGAGGGGAATGCACGGGGGAAGTGAAGACTGAGTAATCGGTCGAAACGCTAGAGTCTGACATTTTAGACATACTCGGCACATGTGAATGTAAACACAGACATAGCTCCAGGACGGGGACTAACCACAGTGCAGTGACTCAAGGCTAAATGCTAAAGCCTATCGCTGTTCTCAGCACAGACCTTAGGTCACAACACGTGGACGGATAAGTACAGAGGACTGGACCGTGGAGGTTCTCTCCCTCACGTTATTTCCATTAGCGCAGTAACACATTATTCTCCTCTGACTATGCAGTCTATCGACGTCCCGTCCTCAGCCAATGTTCGTTGATGTTTTGTTTCCAGACAGAAACCCCAGACAGCTTTTAGAATGCATCTCCGTCTGCCAACGAAGCAGGAAACCCAACCAGCGACCGTTTGCCTGTCGTAGCAAAGCGTCAACCACACCGTTTCATTTCAGCCAATCCGTCAGCGACTCGACAGCCAGAGACGCATAACATCGACAGGAAGACATAACAACTCACAGATATTTGAGGTTCTCCATGTCTTCAAAGGCTCCTCGTGGGATCCGTCTGATGTGGTTGTTGTTGAGGAGGCTGTAAAGTCAACAGAATAGTCATGTTAAAGACCTCCCTGTGAAGTTCTACACCCGCACAGAATAGTCCGGTTAAAAAGACCTCCCTGTGAAGTTCTACACCCGCACAGAATAGTCCGGTTAAAAAGACCTCCCTTTGACGTTCTACACCTGCACAAAATAGTTGTGGGGAAAAGTGGCGAGGTTATTCAGTGTCCTGATCTAATGGGAGGGAAAATGCCGGTCCAAACCCAGTTAGGGAGATAAAGGCATCTGTGGTCTCTGGAACCTTTGCAGCCTCTGTTGGCCGTATTAACTAAAATACTCAGAGGAACCCCCAAAGCGGTGCTGGGTGATTAATGTTCTTTGTGACAACCAGGCAAGGTTGTCACACATGGCTACACTAGGCTTCTAGCTGCAGTCTTTCTGCCTTGAGGAGCCGGACATATATTTCTGCCTCAATCTGGGGCAATAACACTGAACGGTTTTCCCAGTTTTGAGAGAAGCGGTGTGAGAGGAGAATCGATTTGAATTTCATATAAATGCACATATATATATTCCTCCCAGATCATGAGGTGACCGACGTGTGTGAAACCACAGCAGAACAAAGATCACGTTTCTACCGCATTTGTGCCCATGTGCGTCTGACTGACTGAATGCTGGGCTGAAGGAGGAGACTGATGTCTTAGGACAACTGAATACACTTTGCAGTCGATAAGTATTTTTGGGGGACAGGAGAGCCAACAACATACGTCTGTGAACGCTCCCTTTCTACAAATTGTTGTGAGCACTTTAAACGCACCAAATCTAGGACGAAAGATGTAGAGAGGGGAAGAAAGGAGGGCAAGAGGAATAAAGGAAAAGAGAAGCCAGGACGGACGGAGAGAAGATAAAGGAGAACATGAGACGGGAGAAAGGAGGGAGAAGAGGAGGGAGGAATTAGCAGGAGCCTTACAGTGTGTTCAGGTTCTTTAGTCTTTTGAAGGAGCCAGGCTGTAAGTCCTTGATTTTGTTGAACCTCAAGTCTCTGTGGAGAAACAACAGGAAAGACATGAACATAAATAAGACACAAATATTAACAACAATGACACGTTCAAGTTAAACCACTTATAAAACTGTCAAAGCTTTTATTATTATTATTATCATCTATTAGGAATCTCGTATTTGTTTGTTATAATGGATTTATAATAGCCACGGTATTCACGTCGACAGAACATCTGTTATGAAGCTGTAATAACAAGTGTTGTTTTAATTAAGGTTTTCCCAAAAGCTAACGATTAATAGAGTCGTCAAGGTTGTGAGAGAAACCTCTCACTGCAAATGGGCAATATGACGTAGACACTAACCACTCACAACCATTTAAACAAATCACCAGTTAAAATACCACTAAATACAACTGTAATACTACTTGGTTTGTAACGTATATGGCGGGTCAGGACGCAGATTCTCTAAAATAAAAATGTTCAACCAATGAAGTTATGTTTAGAGAACTTAGCCTTCAAGTCATTTGACCTTCAACTGAGTAATTCACTGAATGTATTTTTCTTAGACAGGGCCCAATCATCCCTGTAAGTGAAACCAGCCATCCCTGTGAAGGACACGGAGAGGTAGAAAAAGAAGGCCAGGCAGTCACCTTGAAAATGAAAACAAGATGGTCTGCTGAAAAACTAGTAAAATGTTAAAATATGTAAAAGCAGAAACACTGCCAATTCATATAGAGGATGGTCCATAATGACACAGACATACGTCTCTGACTCAACGTGACTTGTGGGAACAAAAGGGCCAGACGCAGAAAAACAGTCTTCCAGTCAAAATAAAGCAGGGCATTATCTCTCCAGCTAAGAGGTTGTGTTATAGATCAGCCTCCACACAGACCTGCTATGCACATTTCACTATGAGCAATGCAATTTTACTGTCATCAGCTACTCTGGACTGGCTTCACTTACACACTCTGATCTCTGTGGGACAGACACTGTTCGATCTCTGTGGGACAGACACACTTCGATCTCTGTGGGACAGACACAGTTCGATCTCTGTGGGACAGACACAGTTCGATCTCTGTGGGACAGACACAGTTCGATCTCTGTGGGACAGACACAGTTCAATCTCTGTGGGACAGGCACATTTCGATCTCTGTGGGACAGGCGCAGTCCGATCTCAAGTAATAAATATAAATAATCCTTAAGAGAAGTTAATCTCGAAGAAACTCTTTCAGTGCTATGTATCTGAAACATGAGGATCTGATTCACTTCATGATCTGCATTTACTTTGTGTCAAATGTTGCCTAGTTACAACAGGCACAACAGAAACCAATGGCCAAATCATAAAAACACTACATTCCTGAATTTCTTCATTTCGCGCGCTTCTGAGAAACATTAGCCAAAAAATACAATTTCATAGCCAGTGAAATGTTTACGGGCCAGTCACTCTGTTAAACCGCTGAGCGTGGACCTAATTAAGGAACCCACCTTTTCTTCACTCACTTCCCTTCATATAGGAGCTTTACAGACTCTGCACGCTCTACTAGTTGCAGAAGGCTTGCACACGCATGAAGCCAGCACAGCACCGTTCACTATCGGAAACACTCCTCCGGCCGTCTACAGCGTCGAACGCAGCCGGAAGTCCAGTTGCATGACATTGTGTTGCATCATTTTGTTTTGCTGGGCCACTGAGGCTCCAGTGGCGAGAGGTTTCGTGGTTTATCGTGTGGTGCTTGTAACACGGATAAGCCCGTGAGTGAACTGCAAGCAACGGCAGAGCACCAAACCAAAAAGAAAGAGCCAACTGTTCCCATGGTTGCTGTCATTATTTAATGAACCGCTCCCTAGAAACAGATGCAAACTCTAATCAACTGCAGTGAAATCACTAAAGGGAAAGTGAGTGAAAGTCCTCTTGATCCGGTCTCATCCGGTCTGTATTCCTCGGATATCCCTTCACACTGTCCCAACAAGGTAGGTATTAAAAGGTGGAAGGTAACACAGGGTGAACACACAGTTTATGTCCATCGCCAGTGAGCCAATAGGGAAGTCAGAGCACTGCTGAACAGGGGCGGCCCTTCTACCTGCAGGCCCATGATAGGAGGGAGGAGGGAGGGAGAAGAAAGGAGGGAGGAGCAAGCGGAGCGGGAGATTAGGGGCGCCACATGCTGGTTCAGGCATCCTCTATGTGCACAGCTCAAAAATAAAGCGTAGTGTGTGCGTCTCCGTGTTTGTGTGCGTCTCCGTGTGTGTGTGCGCGTCTGTGTGTGTGTGTGTGTGTGTGTGTGTGTGTGTGCATTTACTCTATTGTACACACTCTCTACTGCACCCACTTGGCTCAAATCCCCAAAACGTACTTACAACAATGTCATCCAGAACAGTTACACACATGTAACTGCATTTTACAAACGCATTTTAGAAATAAGTCTGGATACTAGGTTAGGTGATCATGTTATGACACTTAGAATAGAGGACCAATTAGATCACATAAATGGACCACATGAGGTTGATAAGATCAAAAGGAAAAACGTCTAAACGCCTAAATCTGCAACTTACAAATGAGTCTCGGAAACAACTACTTGACTAGAGACGAATACAGCAACTGGTTTTGATGTGGCGATCGGAGCAACAAGGGACGTTGATTTGCAACATTGTTGAAGCCAAAGCCAGATGGTGCTTGCTTCATGGAAACGTGGAGCGGTGAGAGCACCACTAGGAGGAGAAACGACAGGTCCAGGTCAGGCAGAACTTCAATAAGTCCTGTAGCTCACTGCTCCATTAGCCGGTCTGCCTTCCTGCCTTTCCGTCTGTCTCGTACAGAAACCATAGACACATTTAGTCAACAGGAGGTTGTTTGGAGGATTTTGTGGAAAAAAGAACACTCCCACTAAAGCTTATCAGAACATGTCAGTGAAAACATCCTTAAAGAAAAAAAAATGTAGACTTCCACAACACTCTAGACAAACACCTCTACAGAGAAAACTAATCCCCCCACCACCAAGGTGAAAACCGTGTCGTTCGGTCCTTGAGCAAGACAGTTAACCCTAAAATGCTCCCCGGGCGCCGTGACGTGGAAGTCAAATCAGGTAACTGATTAGGGCTGCCCCCTGCACCTCAGGGTTGGGTAAAATGCAGAGAACACATTTCAGTTGAAGGCATTCAGTTGTACACCTGACAATATTGGTCTATTCTATAACAATGTCTTGTCACTGCAGATACTGACAGAAATAGGATCTCGATCGCAGCCCAGTTGTGATACACAGTAGTGCAAAACCATCCAGATACTTGTGTAATACATCTTCTCCCGTCGGACCAGAAACAAACAGAAAGTATACAGGACGCAGCGCCCAGCTCCCACGCACATAAATAAAGTGTACAGACGCCGCCCTGTGTTAATCAGTGTACTAAACATAATAGAGGAGGGCGTAAACTCCTCACAGGGGATAAGGTTATAGAAGTGATAAAGATATGGGAATAAGATTTTAGATGAGCTCATGTGAAAACACTGGTAAACGACACCAAAGCAAATGCCTCTGATTGACAGGAATGCAGGAAATGTGTGGAAACAGTGAGAAACCGTGGGCAGCTGGGAAAACCCCCCCAAAAAACCTGACACTGATTCTTTTTTTGTGGTAATTTGCACGATATAGATCTTTTGTTATATTCTTTGCATGTAACTTTCCAAAATCACCAAAAATTACAGTCGGAAGTTGCCAACTTTATTCCTCCATCAGCTGGATTGCCTGGATTTAGCAATCACCTGCAGTTAACTAACTGCGCCTAAAATTCACTGTAACATACATTAAACATACATAATTATTCTCATAATTAATGTCGAATTTCCTTGAGTATTTTACCGGTGACAACGTAAACCACAGTTCGGGAAAAGGACGCAGTTACGATCCGAAAATCTAGTCGAATCCCACCTACAACAATATGCTCGCTTAGACAGCGTTTAGACAATGATGACGTGTCACGTTCCACGGCCTCAACACTGGTCAGCTGTTCAGTGCTCTAGATTCCCATTGGCTAGCTGTTCACCGAGCCTCAACACTGGTCAGCCGTTCAGTGCTCTAGATTCCCATTGGCTAGCTGTTCACCGAGCCTCAACACTGGTCAGCTGTTCAGTGCTCTAGATTCCCATTGGCTAGCTGTTCACCGAGCCTCAACACTGGTCAGCCGTTCAGTGCTCTAGATTCCCATTGGCTAGCTGTTCACCGAGCCTCAACACTGGTCAGCTGTTCAGTGCTCTAGATTCCCATTGGCTAGCTGTTCACCGAGCCTCAACACTGGTCAGCTGTTCAGTGCTCTAGATTCCCATTGGCTAGCTGTTCACCGAGCCTCAACACTGGTCAGCTGTTCAGTGCTCTAGATTCCCATTGGCTAGCTGTTCACCGAGCCTCAACACTGGTCAGCTGTTCAGTGCTCTAGATTCCCATTGGCTAGCTGTTCACCGTGCCTCAACCATTCCACACAGGAATTTCCATTGAGCAAATTGTCAGGCATATAAAAGCCCTATTGCTGATAACAGCCAGTATTACCACCAACTATCCAGATCGAAACATATATCCCCTGTCAGATTGGAGAGGCCTGGCCTAGCCATGTCTGCAGTGGCATAGAAGGAATCAGGGCTGTGACACACCAAGATCTTTGGCAATCGACTGGTCGAGTAAACTCGCAAAATGTCTCTGGCCGGTGCCACGCGAACCCTCGTCTGCAAGACAATGCAGACTAGTGGCTCAGCTCCGGCTGGGAGGTCTGCAGCTTCTAGTTTTAGTGTCGGAGTGCAATAAACGTGCCCCCTCTCACCATCCACACAGTCAATCGTCGGTGTAGTGCTCAGCGATCTGAGACGTGCCCAACTTTGACGGCCCGAGGACTCTCTCTGGGCTTGTTTACCTCAGTATTTGTTCAACAGGAACATGGAGGCCCTAGTATAGAAGGAACATTCCCGCCACAAAGCACAAACATAGAGTGTTCCTCATAACCTCGTCACCGCGTGTCCCCGTCATAGTTCAGAATCCCACTGAGTCAGAATGAGTTGGCCAGAACACAAACAGGAGCTCAGGACTATTGCCACGGCAACGGCTTGGATAGGCAGATCCTTTTAAAGACATCTCGTAGAAACATCCATCACATGCAACAGAGCATCTCAGAGGGACTGGAAAGATGGCAGAGGTCACGTGCGAGATGACTGGTCGTTTGAAGTGGATTATGCACGACAAGAACTCACGCGACGTGGGAATTTTCTCATTTGGGTTCCTCGTTCACTTTACCCATGCAGGGCGTCGTGTTCCCGGCAGTACCAGACTGACAGAGTTTGGATTCTCCGTTTTTTCCCCCGTTGTTGATTAGATTAGATTCAACTTTATCACCACTGAACAGGTCAAGTACAGTACAACGAAATGGAGTGGTCACCCTTTACTGAAAACATAGCTGTGAATGATTAAAACGCTTGAATTGAAAACTGCCCACACGTCTCTGTACATTCTCACGTACAAGCTCCTAAACAAGTCCCAGCGAGACAAAAACATTGTTGTGAAGCGACGAACAAACGCCGTTGAGAGAAACGCCGCAAACACAGCGGAAACAACATTAGAATCCAGTGGCCAATCGGTAGCCTTTTCAACCCCCTACATAGGACAGTCACAGGAAGACAGGCCGGGACGGTTCCTTTCCGCAACTATCGTCGACCCGATCTCCCCTGTGCAAATGTGCAAAGCTCTGGGGATTTCTGGCTTTGCCGTCTATGAGGCAGCAGTGCCTAAACGCCTCACAATGCCTGACTGCAGCAAATTCCACACAGCGGAGCCTCCTCTGATCCCTCCCTTCCTCCCACAGTCTGTCTGTCTGTCTGTCTCTCTCTCATTCACACCGAGTAACCGATGTAAGCCATTAATGTCACACAAAAAGACTGAGCAAAAGGAGAACCATTTGGATTGGACTGGTGTGAACAGCTCCGTCCGCCAGGTCATTAAGTCCACCCGGCAAGGCGTAATGGACTGCACCTGGGTCACCTGAACATTTTAAGTGACCAAGTGATGAAGGCCGCCTTGTTTGAATGACGGGTTCCTTGTCTTGTAGCATGCTGCCCAGTTCAACTATAACCCCGCCTCCAGTTCAACTATAACCCCGCCCCCAGTTCAACTATAACCCCGCCCCCATTTGCCTGACACGGTACCTCCCTCTCGACCAAACAGTGTGGACAATCAATCGACCTGTAACCGCTCAGTCAATCTTATCACACTTCATTCCGGTCAATCTGCAGCTTGTGGCCTATCAGGTTTCGGCTGGCGATCAGGTGACAACCCTTGTTTCGTGACAATTTGTTGATTCAGGTGAAACCTTTGACCTGAAATTAATTGAGTGCGTGAAAGAAAACCAGGAAACAAGTCACATTTAATCTATGTACTTTAAACAAAGAACACAAAAACAGATTATTTAACGAGGGTTCGGTTGTAGCAATATAGTTAAAAACACCACATCCACCACAGGGCTCGAGGGTGAAAACACCAAGATCTTTAAACCCTTAACATTACATAAGAGAAAACAGACCGGTGCAGGTGCCTTTATAAGCTCGCCCATTGACACATTTACGACGGACAGACGCCTCGTTGCCATAGCGCTGCCCCATGTGTTTATAATAAGGGTGTATTTTCACAACGTTTAACACGTTTCTGCCGTGGTCGCCGGAGCGAGCGTGTGACAAAGCGGGCGGGGCACCACAACGACAAATTAAAAGACATCAATAACTGGAATACCCGGAATTCGGCAAACCAGCAGTCTAACTATGAATTAACAAAAATAACCGATAATAAGTCTCTAATAATCCCATGTATCAGCGTACAAACCACGGGAGAATCGCTCCTTTTCCGCCATACATTTCTGGTCATTAAATCCCACAGGATAAATTGCTTTCATTTTACTTCGCTGGCTCTTTACTAAACATTTCCATGTGTGGAACCGTTTTGGGGATGCTATGTGCTTTGGGACACGGCGTATTTGACTGCAGAAAGTAGAATGGACCCATGAGGTGCTGGTCGCCAACCATGTTTCCTATAGGCTTCTACACGGTCAAGAGCATTCTAAACAACTGTGCCACAGCCTGGAACAACGGTTGCTCTGCGGCCGACCGGAAGTCCCTGCAGCGGGTGGTGAAAACCGCCATCAAAGACATCCAGCACAAGTGCTGTTTGCGGAGAGCACGTGACATTATCAGGGACCCATCACACCCAAGCCATAAACTGTTTGCCCCCCTGTCATCAGGCAAGCGTTACAGATCTCTACTCAACCGCACCAGCAGGCTCAGGTACAGTTTCTTCCCAACTGCTGTTAACCTGCTGAACCCTGAAACCCTTCGGTAACCTGCATGCACACTTCTACCTAATTTTCCCCCCGCTATGGGCACAAAGTGTACTGTTGTACACCCATTGCTACCTCTTGCCGACACACTGCTAACTAATTTATTATATTTACAGTACTAATCAATCATTACCAACTGATCCATCCGAATAGTTTCTTTCCCTGAGCTTTCATCAACAACTGTCCGTCTGTCACACAGAAAAAAGACAATAAGCTGGAATCTATAACTGCTCGTTCCCACTCGCAAACTGCTAATCATTCTGAATCTACATGCGTATACATCATACACACATACACACACACACACACACACACACACACAGTATAGACACACACACACACTTCAACTGCAAATCTAAACCCAGTATTTTAACAGCATTGTATCCCATTACCGTTTCTGCTTGTGTACATTGTGTATTCTGTCATTATCAGTTGTCACAAACAGCAGCAACATCACACCAAGTGCTGTCCTGAGTTTGTGTGCGTGTATGTACTAACATGGTATAAAAGTGATTCAGAAATCCTCTCCGCACTGTTAGTGCAGCAAAAAAGGCAGTTAAGCCTTTCAGTATATTCATCTCTCACAATGCACAATTCTCAGAGCCTATTCATGCTTTGTTTTTAACCCAAAGTGGTTTGGCCGGCGTCCCTAAATTCTCTCAGGGGTTGACATCAGCGGAAAAGCATGCATTACACATACTGATTGACCGACTAGGCTCAGAGCGTTTAGACACACACATGGGGGGTGAGGGTGGGGGGGGCGTGATGGTATGTCAGAGTCCCTGATTCTGCTCCTGGGCCTCTGGCAGAAAGCTGTCTGACCTGCATGGACCAACCAAAATGGTTCACTAATGAAATCCATCACAGGAGAGCAGGGGATCTAACGTGTAGAAGGAGGAGGGGGAAAAATTGCACAAGAGGGAGTGAGACAAAGACGAACGCTGTGAGAAACAAAGAGAGAAACAACGCTACGAAAATGTAAAGCGAGAGGGGAGAGACGGAGAGTGAAGAGACGTTCGTAGAGGAGGCGCTTTCAAACTATAACAAAATACCTTCTATCAGCTCTCATGAGCCAGGTAGCGGAACATCTGACTGCAGCGCTCGATGATGATGATGATGACGTTAAACATCTACGCCGAAGACGAGCACTATCAGCTCAGGAATCCAAAGAGTGAACATTTACGGCCTCACAAGCCAGCCTCTCCCATTCAACAGACAGCTTTACCCAAAGGCACTTACTGTCATATGCGCTGCGCCACGCATCGGCAAAACAACTCAAATCTACACCCTACAGTTAAGAACCACGACCTACGCTCCAGGACCACAACTGTAGGGCTGCACGATATTGGAAAAAAAATTACATTGCGATATTTTTTCCCCCAACGATATATATTGCGAGCCATCAATCCAGGCTAAAGTCAATACCATTCCATCAGACCGTACCGTCAGACTCATGTAGGGCTCTGTTGTCCTGCTGGACCATAAGTCTGTTGTAGCTGCATAGTATTCCACGTGTGACAGCTCTGCTTCAATCTGAGATTTGCATTTTCCATACAGCTCTTATATGTGCAGGATGGTATAACATACCGCGTGTCAAGCGTTCGGATCATTTTCTTAAATCCCTCTTTGGTGACAGTGTTTAATGGCAACATATCTTTAGCGATATAAAACGTTATTTTTACGTTGTGGTGCCGTTTTAAGTGATCAGACAAATTGGTGGTGTTTCCTTGTTTTGAGGCCACAACTTTATAACACTCCAGGCAAAGTACCTGTTTTTGGTCAACATCCTCATTTTCGTAGCCGTTTATGTATAAAATAATAATTATTATACATAATAATTACATCTCCCGACTCCTTGGTTGTGTAAATACAATGAAACGGTGAGTTCATGAGTTCGCTACGTGATCGTGGATTTAAGAGACACGAGAGAGAAGCTCCGGACCGCGCATGTTGCTATCGGTTGCTACGACAACACAAACAAATCATTGCTAGTGCGCATGTCCATCATGACGTAATGGGCCAGTCAACGCGGAAGATCCAAGCTCCATGTTGGCTTTTTGAGCACTCGCATTGGAATGTACGGGGCTTCACGCAGAACACTGTATCCAGTTCTCTCAATACATCCACGGTGCTACCGTTCTCTTAATACATTTATGGGTGCTACCCTTATTCACATCGCATGTTCCGACGATGTGACTATCGCGCATGCGCACATCGCGATGTCGGTGTTAAAACCGAATATCGTTCAGCCCTAGAACCCAAATATACATAGAGCGCCACAATCTGTCTGTAACACCTGTCTCCTCGTAGACTCAGTCACCTCAGGCCCCAGTCCTCACAGCCATCACTGGAAACCGTTGTTTTGACCATTGCACGGTGCAGACGTGAGAAACTGATTTGAAGTGTAAAATCTTAAGTCAAGGGTCAATGGAGCGTTGATAATATTCCAGAAAAGAGACAGGTTTCAACGCGGATCTATGCAATATCTTACCCTTGAAGGAGTTGATTTTAACCAAACCTGTAGCTATTGTGTAAAGATTCGTGGGAGACAAAGAATTTCCACGTTCAAGCATTCAAACCGAAACAGCGCTCAGGTTCTAGTGTGACTGTGCCACACCACTCTGAAGACCAGCGATGTGTGTACCATTTACCGAGGACTAACGTCGAGGAATGGCAGTTCCCTGAGACGAGCCGCATTCGTGTTCTGACAGGAATATGCACAGGCCATGGGGGCACGGCCGCTCAGTTCAGACCCCTCTGGGCGTGAAAATACACTGCCAACCGATGCACATTCCCCCCATCCTCCACACTGACAGACTCCGACGGCGACGGTAACAACATTCCAGTGGCCGAGGGGAAACTTCGAATGCCGAGGGGGCAGAGGTTTCAGAGGTGGCAGGGCTTTGTGGCTCTAACCTACGGGGCTTGCCTGCAGATGTTGGGGGGGGTAAATACATAACATGCTGCGCCCATAGTTAAGACTGGCTGAGTTGTTCCATTGTGCCCCAACATCGGACTGAATGAGGGCCTTTATTTGCACAGATGCACAGATGGTTGGGAAACCCAGGCAAAATCACATGGGTCAATTAAAACGGCAGACACATATTCCAGTCACCGGACTGTTTTGGAGCTCCAGAGCTGTGTAAGCGTGCGTGCGTTGCTGGTTGCTGGATCCCGCTTGACCTGTGACCTTCGGAAGCACACACAGCCTTTTAAATATGTGAAGTGCCACTACTGTGCAACTACCAGTCAGGCCATATATGAAGGCCTTTATCTGAAACTCAAAACCAGAGCTCGACACCCAGTCCGCCAACTTGACCCGGGGAATTGTCCTCTATGAAGCCAAAGACCAATAACAAACAATATTAAATCACAACACGCTGCATAGATGATGACTAAAACATTTCATAATGGTGAATGGCTTTTCACACAGAGAAAGGCCTGGTTGAGCTAATCTAACATACCACCACATACAACAGGGGCTTGAAAGAAAACTTCACAAAGCTCACAACGTTATAGGCCACAAAAACAAACCCTGAAACGATTCAACTACTCGTCGGGTGATTTCTATTGCTGTCTAACGAGTTTAAAAATCTCAACTCCTAACTCAGTCACTGGCAGGTGTCAAAGTTGGACCTTAATAAAGCCAATATGTTCTATGATCTGATTCGGACTGGGCTCTATATTATCCAGTGCCTTTGTCTTGGTTTACATAATGTCGACTACATAGCTGTCGTGTGAACAACGCTTTCACCTATGTTTTTCCTACAGTCGGTCAAATTAATTAAACTAATGAAATATTAAAAATAATAATCTTAGGTATGAGATAACCCTAAAATACGAATTCGTTAAGAAACAAGTTCTTAGCAACTTTGATTGTCTAGGGAACCGGAATGAAGACCTGCATGGGTCCCGAAAAGAAACTGCTGATCCAGCCTCCTTAAATGTGTTTTTAATTAAGGTATCCTAAGATAACTGCAGTGCTTAAACGATAATAAAACATAGAACAGCATAGTACATGGTATGGCTTAACCTGCTCGGGTTGTTTTAGGACATACAACCAGTGCATTCCTTCTGTCCACCAATAGAGCCACACACTCTCCCGGCTGATACAATGTAACCATACTCACAGGATAGTGGTGGAAGGAGCGACTGCGGGTACGGTTTCCAGGTTTAAATGCATGCATCTCACGGTGGTGCGGAAACACAAACACCGGCTTGGACAAGAAGCGACAGCCCGCGGGCCCAGGGAAAGCAAAAGCAGTGCCACCGCTGCTAAAACGTGGGAGAAGACAAGTTGGCCCGTCCACATCGCCATTGCTGTAGGGAGTCAGCGCCGACTGCACACCGCCCAGCTACCCCGCTCTCTGTCGCCGACTAACCGCGGGTGGAGTGGAGGAATTCTGCTGCCTGGAGCCGGAGACCCGGTCCCTCCCACCGATCAGAGAGAAATACACCCCGAGATGGGCCACTATGACCAGAGACAGGAGTGGGGCAGTGTCACTAATAATGTTGGAGGGGAGAGAGCCAAGACATTAGAACTATGCTAATGTCTAACTAATGAATACTATTAGTTAAATCCAATTATGTTATGTATTGCCAATAGATGTTATACTTTTATTTTGTTAAGGAACATTGTTTAATCACACACACACAAGAGCAACAATTGGTTAAATGTTGGTATTTAGATTTTCGGATATATTTTGTATATAATATATAAAAACACTGCATATAGGCCTACTCAATACCGATGACTTTGACATAATTGTACAACATGATAGATATATGATGAACATTGGATTTGTTAATAAAAACATATAAAACAATGTTATATGTGCCTCTCAAGTGGGGTACAAATCATTAATTGGATAACAATTTTATTCTAATGACATTTATAAATGCCTTTAAAATACATTTCATGACATTGTCCACGCATTTAGTTCAGTTTTACTTTGTTTAGCCTCCGCTAACAGCTCTTGAGTCCTATATAATGTTTAATGAGGTGGAAGAACACAGCAAGAAACTATTTATTCATGCAAACCCTTTACAGTACTTGTTTCTTGCTCCTGGTCTTTTCTCTCCAGCTGACTCATATGGTTTCTGTTGTGTTTAAATCGGGTACAGGGATGGCCGGTGTTCTTTCATTCTCCATCTAAGATTCAGCTTGTTAGTTCGTTTTCTTCACATAAAGAGCCATTGACTGCCACCTGCCCTCCTCTCCTACATGACTAAAAAAATGTCTAGAAGCATGCAGGTAAGATCATCTCTGACCCCTCCCACCTGGTCATCCAGTTTCACCCACCTGGTCACCCACCTGGTCAGCCACAGGTCACCCACCTGGTCATCCAGTGTTCACCCACCGGGTCAGCCCCATTGTAGCCACTGTTCTGAGGGTTCTGTTCTGGGCAGGTGGAGGGCAGGCAATAAAGACCAAAACAACCAGCAATCAGCCATCTGCCCCACAGATATGCTAGGCACATCAAGACACATCCTAACTGATAATAAAAAAAGTTGTTTTATACTGCTCTGTTCAACACCCAAACTCTGCCTGCAGGCCTACACCTAGATACAGTAGATACGAATAATATGTATATAGAACTGTAAATGTGCCCATACTATATATATATTTATATATACACACATATATATATATATATTCATACATATATTTATGTATAGGGAATATGTTATCTGCTGATACTACTGTTCACTACATATGCTCACCATTGAGTCTCTTGTGCATTAATGCACGCCCATTCTTTTAATTTATTCTGATATTCTGTCCCCCCATTTGTTGCATGACACTTGGAGCACATTTTAAAATAATAATAATTCTGTCTATGTGTAAATGTACTCAGCAAAGGTGTTTCTGCTTCTGACATAGAGCTACTGGTCATACAAGCCAAAAAATCCTGGATAAATTATAGCACCACTTGCCCTCAGTCTGCTTTCTTTGTGTGAAATAAAGTTTATAATTATGTCAAGATCCTCAATGCCTTGCTTTGAGTGAGTTATGATTAAACACATTGGATTTTTAACAATAGAGGCAGCCAGTAAATGTGCCACAAAATGGTTTACACACCATACCCTAGTAATGTGATCTGAGCTGCCATCTGCTGGTCACCATATAGTATACACAGTACTCCGGAGTAAAACACTCCCCTGTACAGAGTTCAAAATACCACATGAAATGTCATCTTCAGAAAGCCTGACTCTATTTCCCATTAAAAAAAATCCAAGATGTAAAACATTTATTAATCTGGAAAAACGAATGTGAATAAATAAAGCATTTTACTGAATGCAACACTTCTTGTGTCCTAAGAACCTCGAGGTTGAACCATGAAATTGTTAGTGGGGCAAGAATGAAGACTTGCCATGACAGCTTACATCCCCGTGGCAACACAATACTTTCTTTA
The DNA here is from genome assembly GCA_029465975.1 of Dallia pectoralis. Taxonomy (NCBI): domain Eukaryota; kingdom Metazoa; phylum Chordata; class Actinopteri; order Esociformes; family Umbridae; genus Dallia; species Dallia pectoralis. The sequence continues at coordinate 6,566,149 of CM055757.1, read as the reverse complement.
TTCAGAGTAAGATGTGTCAACATCCAGCATGACAAAAATTGTACAAAGTTCACAATTTAAAAATGAAATATCACAGCAACTTGTGATCTCACACATTTATAGCAAAATTAAAATGTCAACAAATCCATGCTGTGTAGTACAAAAATAAATTAAACTTCAGTTCCACAGAGAGCACAATAGTTTATACAAAATCCTGTCTTCGTTAATCAGCCTCAAAATTAACACATTATAATAAATAAACTCTGATGAATTCACAATAATTCATATGAAAATTCTGTATTCTAATATGTGACACATTTGGAGTTCCCTATTTAAAAAGTCACAGACTTTCATGTGACTATCTTCAAATTTGATATTATGTAATGTACCAAAGATTGACGAGCAGCCGGTTTGTGCTTTAAATCCTTTTCCATTGTATTGATAATGAAAACTAATATTAGCCATAACTCTATGGAAAGCATTACATTATTGTCAAGAAGCTTCAGACACAATGCTGTGGAGAAAGGCATATACAGTCATTGACAATGGAGCCCCAAACGAGGACATAGAAGTAAAATAGACGAGATCAGGTGAACGACAAGCACCTTTGCATTTCACTCTCAAAAAGGCAAATTCATAGCACAACAGAAAAAGGGAAATAAATCTGCATCACCCCATTTTCAGAGTTCAAGAACGGGTCCATTCAAGAACGGGTCCATTCCCACTCTCCAAGCCCAAGCCAATGTGAAAACATCCTATTTTAATTGTTTAACCTCTAATTGATTGAGCATTTGTTTCGTACAGTGATTAGACATAAAGTGCTGCTGGGCATTTTGTACTGATGTAAGTAACATACCAACATGAAATCGCATCATTGTTTAACAATTGGTTATGCGCCCCTAGTGGCATGACTATGTAATCGTTTCTTATTCAAATCCCTGTAGTCTCCTTCAGTGGTACAATGTCGCCCCCTAGTGGCTGCTCGCTGTTATTGTCACCAATTGTGTGCTAAAGGAACACCTGGAAATTGCACACCACCGCATCTTTAGGACAAGTGCAAATTGTCTACTGGCACATAAGTGGGGATAGTGACCCTGTAAGTCCAGAGCTCTCTCTCTCTCTCTCATACTCTTGTATAAATAGTATTTTACAAAACCCTCGTCTCCAGCTGTTCAGACTCCCGTGTGCTGCTTGAGTTCCCGTAAAAACATCAAAACATGGAAACGAAGGTGTCCCTGTGCAAAATCGTATATGTAAGGAAAGTGGAAGTCATAAAGCGTCTTTCATCTTTAAAACTCAACGTCCAACTTTTTTTTTTAAATATTTTTTCTTTTTTTGTATTAAAAGATTTATATAAAATGTATATTTTACATTTACAGTAAAAAGATTAATTTCTACCCCTCCCCCAATGTTTAGAAACAAGTAATTGCATACCGAAACATTATATTTTCACGTAGATTGTGTCCCATATCTAGAAACATATGATTTAGCTATATATTGCTGAGACATTGCCAGATTCTAGCAACAGAAATTTTGAAATTAAGTAATAATAAACATTTGAATAATGCCTGAATACTATATTCTGTGTCATTATACACCTCTTTGCTGTTGAGTGAATGACTCTATCTACTAACACAGATCCAGAATGATAGTCCTTATCAGTAGATAATGGGATTTTCACCATTGGGTTTCCGTGTCATGATGTTTACAATAAAACTGTAACATTTATACATACATCAAGTCAGTTTCTTTCCATACTCATTTACCCCACCTACTGCTACAAACCATTAAAAGAAGACCTACGAGATGTTCAAGCATTGACACAAAACGTGATTGGCAACCAAGTCTTGACGTTTCCACAACTGTGCACATAAAGGAAAGAAAAATCATTATAATTTCAATATTAACCAGTGAAGAAAAAAATCTTAAAAAGTAGCTACGTCCTTTGAGTTCATCCTGGCCTTTTCTTTTTTTCGTAGTGTCCACGGCAGCATTTTAATCTAAAATGCTTAATCATCAAGCATCGTAACGCGTTAATGTCCTATGTTATATAGAGTACTGTTCAGAAATATACACAAAACTGTGCATATATGAGCAGCTATAAACATTACATCACATTATGCCAGATCATAAGGTATGAATCTCTCTCTCGCTGGGCAAACTAGCAGACTGGGCTACACTTGAATTCCTTGCACTGCTTGTTTGATATTTTCCAGCAGGGCTTTGTTCTCCGGGTTCTGGTACTGCTCCTGGTTACTGTACATGTCTGTGAGCGTGGTAACGTACGCGTCAAAGTTCTGATCGCTGATCGGCTCCTGGGGAACATTTAAAAGAACACCACAATTAGGCTTTTTGGAAACCCGTATAAAATGGAGAACAGGACGACAGACCAGATCTGGCCAGGAATAACAAAAGCACTTAATCAACTCCTCTCAAAACTGGCCCTGTTATTAATGGTCATGTTCATATTAGATGTCTCTATAGACAATAATGTGCCTCGCTGGAGTAAAGGCTGTGAGGTTTTAGTGGATCCAACCAGCTGTATCTTGCAGGGACATGGAATGACAGGAGACATGATCATGCTGTAATGTAAGGCGATTTTTGTTCATCCACTATGTAACCAACAAGTGAACAAAAACAAACTATTCCCACCAATCCCACCACGATGAAAATGAAATTGAGACGAGGGAAAATATATGGTTGCATGAATCAAATACAAATGGACGCGAGAAAGACAGCATGAGGAAATTAATGGGAGAGAATCAGAACCGGACAGAGCACCAACTGTACTCTGTTATGGTGGTTTCTGTACTGCAGAACCGTCAAACTGTCCTGATGAGGAACAAACTGTCCTCAACAAGATATATGACAAGAAAGGCGGTATAAAGTTAGAATAGGATGAATGACAGCCTTACTCTCTGATGCATCTGTACGTTGTTATTTCTAAGGGGAGCTTCTTTGTGTGCCGATGGTTTCTATTGGGGGGAAGGTGAGAGACTGTTACTCTCAAACAATCACTAGATGCATTTTTGCTAGAATAGCTGCAAACAGAAGAGCAGACTATACGTATCTGAAAGAAATACAGGCTAGACATAAAGAATTTAGTACAAAAATGAATAATATATCTCTCTTGCTCCCAGCTAGCCATTGACAGAACCCAGCTCACAACATAATCAGAATAAAGCCATATCCTCTGAAATTATATGTTATTGTGGTCACACATTTAGATAGAGATTTTGGTAAAAAAATCCAGCAAGGAAATGCTTCATATTCAAATTGTGCATATGACGAACACAGTGCTTCTCCGGGGGGTCATTTTCTAAAGAATATAAATAAAAATTGCTTATGGAAAAGCTGTTTTGGGCATTTTTTACAGACCTGCATCTTCAGAAACACATCATCGTGCAAATAAAAATTGACGCCAGTACAAGTTTGTATGTTGACTTCGTACGTATGAGTCAATAGTCTACAAACAGAGAGTCAAAATGGCAGAGCCTGCAATTAATTATCAGTTACATTTAAAAACAGCTGAATAAAAACAATCTGAGTAATTAGTCTTAGTGTTGAAGGGTATTCAGCTTGGTCAGAACCGTTGTTAAATGATTCTCCAATTATACCCATAATCCCTTGCTGTTATGAGGTCACCACTGTGCCTCTCTGTATATGAACACATTGACTCCTAGGAACACAAATAACGATCAGATACGCAATTACTGCACGTCGATGAGCGTAAAAAAAATCAATGTACTCATTTGACTACTGAATATTTATACTGTAGGAACTTCCCAGATTTCCATGTTTTTCCTTGGTGTCCCTTACCATGGCAGGGAGCTGGATATTAGCTAAACTGTTAATCAGTGTCTGGCTGATGCTGGACATCTCATGCAGGAGAGATTCATTTTGCTGTTCAATCACCTTGTTTTCTTCCTCTACCGACTTCAGATTAGACTCCATTGTGGTAATCTAGGGAAGGGAGGGAACGTAAGAGAAGAAGAGGGTTACGGCGAAGATGGCGATTTTTACCTCAGGCCGTTACAGCGGAGCAAACAGGGTGCGGTTCACAAACACCGGGCGGCGGCACATCTCAGACGCGCCACAACTCACTGCCGAGTGGCTGGCGTGCAGCCGTGTCATCACACAAAGAAATGGACGTAACCGCAAAGGCGACGCGTGTGGGGAGCAATGGACAGGTGTAGACAGGCGCCGTTCAAACAAACTGACACGCAAACGCACGAACCTAAACTCTGTGGCGTGTATTCCAGCCCGTGCTTTACGCAGCATTTCTAGCGTGTGCAAAAGTACCACGTTGACTATCCAGAGGCGTTAGCGCAAGTTGGAATACAGGCCGCGTTTTCCCGAAACCAGAAGGGAAATGTCATGCATTCTCACAAAGGCACTGTGGGGGAACGTATGTGAAGATCCTCTCTTTCCTCGCTCACCGGATTTGACCGAGGTGTTTCAAGCCTTCCGGGGAACTGAGCTGACACTTCCGCAGCTCAGAGACACAAACAGTGATATAGGAAGGAACCCTTTCAGACTAGCCGTGAAAGCTGACGGGGCTGTACAGTTGTTTTGTTTTACGACAAGCAGGGTATCTCTGTGGGATATCGCTTTATATCTACGAATAGTTTCTTAGACTTGTTTTCCCTATATTTTCTATATCCTGAAATATGTCCAACTGGGGGTAGATCATGTTTGACTGTGGGACACCTTGTTAAAAACTTTTCTGGGTATCTTGTGCAGACTGTACATACTGTGACAATAGCAGGATGTGCCACAACATGTAGAAACTGAACAGGAATTATGAAATGAGTTTCATATTCAAGTAATCAGATCATGTGGTCCTTTTGACTTACCTGGGTTCTAAGTTTGATCATATCTGCCTCCACTTGTGAATTGGATTCACTTAAATCTTTGATTTCTCCGTCCAGCTGTTTAATTTCATCTTCGTTCTCGATTCCTTGAAAACAAATGATGAAAGACGATGAAATACCTGCCCCCTACCCAAAGCCCAGGAATAAACTTAGAATATTATGTCAGCTTTACAAGACAATGGGATGAGGAAAGCCGAAGGACAGCCTTTTATTCATACATTTTCATTAGCGAATGTCACGAGTGGTGAGTAAGTGTACTGCACTGTCTGGTTTCGGGTGCACCCTTTCCTGGTTTGTGTTGGTTACAGCTGTTGGGGATTTGCAATCACTGGGCTATAAAGGGGATTGCTAGATGTCACTCGTTGCGCTTCATTGTTCTATGTCACACGTTGTTGGTAGGTGAGTGTTTGTTTATGTGGATTCGTCGCTGTGTTGGGTTTTGTAGTTGTCGCTTTATGTAAGCGCACTTTTGTTTCTCACAGTGTCTATTTAGTTCCACCGTTTGTTGTCGTGCTTGTTTTATTTAATAAACTACACGAATTGGAATTATCAAGCTCTGCAATTGGCTTCAACCGCACTACACCACCCTGATTCGTGACAGAATGAAGCGCCAACCAAGCCAGCAGAGTCGGACGGTGAGTGGATTCTGCGGGGGGGCAAGCTATAGCGCCCCGTCGGATGAAGCTCACCGTCACCCCACGGAGCGGTGGGAGTGGAATCGGCCGGAGACACCACAGGAGCGGTGGCTACGTCTCCGGCCGTATGCTGTATATGAACCATCTTTGCAGCATTCAGGGTCAGTGACAATGGGTCCGCGGGCCTTCTATGAAGGCAAGAGGACATCCCGGAGGCGCCCCAAAGTAATTTTTGGGGGGGAGCTAACGGGTGTTCAAGGAGGTCCGCGGAGAGAACACCCACGACCCTGGTGCTGCTACAGCAACCACCCACTGCTCCGGGGCTGCAGCCAGAGCCAGAAAGAACTCTGGAGCTACAGCCAAAACCCCAGCTCCAACAGGGCTATGACCCTTTCCGGCCACCAACCTCCAGGGCCCAGAGACCACCTAAGGGCCTGGAGTGCCAGCCGCCCGAGGTGATTAGGAGATGGTGGGGGGTGTGGTTCACCCTACAGGACCAGCCTCTCCCACTCCAGCGTGAGTGCCTAGATGAGCCCCTCCCACCATTGCTTAAGTGCCCTGAGCGGCTCCTCCCTCCTCAACGTGAGTGCCCGGACGAGTGGCCCCTCCCCCCTCAGCATGAGGCCTTGGAGTCGTCCCTCCCCCCTCAGCATGAGCGTGTCGACGAGTGGCCCCTCCCCCTCAGCATGAGCGTGTCGACGAGTGGCCCCTCCCCCTCAGCATGAGGCCTTGGAGTTGTCCCTCCCCCTCAGCATGAGCGTGTCGACGAGTGGCCCCTCCCCCTCAGCATGAGGCCTTGGAGTCGTCCCTCCCCCTCAGCATGAGCGTGTCGACGAGTGGCCCCTCCCCCCTCAGCATGAGCGTGTCGACGAGTGGCCCCTCCCCCCTCAGCATGAGGCCTTGGAGTCGTCCCTCCCCCCTCAGCATGAGTGTGTCGACGAGTGGCTCCTCCCTCCTCCGCCAGAGTTTCAGGATTGGCCGCTCCCACCTCTGCCAGAGCTCCCAGAGCGTCCTCGCCTGCCAGAGCTCCCAGAGCGTCCTCGCCTGCCAGAGCTCCCAGAGCGTCCTCGCCTGCCAGAGCTCCCAGAGCGTCCTCGCCTGCCAGAGCTCCCAGAGCGTCCTCGCCTGCCAGAGCTCCCAGAGCGTCCTCGCCTGCCAGAGCTCCCAGAGCGTCCTCGCCTGCCAGAGCTCCCAGAGCGTCCTCGCCTGCCAGAGCTCCCAGAGCGTCCTCGCCTGCCAGAGCTCCCAGAGCGTCCTCGCCTGCCAGAGCTCCCAGAGCGTCCTCGCCTGCCAGAGCTCCCAGAGCGTCCTCGCCTGCCAGAGCTCCCAGAGCGTCCTCGCCTGCCAGAGCTCCCAGAGCGTCCTCGCCTGCCAGAGCTCCCAGAGCGTCACCGCCTGCCAGAGCTCCCAGAGCGTCACCGCCTGCCAGAGCTCCCAGAGCCTCACCGCCTGCCAGAGCTCCCAGAGCCTCACCGCCTGCCAGAGCTCCCAGAGCGTCCTCGCCTGCCAGAGCTCCCAGAGCTCCCTGCCAGAGCTCCCAGAGCGTCGCCTGCCAGAGCTCCCAGAGCGTCCGCCTGCCAGAGCTCCCAGAGCGTCCTCGCCTGCCAGAGCTCCCAGAGCGTCACCGCCTGCCAGAGCTCCCAGAGCGTCACCGCCTGCCAGAGCTCCCAGAGCGTCACCCTGCCAGAGCTCCCAGAGCCAGAGCTCCCAGAGCGTCCCCGCCTGCCAGAGCTCCCAGAGCGTCACCGCCTGCCAGAGCTCCCAGAGCGTCACCGCCTGCCAGAGCTCCCAGAGCGTCACCGCATGATATGGCGGAGACTACGCCGCCTGAAATGGCGGAGACTACGCCGCCTGAAATGGCCGCCGCCACGCCGCCTGAAATGGCCGCCGCCACGCCGCCTGAAATGGCCGCCGCCACGCCCACGTCGATGGCCGCCGCCACGCCCACGTCGATGGCCGCCGCCACGCCCACGTCGATGGCCGCCGCCACGCCCACGTCGATGGCCGCCGCCACGCGACCACGATGGCCGCCGCCACGTCCACCAAGATGGCGGAAGCCTTGCCGCACAAGACGGCGATCGGGCCACCAAGGCCCTTTAAGGGCTGGACCTGCTGTCTGGGACTAACCCTTTGGGTGTGACAGTGGGTCCTTGCCTGTTGCTCCCTTGTTTTTTTTTGGTGTGTTGTTGTTAATGTTGGTTCTTGTTGGCTATCTGGGAGCTAGCCTTAAGTGGGGGTACTGTCACGAGTGGTGAGTAAGTGTACTGCACTGTCTGGTTTCGGTGCACCCTTTCCTGGTTTGTGTTGGTTACAGCTGTTGGGGATTTGCAATCACTGGGCTATAAAGGGGATTGCTAGATGTCACTCGTTGCGCTTCATTGTTCTATGTCACACGTTGTTGGTAGGTGAGTGTTTGTTTATGTGGATTCGTCGCTGTGTTGGGTTTTGTAGTTGTCGCTTTATGTAAGCGCACTTTTGTTTCTCACAGTGTCTATTTAGTTCCACCGTTTGTTGTCGTGCTTGTTTTATTTAATAAACTACACGAATTGGAATTATCAAGCTCTGCAATTGGCTTCAACCGCACTACACCACCCTGGTTCGTGACAGCGAACTTGCTAGCTCAAAGGCTGTATTTCTTCTGTGATGTGTCAAACCTGGCCATTTTGTTTCAGATTGGGGATCCAATCAGGAGCCAATTATGTATACAGCTGATTGGCTCTTCATTTAAGATTAAGATTTCACTCAGTAGCTCATTACGCATACCCACCCCTGATTGGCTCTTTAAGTCAGGCTGGGATTTCAGTCAGTAGCTCATTATGCATACACACTGCTGATTGGTTCAATTGTGTGTGTGAGCAGTGACGGTCATTACCGTTGCTGGTGCGTTGTTTTATCGTTAGCATTTCCACTCCAGACAATCTGGCTCTCTTCATGGCAGACGTGGCACGCGGACAGCCGGACAAACTAGGGGAATGGTTGAGAAGAATTCACACACAAACACGCACACACAATTAGAACCGGTCTGGACGGCTGAAAACGGCAGCTCTACTACATTGCTTTGTTAGCTCGACGCAACCTAACAGAACCCGGGGAACCCCACCTCCGATGCGTGAGGAAGCTCCCGCTGACGTGACCCGAGCCGTCGCAACCTGGCGTGGGACAGGACATGCCGTCCGTCTTCCCGGCCTTCCACGTGAACTGCGAGCCGTTCATGTAGCCGTCCTTCTGCCGCTTGGCGGCCACGGGGCAGCCGGACGCGCTGCGGTGTGACGCGTACTTCCCCGTCACATGACCCTGGCCGTCACAGCCAGGAACCGGACACCTGAGGAGGGGGAGGAGATTGGTTATTCCAATGACCAGGGTTTGGTTTCTCACAACAGATTAGTGTTACACAACATTGCCATGCCATTAGGTGAAAGTGTAAAGTTGGACTGCATAAACAAGTATATGTTGTCTATTTTTTTGCAAGGCATGGCTGTTCTCCAAACACCTGGTAGTCTTTCCTAACGGCTGCACTACGTTTGGTTAAGAATTTGGACGGAGGTGTCTGGGCTGAGATTCGGTTAAGAGCATTGAAACAGGATTTGACTGGATGTCTACGCCAGGAGGGCGTTTTCTCTCAGTGAACCGTCATCTGCCAGAAGCCTCCGACGAAACGCTCCGTTTTTGAAAGTGTGAGCAGCACCAGGGAAAGTGAGTCACGGAAAACAGGAGGTATGCTTCTGAAAAATATTTAGCATGTAAAAACACCACATGCCCACACACTCAAGATCATCAACACCATATAGTCACTTTAAATAATGTTTTCTTAACTAATTAATATTTTGCTGACTCTGTTGTTCCTGCCTCAAAGACCAATGCATTTGTTTAAATTGGATTTTGAAATAATCAGACACGCAGACAGACAGGACAGGACAGACATGTACACAGGACAGACACGCAGAGACAGACAGACAGACAGACAGGACAGGCACACAGACAGACAGACAGACAGACAGACAGGTTGTTGTTTCCTCTCAGAACCACAGGAATATCGATTGGAGTGCAGTGATTCGTCCAGAAAAGCGCATCACAGGATTTTAAGTAGAATCCCGATCAATCTCTGTCTCTGTGCGGCGTATCGTCTCCGTGGCTCTATGTGATCCACACGCTGAGACCACACTCATTCCACCGTAGACAGGGGGATGTTCGTCACCGCTTTGATTTAAACGGACACAGTCACAGCACTGCTCTTGTGAGCAGCCCTCGAGCCGTAGAGCCCTGGAAAAGTGTTCAGGAACACACTCTGGCGCCGGAGGAGACGGCGTTCGTCGTGCCAGACGTTACCTGATGGGCTCCTGATCCTCCTTGTCTTCTTTACTGTGAGGAATCTTCATCCCACTCTTCCTCGCCCGCGGACACCCTGATAGACTGCAGATAGACAACAACCTGACAGAGTGCACCAAACACATGACTACACTGTCCCCGACTGACCCATGTGTGTGTGTGTGTGTGTGTGTGTGTGAGTGTGTGTTTTACCTTCTGTGCGATGCATAGTTGCCAGTATTATGCCCAGAACCGTCGCACCCCGGGGTAGGGCACCTGGGGCAGAAAGCACAGTGAATCAGGGCCTACAGCAATCAGACTGAGGAAACAAATCTATGCTGAGATATCTATAATCACACATGTGTCTAATCCGAGGAATCAAATCTATGATGAGATTTCCTGAATCACACATGTGTCTATTCCGAGGAATCAAATCTGTGATGAGATTTCTTTAAACAAATGTGTCTAGTCTGAGGAATCAAATCTATGATGAGATTTCTTTAAACAAATGTGTCTAGTCCGAGGAATCAAATCTATGATGAGATTTCCTGAATCACACATGTGTCTATTCCGAGGAATCAAATCTATGATGAGATTTCTTTAAACAAATGTGTCTAGTCTGAGGAATCAAATCTATGATGAGATATCTATAATCACAAATGTGTCTAATCTGAGTAATCAAATCTATGATGAGATATCTATAATCACACATGTGTCTAATCTGAGGAATCAAATCTATGATGAGATTTCTTTAAACATATGTGTCTAGTCCGAGGAATCAAATCTATGATGAGATATCTATAATCACACATGTGTCTAGTCCGAGGAATCAAATCTATGCTGAGATTTCAGGAATCGTCAAAACGAGAATGCAAAAATGTCACGCCTTACTTGAGCTCTTGCGAGTTGGTTGCCATCATGCTTCGAATGCTTTTGTCAGCTAAAGGACAGCCAGAGAGACTGGAAGATACACCAGTGCAATGTTATTGAGACAAACAAGAGAAGACTCACCACTAAAACACAAATACAATGACACACACACTCGCAGACACACACGCACGCGCACACGCACACACACACACACACACACAAACACACACACACGCACGCACACACGCACGCAGTCTTACATTTACCAGAGTGGATGGAGTTGCAAAGCCAGTATGTAAGTGCTTGGGAGACTGGATCAGTACGTAACGTGTTAAGCATTCAGAAACAGCCTGTGTACAACGTCAACCCTTTTGATGTAACATGCTTATAAAGCCAGGTAGAGGCAGTGGGGTGTGGTTGTGACATGCTTATAGAGTCAGCTAGAGGCAGTGGGGTATGGATGTGACATGCTTATAGAGTCAGCTAGAGGCAGAGGGGTGTGGATGTGACGTGCTTATAGAGCCAGGTAGAGGCAGTGGGATGTGGATGTGACATGCTTATAGAGCCGTGTAGAGGCAGTGGGGCGTGGATGTGACGTGCTTACAGAGCCAGGTAGAGGCAGTGGGCTGTGGATGGGACACTGTTATAGAGCCAGGTAGAGGCAGTGGGGTGTGGATGTGACGTGCTATAGAGCTAGGTAGATGCAGTGGGATGTGACGTTCTTATAGAGCCAGGTAGAGGCAGTGGGATGTGGATGTGACATGCTAATAGAGCCGTGTAGAGGCAGTGGGGCGTGGATGTGACGTGCTTATAGAGCCAGGTAGAGGCAGTGGGCTGTGGATGGGACACTGTTATAGAGCCAGGTAGAGGCAGTGGGGTGTGGATGTGACGTGCTATAGAGCCATGCAAAGGCAGTGTGATGTGGATGGGACGTACTTATAGAGCCAGGTAGAGGCAGTGGGATGTGGATGTGATATGCCTATAGAGCCAGGTAGAGGCAGTGGGCTCTGGATGTGACATGCTTATAGAGCCGTGTAGAGGCAGTGGGGCGTGGATGTGACGTGCTTATAGAGCCATGTAGAGGCAGTGGGATGTGGATGTGACGTTCTTATAGAGCCAGGTAGAGGCAGTGGGATGTGGATGTGACATGCCTATAGAGCCAGGTAGAGGCAGTGGGGTGTGGATGTGACGTGCTTATAGAGCCAGGTAGAGGCAGTGGGGTGTGGATGTGACGTGCTTATAGAGCCAGGTAGAGGCAGTGGGGTGTGGATGTGACGTGCTTATAGAGCCAGGTAGAGGCAGTGGGCTGTGGATGGGACATGCTTATAGAGCCAGGTAGAGGCAGTGGGGTGTGGATGGGACATGCTTATAGAGCCAGGTAGAGGCAGTGGGCTGTGGATGTGACGTCCCTATAGAGCCAGGTAGAGGCAGTGGGGTGTGGATGTGACGTGCTAAGGAGAAGAGGTGTAATGGTTCTTCTGATGCAACGAAAAAGAACTGCCACACAAACAAAGGAAAATAGCTGCTAGTGGAACAAAGGGGAGCAGAGTGGCAGTGGGGAGGGTGATTGAAGCAGGTGGAGTTGGCAGAGTGGAATACACACACACACTGATCTGTAACACGCACACACACACACACACTGATCTGTAACACACACACACACGCACACCCACGCACACGCACGCACGCACACACACAATCCAGGTCAACCTTACGTTATCAGGTCCTTCTTGGTCTCCTTGCACTGGCTGTATTTGTGCTTGGGGTTGTGAATGGGGTCTTGACCAGAGTAGCCCCGCTGCTCCAGCAGTTCCTGGAACGGGTCTAGGTCATCGGGCTGGAGAGACCGAGGGAATAACAAGAGAAAGTGTGGATGAGACAACGGGATGCATGACAAAGAGCAGGAGTACAAGGAAGATCAAGGAAGTGGTAAGGGGCTGAAGAAAAAGGAACGCTGCAGACATTGAACACAGTGAGTAAAGGGTTAACACCTGCCAGCGTCAGTTCAGAGCTGTCTGGTGGCAGGCAGGGTGGCAAACCAGGTGGCACGGGTCCTGTGTCACATGTGTTATCGTGAAATAAAAATCTGACTGATAAATGTGCTGTTGCAGAACCACAGAGGCAAATTATGATGGTTGGTTTTCCGTGTTTAGAATACAGTTGATGATCATCTAGGAGTCAGGTGCCTCTACTTCTGTGTTCTCCTCCTCGTTCTCCATCAGGCGCACACGCACACACACACAGTCCGCCTGTTTGGACACCGGCCAACTAGGCTGCGGATAGGAAGTAGACATAATGCCGTCTATCGCCGCCCACCACCACCTCCGCAGCACCGAGGCATTCTGGGAGTGCCCGAGACAATCTGTTTGTGTACAGATCGTCGGAGGAAGCAACTCCAGATGAGAAGACTGGAAATGCTGTTGTGCGTGTGTTTATTGGAGCATTTGAAGACTGGTATGTCTAGGTTATAGCCATCCCTCTATTTTCATATGTATTAGAGAAACCTGACAGCAGTGCTCTCCGTGTGTGTCGTGCTATAATAGGCTCCACTTCCCCGTGTTCCTCAGTTCGTCTATTGCCTATTGAATTGCATATTCTATTGAACACAACCGCATCACCGTCGGGGGAGTTGGCTGAGTGCAATTTGAATGCAATACCCTACGTCGGCGCTAGATGGCACTGGTGGAGTTCACGCCTGTCTGCAGAGCGCCTTTGTCTAGAATGCAGGCAGCCAGCCAGCCAGCCAGGGCAGGACTATTGATGTAAATCCTCTATTTTCCTATGTGTACACTAATACCCCTAAAGACACCGGCACATCCAGCACACATTGAACATGTCCACCAGTGCATTGGACCGGGACGTTTTGCAATGTCGTCTACAGCTCAAAAATAATAACGGATAAGCATAGAGGCGAGTACAAAGGCAGGTAGACAGACTCACATATACGCACGAACGCACACACACACACACACACACACGCACGAACGCACACACATACACACACACACACACACACACACGCACACACGCACGAACGCACACACACACACACACACACACACACAGACACACAGACACACAGACACACACACACACACACACACAGACACACACACACACACACACACAGACACACACACACACACACACACACAAGCTCCTTGGCCTACATTGATTTCCAACAGTCTTGATAAGAACTATTTCACATTACCTAGCATTAGCATGAGACATTTTTGAGAACAGCAGTAAAACACAGAGTTCAGAGTTCAGAGAGCATTTGTTGAGAATAACGTCTGATATTACATTCTGATAATTCAGCATATTAAACCTGGTAGGTAGATTTAGCCTGGGTGATAACTAGAAAATTAAACCTGAGTTATTTTCGCTAAGGATGATACGGGAGAGAAATAGGTGTTGTGTGTTCGGTTTGGCGAGACGTGAACCACAATAGGTTACAGACTGAACGTCAGATTGTTTCAACGACGAATAGAGTGGAGGTCTACATCGGCACAAATGCCTGTGGGGAAGCATGTCTGCTAATTGAACGCAAGTGTTTTAGTTCATCAACTGGCCTGGGATGTCATTGTATACTGCAGGCTTCTCACAGCGTTATAGTGGTGTGAAGCTCACATTATGGGATGTCAGTAAGGCAGTGGCATAGCCCGACCGCTACACGTTAGAGTTGGGATCGCCCTCTTCATCATCATCATTAGCAGCAGCGGCGGCGTGCTACGGGTCGTACCTCTTTGCTATCCTCGTCGATCCGTTTGATCTTGGTGTAGTCCACGGGCAGGTCCCAGCAGTCGTCGGCCATTCCGTAACGCATTAGGGCCTGGCGCCGCGGGGACATGGGCTCCAAAGGGGTGAGTACGGAACCGACCCCACCGGCGAGACGCTGCTTCATGCTCAGGTCCAACGTCCCGTTCTCATCCACATCTAAGTCCGGGTTCTGGACGGGAATGGCGGAACGTAGGCCCGGGGGGGATAGGAGCAGGGTACAGAGGGAGGGAGAAAGGGAGACGGAGAGAGAGAGAGAGAGAGAGGGAGAGAGAAAGAAATTCAGCTGAGCAACCTCATGTGTGATCACATGACCCCCCAGTGGCTGTAGAAAAAGTCCTGTTGTGAGAGACAGAGTCAGTGGTAAATGGCTGCCATACTCTCTCTCCTCTCTTTCTCATTCTCTCTCTTTTTCTCTATCCCTCGCTCCTCTCTCTCTCCCTCCCTTTGTCCTTTGAAGCGGCTGTAATGTCCACAGACAGATGTTTGAGTGTGATGTGAACGGATAGAGACAGAGGCAGGGCTCGGGGTGAGAGGTTACAGAGAGGACCCGGCTGGGTTGCTGGTGGCAAACGAAAGAATGCTAGTTAAGCAAATATCAAAAGGAATACAGCAAAACCAACAATTTTCTAACATACTGTCCCTGGGTCACATACTGTCTCTGGTTCACATAATGTCTCTGGTTCACATAATGTCTCTGGTTTACATATTGTCTCTGGTTCACATACCGTCTCTGGGTCACATACCGTCTCTGGGTCACATACCGTCTCTGGTTCACATACTGTCTCTGGTTCACATACTGTCTCTGGTTCACATACTGTCTCTGGTTCACATACTGTCTCTGGGTCACATACTGTCTCTGGTTTACATACTGTCTCTGGGTCACATACTGTCTCTGGGTCACATACTGTCTCTGGGTCACATACTGTCTCTGGTTCACATACGGTCTCTGGTTCAGATACTGTCTCTGGTTCAGATACGGTCTCTGGTTCAGATACTTTCTTTGGTTCAGATACTGTCTCTGGTTCAGATACTGTCTCTGGTTCAGAGCATCATCATCTAGCTAACCCCTGACCCCTGTTGTCAGGGATTTGCTGTGAGGACGATAGGGAAAATAGTGGGAGGGGTCAGTGGCTTCTCCCCTTCATTACTTCCAGGAGATTCCTCTAGCTCATTAAAACACATGAATATGCATGAGTATTCATCAGTGTCCCTCAGGTTCACTCAAACTGTTAGGAATGGATGCAGATGAGAAATGCAAATACTGTAAGGATCTGACTGGAAGTGTTGGAATGAACATTACCACCTCCAACTCTGACCAGGAGGCTCCCGTGTGCCTCAACCAAGGACGTGGACAGAGAGAAAGGAAGAAGCAGAGGAGGAGAGGGAGGAAGACTGGAAGGGAGGAGAAGAAAGAAGAAGACAGGAAGGGAGGAGAGGAGAAGAAAGAGGAAGACAGGAAGGGAGGAGAGAAGAAGAAAGAGGAAGACAAGGAAGGAAGGAGGAGAGAAGAAGAAAGAGGAAGACAGGAAGTAAAGAGAGGAGAAGAAAGAGGAAGACAGGAAGGGAAGAGAGAAGAAGAAAGAGGAAGACAGGAAGTAAAGAGAGGAGAAGAAAGAGGAAGACAGGAACGGAGGAGGAGAGAAGAAGAAAGAGGAAGACAGGAAGTAAAGAGAGGAGAAGAAAGAGGAAGACAGGAAGGGTAGAGAGAAGAAGAAAGAGGAAGACAGGAATGGAGGAGGAGAGAAGAAGAAAGAGGAAGACAGGAATTAAAGAGAGGAGAAGAAAGAGGAAGACAGGAAGGGAGGAGAGAAGAAGAAAGAGAAAGACAGGAACGGAGGAGGAGAGAAGAAGAAAGAGGAAGACAGGAAGTAAAGAGAGGAGAAGAAAGAGGAAGACAGGAAGGGAAGAGAGAAGAAGAAAGAGGAAGACAGGAACGGAGGAGGAGAGAAGAAGAAAGAGGAAGACAGGAAGTAAAGAGAGGAGAAGAAAGAGGAAGACAGGAAGGGAAGAGAGAAGAAGAAAGAGGAAGACAGGAACGGAGGAGAGAAGAAGAAAGAGGAAGACAAGGAAGGAAGGAGGAGAGAAGAAGAAAGAGGAAGACAGGAAGTAAAGAGAGGAGAAGATAGAGGAAGACAGGAAGGGAAGAGAGAAGAAGAAAGAGGAAGACAGGAAGTAAAGAGAGGAGAAGAAAGAGGAAGACAGGAAGGGAGGAGAGAAGAAGAAAGAGGAAGACAGGAACGGAGGAGGAGAGAAGAAGAAAGAGGAAGACAGGAAGTAAAGAGAGGAGAAGAAAGAGGAAGACAGGAAGGGAAGAGAGAAGAAGAAAGAGGAAGACAGGAACGGAGGAGGAGAGAAGAAGAAAGAGGAAGACAGGAAGTAAAGAGAGGAGAAGAAAGAGGAAGACAGGAAGGGAGGAGAGAAGAAAGAGGAAGACAGGAACGGAGGAGGAGAGAAGAAGAAAGAGGAAGACATGAAGTAAAGAGAGGAGAAGAAAGAGGAAGACAGGAAGTAAAGAGAGGAGAAGAATGAGGAAGACAGGAACGGAGGAGGAGAGAAGAAGAAAGAGAAAGACAGGAAGTAAAGAGAGGAGAAGAAAGAGGAAGACAGGAAGGGAGGAGAGAAGAAGAAAGAGGAAGACAGGAACGGAGGAGGAGAGAAGAAGAAAGAGGAAGACAGGAAGTAAAGAGAGGAGAAGAAAGAGGAAGACAGGAACGGAGGAGGAGAGAAGAAGAAAGAGGAAGACGCAAAGGGAGGAGGACAGAGAAAGACGAGAAGGCAGGAGGAGAGAGGAAGACGCAAATGGAGGAGGACAGAGGAAGGCAGGAAGGGAGGAGGAGAGGACATCCTAATTACCCGAGGCTCTTATGCCAGCTGAGTGCACTCCTCTTTACCTCACGCTGAAGGAGCCACTCCACTCCCTTGTTCTTTATTCCGTCTCCTCTATTTCCTCCTCCCGACCTCCTTCACCTTCCTTCAGTCTGCACTCTTGTCCTGCCTCTCCTCTTTCCTAAATCTTTTCTTCACATGTTCTCTTCTCTCCCCCCCCCGACCCCGAATCCCTCCCACCCGCCCCCATGACAGACCATGTTATCAACATTTGCGCTAGGCTAGCGTTGCCGTTCCGCGCTGCTCGTCCCCTCTCCTATTTACCGTCTCAGCGTCTCGTCGCTGATAATGTGAGAACACTGACATCTTATCGCCTCCCGAGGACATATTGGGCCCATGGCCTGCCGACGGGGATCTGTCCCTTCCACTGCTCTCCTTATCCCGCCCTATCTGATCCCCTGGAGGGGAAATAAAACGAGACAGCGCCGCCGCGGACGCCCGGCTAACAGAACACTGGCGCACCTTGTAAAACAAAACAACAGCTCGTAGAGAGAGAGAGAGAACCTCCAGCGGCGGGTGGGATCGTGGTCGGAGAACCACGACAGAGGTCCGACCAATACGCAAAATGTCAAGCAGGTTTTGAATATTCGAGCGGGAACAGACGAGAGGTCCATTAAACACGGAACACAGAACCGAATCGGGATTATCATTTGATAATAGCCGGAGCCTCTCAACAGGTTTTAGAGGACGTCGACAACAGGTTTTTGCGGAGCGGCCTACCCTGGAGCAGAGGTCCTGGGGTTTTCCTCCCAGGCCGTGGGGCATCTCCCTGCACCTGGTGGACAGGTTGAGGATGGCCGTGGCGGCCATGTGGGCGGCCTCCATGTCGTGGGTGTAGTCGAAGCTGCTCTTGCTGCAGGTGGAGCTGGCGCTGCTGCCCCCACCCCCTCCCCCACCGCCACAGCTCAGGCTGCTACTGCTGCTGCTGGGGGCGTAGGTGCTGGTGGTGCTGCTGGCGGAGCTGGAGGTCTTACAGTAGCGTTTAGCTGAAGGAGCCAGACATGCAGCAGGAAACAACGCAGAACACAAATTGAATCTCCGACTAGAGAAACTGCCGGAACGGACAACATATAGGACAGTCATATTCAACGAAAAAAGTTAGGACACCAGAGAAAAGAGCACGAAAAAAGAGCCGTTTGTACCATCGTATCCTTTAGGGGAGGTATCCCTGCCGTGGAGCTTAGGCGCGATGGCTCGTTTGCCGTAGACATTGCCGCCAGCGTGCGTGCCGTCCGCGAAGCCGCCGTAGTCGAAGCCGGTTTTGGAGTACTTCTCCAGCTCCTTGGCCAGGTTGGAGCGCGGCGTGGTGGTGGACACGTTGTTCTTGAGGCCGTACTGAGGGATCTCCAGCTGTTTCACAAAGCACATAGGCCTGGAAAATAAACCACGAGGGGGCGTAGGTTGGACAGAGCAGAGGCACCAGACATCACGCGTGGACGGGCAGGATGGCACAGGTCAAAGGTGACAGTACAATACAATACAGGTCAAAGGTCTACCCACAGAGGTTCGCTGGATGGAGATCTGACCTGATGTTTATGTTGTCTGTTAGGATTAGTACTGTTTTATAAAAATTATGTGAAATTGATTAAATTATGGAAATGTCCAAATATTTATGGACCTGACTGTACATGTTATATATCTAACGTTGCATATTAGTTATATCTAACGTTTCATATTAGTTATATCTAACGTTATATATTAGTTATATCTAACGTATTAGTTATATCTAACGTTTCATATTAGTTATATCTAACGTTGCATATTAGTTATATCTAACCTTGCATATTAGTTATATCTAACGTTGCATATTAGTTATATCTAACGTTGCATATTAGTTATATCTAACGTTTCATATTAGTTATATCTAACGTTTCATATTAGTTATATCTAACGTTTCATATTAGTTATATCTAACCTTGCATATTAGTTATATCTAACGTTGAATATATTAGTTTGATCTAACGTTGCTTATTAGTTTTATCTGTCGTCATGTTATCGTGCATCAAAGCAACTCTGGCTGAAATGAACCCTTCAAAAATGTTCACTTCATAAACAAGAAAATTAGTGTGGAGCTTCTTCAAGCCAGAGCTGCCCGTAAAAACAATCAAACAGACGCGGAGAATCATTAATATCTTTATCTTTAAAACAGTCATTAGCAAACTCTTTCAACCCTGACTGATGAAACAAAACCAGGGGTTTAATATTGTGCTCTAGAATGAGGTGAATTCCATTTCAATTCAGCCAGTCGAGGAACACCAAGAAATACTTGAAATGGAATTGAACCCATCTCTGGTAAAGCATTAACACACGTAAATTAATAAGCATGTAGGAATCATCGACTGGGTTCACGGTGGAGGCGGACCAGGGCAAGCCATGAACAGTACCTTAGCACGCGGTCAGAACCCTGGTTAGATTTGGAGGAGCCGTCACAACCAAGGGTCTTCTCCTGGGCTTTGGCCAGCTTCTCCGCTGCAGCAATGGGACACCCCGACAGACTGCAGGGACAACAGAGAGGTGGTGAGGGACAAGTAGGACATCCAGAGATGACAGGGAAAGGGAGGAGAAATGACACAATCACTAAAGTAACACAAATCATAATACAACATACTACTAATAGCAGTATGAGTAACATAGGTGCAGACAATACGATATTGGCAGTATTTACATGTGTATTCTGTGGGTTACTGACGAGGTTTGAATTGTGCTGGAGTAGAGCAGTAGCAGTGTGTGTGTGTGTGTGTGTGTGTGTGTGTGTATGTGTGTGTGTGTGTGTCCTACATTTAATAATCACATGCAGATAGATAAGGTAAATGTAACAAATTTTAACAGTTCTGTCCTGACAATGCCAAAAAATGTTTTTTATGTGTGTGTGTCTCTGTGTGTGTGTGTGTGGGAGTGTGTGTGTGCGTGTGTGCACTGTGCATGTATGTGTTTATGTGTGTGTGCGTGTCACACACACTCGCAGACACACACATATAGAGGATGTTGTGTGTTCACATGACCCTCGACACATTCTCAGACAGTCAATGTGAGTATGGATACGTGTGTGTGTGCGTGTGTGTGTGTGTGTGTGTGTACTTGCGTCGGGTCTACATCCGTGTGTTCGTGTGTGTACGCCTGTCTGAGTGTCAGTGTGTGATTGACACTCTGCTCGGCTGGAGAGATCTACAGTGTTCCAGGTCTCTAGCCTTCCTGCCTTCCTGCCAGAGGTGTTAGAGAGGTGCTAATGGCTGCTGCTCCACCCGACTCCCTCAACATCTGCTGTGGGTGAAACTCCAGTCATCTCCCTCTATCTCCCGCTCTGTCTCATCCCTGTCTTTCCCATCTCTCTCTCTCTCTCTCTCTCTCTCTCTCTCTACCTCGTGTTCCTTTCTTCTTGTCGCTCTCACTACCACCTCTCTGTCTCCTTCAGTCTGACAGGAAAGGGGAGAACACGGATATTTCAGTTGCATCCACTACAAACCAACCAGTACACACAGTCTCCCTCTCTCTCTCCCTCTCTCCCACTCTCTCCCTCTCTCTCTCTCTCAGTCCCACTACACACCAACCAGCACACACAGTCTCTCTCTCTCTCTCCCTCTCTCCCCACTCTCTCCCTCTCTCTCTCTCTCAGTCCCACTACACACCAACCAGCACACACAGTCTCTCTCTCTCCCTCTCTCCCACTCTCTCCCTCTCTCCCTCTCTCTCTCTCTCAGTCCCACTACACACCAACCAGCACACACAGTCTCTCTCTCTCTCCCTCTCTCCCACTCTCTCCCTCTCTCTTCCTCTCTCTCTCTCTCAGTCCCACTACACACCAACCAGCACACACAGTCTCTCTCTCTCCCTCTCTCCCACTCTCTCCCTCTCTCTCTCCCTCTCTCTCTCTCTCAGTCCCACTACACACCAACCAGCACACACAGTTTCTCTGCGAGGAAACTTCAACCATGATTTTTTCTTCCAAGGTAAGGATTACAGACTCCTGATATGGGATCGAATAAGAAACACCGGGTGCAATAGTGATAACAGACATTTTCAGGGCAATTACATTAATAACCCCCTTTTACATTGATATTGAAATATACATACATGTATGTAAAAACTGAAACCAAATAACTACAACATGTATGACACATCTGGAACAATTAATGAATGAAACCAGTACATCATAAAATAAAGCAATCAACGAAATAAAAAAGCAAGAAACCAAGATAAAGCAACCCGTTAATTGAACAAACAACAAAAATCGGTAACCTCCAACTGAAGAAACTGAGGACGCAATAAACACACTCCTGCCATTTTCCAAAATGGCGCCCGGCCCTGTTTGGGGGACTCACCTTCTGTGTGAGTTCCTGTTGCTATTGACATGGCCGCGCCCTGTGCAGCCGGTTGTAGGACACTTCAGAACATTCTCATACATTGCAAGGACTTCACAAGGACAGACACACACACACACGCGCAGCACACACGCACACACACACACACACAGCCAGCCAGACAGACAGACAGACAGACAGACAGGAGAGCGTTAGAAAGAAATAGGGAAAAGTTAGAAGCCCCAAAACCAGACAGCATGATTAGTGTGTGAGCAAGTTAGTATCATCATCATCCTTATAAGTAATCTGAGATGACCTTCCTCCTGCCCACAGAGTCTTACAGTTCGTGATCGTGTGAAGTGCGAGTCCAGGACACAGCCGGACACTGAAGACAGAGGAAGCGTGTAGCACACAGGAAGCAGAACAGAGGATAGCCAACAGATAAGGACCGTGCGACAGAAGACATGCCAGCAGCCTAATCCCAGATAATTTTAGACGGCACAGAGTCCTCCCAGTCTTTACGCAGAGGCTAGGCTCTTTGTTAGCACTCGTCGTCGGCATTTACCATTACAGCAGCCTGTGAGTGTCTCCTCTCACCACGGCAGCCAATTAGAATAATGATATATCCGCGGACATCTCCAGGAGGATCCGGTTGAGGACCGCCGGGGTGGGTTAGGGGTGAGTGGACGGGTCAGACAGACGGGCCGCGGTACGCGTTAAAACCGCTCGCCGCGTCAGCTCCATCATTACCGCCACCTTGCACTCTGACCCTCGTCCTCTTCACTCTCACTGACATAACTAATTAGAGCTGAGATGAGGAAGATGGGGCCTAGCGTCTACCTCCGGCTTAACGCGCAGAGAGAGTGTGCACCCCGTTATATTATTATAGTGTTACCGTCACCCCGTTATATTATAATATTACACTCCGTCTTGGAGACCATGACAGAGACACTTGGAACGACTAGAGTGGTTGGGTTTAAGGTCCTTGTTCGCCGTACGCTTCCCGGAGCTAGGTGAAACACTTCAGAAAAATAGCCAAAGCAGTGATTCCTGGGTGCGTGCTACATATTCTGTTCTCGTTCGGAAGAACACTTATTTCAGCGACAATGACGGCACCACAGAACAAACGATATACGTTTGGGATATTAATGTGTCATTTTATTCTCTTTCTATGTGACCTAAGGATGTGTCTTCCGCCCTGTGTGATTGGTAAATGCATTTAACACATTGCATCAGTAATGTTTTGTCCAGTCAGCAGTGAGGAGGTGTTAACAGGAGGGGCTTGCCCGGTGCCTCTGGCACCTCCTCCGGGCGCTGAGGTGTTGACAGATATGTCTCCTCCCCTTCGCCTCCTTGCTGTCAGCAGGTGTGTGTGTGTGTGTATAGATTACAGATGCATCTGTCTGTGCTGAGGGGCACACAGGTGGACAGTGAGAGACTGGTGAGTGGCTGCTCCATACCGAATAATGTATTTTGTGTCCTGACACTACTTCAAACCAGGTATTCAACCAGGGGTCGGGGGCCCCCTGGGGGTCGCTGCAACTACTGTTGGGGGTCCCGTTGGAGATCTCCCAAAGTATTTATTGAAATTAATTTGATTTTATATTTTTAGAACATATATTGCACATTATCTGTGTTATTTTGTAAGGCTAAACTTAAAAACAATTATTGGTACACTGATCTGTCTGTTTCCAAACAGGAGATTTCACAGAAAATGCACAAAAATTGTCAAGGGAGTTTTGTTCAGGTATAATGTTGTTTTTCAGTGTGTCGGAGGCACATTTGTTTGACATAAAAATGGGAAAAAATGGGAATATTTATATCCTAAAATATAAAAAATAATAATAAATTAGTATATTGCTTTTAAACAGTAATTGAGTTCAGTTTTTATCGTAATGAGAGGCTTAAATATTGTGAATCACAATGTTGTGGATTAATGAAATTGCATTTGTATTTATCTTATGGCACACGTGTGTGACAAAACATCTGCTAAATAAAAGCTTTTTAAAGTGGGGTCTCTAGGGATCTACGGAGAACTGCCAGGGGGTCTGTAAAAAAAAGAAGAAATAAAAGAAGAAGACACCCCTGTAGCTATTTTTCACTACATTAAATATTGGTTCATCATGCCTACCTGTAGAACATAAGAGAGGACGATGAACAAATTCTAATTTCAACACACACCGACTATAATTTATTTCCCTGTTATTCTTTTCGTGATTAAATTCTGATCACTTCGGTTTCATTCGTGTCGTTTCACTTATTGAGTATTGCGTTAGTCTGTTAGGCTTGTTGCCGAAATACCAACGCTCACGATATAACAGAAGAACGGAATATTAGAACAATTTGCTCTTTTCCCACTAAAGCCTACAAACCACATTACATGTAAGTACTTGAATATTACAGTTAAATCCTGCAAGGACAATTTCAACCATATTGGGCCAAGTACGTCCTTGTAGCAGGGCTTGAATACAGCAATGGGCTCAACTTTTTGAACTTTTTGAACTTTTTTTGAAATCCCCCAAATGATCAAAATATGAATGATAATGTGTTCATTCAGTGCTAGTACAGATATACATCAACCCAGCTTGAATATCGGAAACCTCCCCACCATTATAAGCAGGTGGACTGGGCAGGTAATCAGACAAACACAAGCTGACCTTTAACCCCACACACATAAAGGTCACCCCCGGGTGGAGTGGCTGGACCACACATGACCTTCCAGCACACTCCACACCCAGCTAGCTTAGCACACGGGAGATGTCAGATGTCAATCAGATGTCAAACAGGCACAAAAAACACTAAATACCATAACAACTGAACAGCGTTCACACAGAAACGTGGACAAAATGAAACATGCAGGCCTTGATAAGGTACAATGCATCAAACCAACAAACTGAAACATGCAGGCCTTGATAAGGTACAATGCATCAAACCAACAAACTGAAACATGCAGGCCTTGATAAGGTACAATGCATCAAACCAACAAACTGAAACATGCAGGCCTTGATAAGGTACAATGCATCAAACCAACAAACTGAAACATGCAGGCCTTGATAAGATACAATGCATCACACCAACAAACTGAAACATGCAGGCCTTGATAAGGTACAATGCATCAAACCAACAAACTGAAACATGCAGGCCTTGATAAGATACAATGCATTAAACCAACAAACTGAAACATGCAGGCCTTGATAAGGTACAATGCATCAAACCAACAAACTGAAAAATGCAGGCCTTGATAAGGTACAATGCATCAAACCAACAAACTGAAACATGCAGGCCTTGATAAGGTACAATGTGACAAACAGCACACTGAGAACTAGAGGCCTTGTTACCAGGATATAGACTGCATTGTGGGGTAGGGTAGAGGTGGTGAGGAGGTGGTGTGGAGGTGGTGAGGAGTGTCTGTGATGTGCTTACTTTCCGGTGGAACCCTGTCCTTATGTGGACAGCCGGACAGGCTCCGATGATGGGGATACAACCCTGTAACATGACCCGTTCCATCACAGCCCGGCGTTGGACAGCGACTCTCCTTCTTGTCCCCGCGTGATGAATCTGAACACACCAAAACGTAGAAGAAGAAAGAGACAGAAAACAAGAGACAAGAGACAGACATGGAGAAAGAGAAGAGAGAGAACTTAACTTTCTCCTTTAAAGGCTTTACACATGAACACTGGCAGCCAACCCATTAACCCATTGACCAATTCATCCATTAACCCATTGGCTCATTGACCAATTGTCCCATTGTCCCATTAACCCATTCTCCCATTGACCCATTGACCCATTAACCCAATAACCTATTGACCCATTAACCCATTGGCTCATTGACCCATTAACCCATTGGCTCATTAACCCATTGACCCATTGTCCCATTAACCCATTGGCCCATTAACCCATTGGCTCATTAACCCATTGTCCCATTAACCCATTGTCCCATTAACCCATTGGTCCATTAACCCATTGGCTCATTAACCCATTGGCTCATTAACCCATTGGTCCATTAACCCATTGGCTCATTAACCCATTGGCTCATTAACCCATTGGTCCATTAACCCATTGGCTCATTAACCCATTGGTCCATTAACCCATTGGCTCATTAACCCATTGGCTCATTAACCCATTGACCCATTGACCCATTGACCCATTGACCCATTGACCCATTAACCCATTGTCCCATTAACCCATTGTCCCATTGTCCCATTAACCCATTGGCTCATTAACCCATTGGTCCATTAACCCATTGGCTCATTAACCCATTGGCTCATTAACCCATTGGCTCATTAACCCATTGACCCATTAACCCATTGACCCTGGCATTGCAAGGTGTAAATAATTGTAAACAGTAAATGTGAAGACTTAAAACAGAAAAGACGCAATGGAAACAAAGAAATAGAAAACATAGATAATATAAAGATAGAACGAGCGATTTGTGGACTGAAGAATGCACAAAGAGATAAAGAAGATAAATGAAGAATACAGAGAGACAGATGTGTTTTTAAGCCAGCACCAGAAAGAGACTGCTAATTAAAGCTTGAACGGCTGATATAACCCCGAATCTTCACATCCTCGACTTAATGCAAAACTAAAATCCACCCAGGCACCCGAGAACAGCAGTGTGAGAGGAAGGATGAGGTAGAGAGAGAGAGCGAGAGAGTGAGAGAAAAGGAACGAGGTTGAGAAAGGTAATGTGGGAGAATACAATGTACGAGGTAATGAGAGAGAGAGAGAGAAGACAGATAGAGATATTACATTCACACATACTCATACGTAGTGAGTCACCAGATGGGATCCATTGTGTCCATGGATCAGACGGAGGCTATCATTACTGGTACTGGCCTCAGACACATTCAGGCCTTCCCTTTCCTCTGCGTCACATTGAGATACATGGAGCTGATACACTGGCTGTGTGTCATGCCTGACTCATCCCTTTCAACTGGCCATAGCTCTCCCTAGGCATTAGTGTGTGGTTGTGCGGGGGCATTAGTGTGTGGGTGCGGGGGCATTAGTGTGTGGGTGTGGGGGCATTAGTGTGTGGGTGTGGGGGCATTAGTGTGTGGGTGTGGGCATTAGTGTGTGGGGGGCATTAGTGTGTGGGTGTGGGTGGGCATCAGTGTGTGGGTGGGGGGCATTAGTGTGTGGGTGGGGGCATTAGTGTGTGGGTGTGGGTGGGCATCAGTGTGTGGGTGGGGGGCATTAGTGTGTGGGTGGGGGCATTAGTGTGTGGGTGTGGGCATTAGTGTGTGGGTGTGGGCATTAGTGTGTGGGGGGCATTAGTGTGTGGGTGTGGGCATTAGTGTGTGGGTGTGGGCATTAGTGTGTGGGGGGGGCATTAGTGTGTGGGTGTGGGCATTAGTGTGTGGGTGTGGGCATTAGTGTGTGGGGGGGCATTAGTGTGTGGGTGTGGGCATTAGTGTGTGGGTGTGGGCATTAGTGTGTGGGTGTGGGCATTAGTGTGTGGGGGGGGGCATTAGTGTGTGGGTGTGGGCATTAGTGTGTGGGTGGGGGGCATTAGTGTGTGGGTGGGGGCATTAGCGGGTGGGGAGGGTTATTAGTGTGTGTGTGGGTGGGGGCATTAGTGGGTGTGTGTGGGGGGTAAAGAAATGTAAGGACACAGGACACAAGGAGGACCACTTCACTGATCTATGGCTGTTAGGTTTATAGTTTCAAATAAAAACGTTTGCGTGTGTCCATAGACCAGACCGAAGGGTCATACTCGTACCATTTTATTAACACATGTTAAGAAATGGTTAAAAGGTACTACTGAATTTCCTCTGGGAATCCTAGCATAACACTTAAAAGCACAGGCACAAAAATAAAAATGAAAAGCAACCCAGCTCTAACTGCTAAACCACAATCTAAAAAGGCTACTCTCATTTGATTCAGACCTGCCTCGTCTGTGGCCCAAGTAGCTGGATCTTGCTTGCGAACCGAATGCATAAAAAGCTGCTCCCTGGAACCTATATAAGAAAGCAGGAGAAATTGATTGCGGACTGAGACAGGCCGTGCTTTGCATGGCAAATGCCCCCGCATTAAAATACCATCTCTGGATAATTAATGTGAAGTCAGTGGGCCTGCCATTCGTTCACGCTCGTTCCGATGCTGTTTAACTTCCACCTCTCTGCACGGCTGTATTTCCCTGGCTGGCTGGCCGGGCTGGTCCCCCCCGTGACCACCACCGTCACCAGTCGCACAGACAGGAACGACGGTCAACGATTTGTCTGCCGCTATCTATGCCACAGTGTGCCGTCACGCTATCATTATTCCCACATCACACAGAGAGAAGGGCAAGTCGCTTATGGGTAAATTAGCATTTGTGTGCCATTCGTGTTGTCACACGAATCTGCCACGGAAGTGCGGTCGTTCATTCCTGCCGCACTCTTATCTGACGTGTTTTTATTTGGTTCGTGTACGAAACGTTTTTTCTGTTTATCTGACACTTGACGGTCGGGGTCCCTCTGCAAACGGTCTTGGGGAACCTACCGGTTTAAATGTCACCGTGTAATCGCCAAGTAGACCCCAGAGGGCGCCGCATGTGATCGCGGTAGGAAACCCGGTTCCTTAAGTGTAACAGCTACCAGTGGGTGTTGTTCCAGCTGGGTGCACACACCTCACCAACTGGGCCAATCAATTAGCTCCACGGCAGTCTCGGTGTGTCTAGACCCTGTGATACAGTGCGCGCTGTCAATTCATAGGCAGCTCTAGCAGTGATACCAACAGTCCCTCCTTTAGCAGGGAGGGAATACAGGAGGGAGGGAGGGAGCGTACATATTGCCAATACTAGCCACAGATGTTGCCGTGCTGGCTTATTTTGACAACGTAAGCAGTGCCCAAATTGGTTACCGTGGAGTTCCCGACAAGGGGACAAGCTGTACCTACCTTTATGGTAGTAGGACTTCTTCATTCCGTCGTGGAGGCGGGCCTTACGCTCCTCTCCGAAAACATGCCGCGATTGGTGCTCCCCAGGGTGATCGCTGTGGTGGTGGTGGTACCGCGCCCCGTCCCGCCGCGCCGCCTCCACGGCCATCTTGTCCCTCGTGGCCTTGGCTCTCTCGGACTCCATGGCGATGGCCTTCTCAAGCAGAGACAGGTTGCCCTTGGTCATGTCGAACACCTCCTCTGAGCGGTCCGACATCACCGACCGCGTGTCCTCGTCCCGTTCGTGCAGGTGGTCGCGGTAGCGGTCGTCCTGGGCGCAGCTGGAGTAGGCCTTGGAGCGCGGGCTCAGCTGCTCCTCCAGCTTCATCAGGTTGACCATGTCAGAGTAGTTCCTCTCCAGGGCGCGCCTCTCCTCCTGGCTCTGCTGAAGGCCCCCGTACCCGGGGTGGTGTGTGTGGGACTGCGGGTGCGGATATGGGTGCTGCCCCTGCATGTCCCCGCTGCCCGGGTGGCTCTGCTGGGGGTGGCCCGTGGCCAGGCGATCGGCCGGCTGGGTTTCGCTCAGTTTGCGGGCCAGGTCGAAGCACTGGTTCCTCAGACACTCCAGGCTGCTTAGGCACACCTCCTCATCGCTCTCCTCTAGTCCGTTAGAAGGCTTACCCTGACCGTTCCCAGCCCCTGGTCCTCCACTCCCATCCCGGTTCTCCCCGGCGCCGTCCTCATATTCGCCTCCCTCCATGTTGTCGGAGAGCAGTGCCCCGTGACCCTGAGCCAGCAGCTTCAGAGAGTCCACCGTCTCCCTCACCACGTCGCTGTCCACATCCAGGGTCATCTCACCCTTTGTCTGACCTCCGTCCTCACCCTCCTCGTCCTCTTCCTCGTCCTCCTCCTCTTCCTCCTCCTCCTCCTCCTCCTCATCGTCCTCCTCTTCCGCGCTGTTCGAGGAGTTGCTGTTCATTTCGGACTCGGTCATGGCGCGGTAGGCAGCGTCCTCGGCGATCTTCCCGAGGTTGAGCAGGGATTTGGCCACGAGCTCGTCATAGTTCTTGTACTCGTCATTGTTGTCGTCCTTCTCTCCTGTCGTCCCGGATTTGGGATGACCGCCCCCGCCGCCACAGCCGCCACCGCCGCCACCGCCGCCACCGCCGCCACCGCCGCCGTTCATCTGATCATCCTCTGCACGGGGGGAAAAAAAGAGAACAAATGCATGGTAATCTAATTTCGCTCGTTCTACTTAACGGGTAAATCAGATTTCTGCGCTCGGTCAGTTTAAATCGGATAAGGAACTCTGTCCTTTCAGGATCCTAACAGCAGCCTGTAAACTGAATCTGGGATCAGCACAGGAAGTGGGATGAAGCAGCTTGGATGTTTCCATAGAGATGCTCGAATGTAAATTCCCCGAATTGAGGTGCAACGCATGTAATGTGAGACCACCGTGTCACAGCAACATGCCCGGCTAGGGTTGTCAGCTGACGGCAAACAGGAACTGGCAAGCAGCACGCTATTAATATAGACACATTTTGTGGTGCAGCAAAAGCCCTTCAAACCTGAATCAGCAAGCTTAATGTTACACTGCACAGTGATTATCTCTCGTAATGTGCCATTAAATTGACAGAAGTAGCACACCCACCAAAAACCCGTCTCCATTCTCCTCATTGCAGAAGGCAATTCTTGACCAATCAACGGGATCTTTAGAATGTTTCTCATTGGCTAATTGATTCCACGAGACAGGCTACTATAGGTTTCTGAACGTCTCTATTTGGTAATGTGAAGCAGCCACTCTCTGGATCACATCCAATCTGCCCTCTCACGCCCCCCCAAACGAACCATCAAGAGTGCATAGAATCGCTGTCGCCCAACCCAGCAGAGGCTTGGATAGAAATAATAAATGGGATTTTGATTACTCGAGGGAGTGAGAAAATCGGCTGACAAAACACACTAGTGAGGTGTAAATCATCACAGTGAAATATTATTTCAACCCCAGGTTCAAAGGCACCCATGGTTATCCCAATACCCGTGCTTGTGTGCAAAAATAATAATTAAAAAAACTAAAGGTTAAAGAGATTAAATCTTTTGCATAAATATAGTCATTAGCACACATATAGAAAACACATAAATATATACAACAGACACAAACCCAACACATTGACGCACCACACACTACAAATCACCTGACACACTACATTCGAATTGCCAATTCACATTTCAGTCAAACGGATCAAATCGGCCGACTGAATTTCCACGTTGAACACCTCCCCCTGGCTGCCCCGAAAACAGCAATGTCCGGGTGCATTTCGGTGAACCAGAGAACACAGTTCTTCAGACCGGGCTTGCCTTGCATCAGAATCTTCGGAACTGTAACCGTGTGAGCCTGAGGCCGATCCAGGCCGATCCAGTTCTGCCCAACCGGCACCTGCCTGATTGTGATTTCCTCAACGACCGGGTGGCGGAGGCAAAAGCCTCCAGTATCCCGCAGAGTTCGGCAACACTTTTACAAGAGGCAGGTTACTATTTCTGTTACCGTGTATTCGTTTTCAATTCAACCCAGTCTGGTGGCACAGGTCAACACCTGTCTGACCACACTAGAAAACCCACCTCTTGATTGTCTGGTTTTTCAGTTGTTTTCCTCCAGAAGCCAAGAACCTATTTCTCAGTGTGTGATACCAGTGTGTGAGACTTTTTCCTCCCGTTTAACTTTTTCTCCCGTTGAACATCCGCTTCCGTTTAACCCCCAGGATAGCGACCTTTTTATCGTGTCCAGTATATGGGTCAGTCTTGCTGCATTGTACTCAAGTTTTTTAAGGTATTTTTCATGCTTTTTGGCGAGAAAAGATGCAAAAGCCAGAGGAAACCCCTGGTTCTGTCTTGGTCCCCCACACGACACAGAAGCAGATTGTACAGTGGATTGAAGTCCATGGTCATTGGAGGCAGACGATAAAACCCCTGGAACAACCAAGGTGTAATAACAGGTGAGGCATTTCACGATCGAACAAGGTCTATTGGGCCTGTTTAAAGTAGCCGTCTATAAAATATGTATTTCCGTGGATGATATAACACTCGTTTTCGTATATATGGCTTTCTGGTTATGTTGCGGTAGTAGACGCGTTTTGGCACTGAGCGGCGGCACACATCTGTTCTCAGTGAGCGTAGGCGTTCACAGGTCTGTGTGTGTGTGTGTGAGCATGTGTGTGTCATAAGGAATATTTCCATAAGATATAGATCAAAGGGGTAAACATGCAGCAGAAAATACTTTAAGCTCACTTGTAAGTCAGTGCAGAAATAAACACACACGCATAAACCAACTCCCACACAGACAAACAGACACAAACTCCAAACTAACGAGAGGAACACAATATACAGGATGTCGGGATGAGGGCTCTGGACCGTGGAGAGAGAACAGACACAACTGACCGGGCACGCTCTCTGACAGGGGACCACCTCCTTACAGTACTCGACCCTCAGCTAACGGCTGGCGGAGTTTTAATTTTTTGACGGTTTAAAACGTGGCTCAGAAAAAGCAATTTGAAGAGCAATCAAGGTGCACAAAGAGGACGGGGAAGTGAAACAGATTGAACGAGGAACCGGGAGATTGAGCTGCTCCATATCGACGTGGATTAGCAAGGCAGCAGCTGAAGCCGCGTGGCAGCATTTGTCCGGTATCCATGGGAAACACAGACACACCACGGCCACAGCAAGGCCACCTGCACTGCAGTTGGCAGACTGAGTCAGGGATGTGAGGGAAAGCTTTGCAACGCATGAGAACACTTCTCTGCATTTCAGCAGAAGAGTAGGAACGGGGAAGAAAATACAGTTCTTATTTCATTTCCGCTCTCTTTTAACTTTGCGTAGAACCGGAGTTTAAGGTGATTGATTGAACCCGGGATGTTAGAAAATCCAATGTGTTTATTAGGTTTTGCTCCTTGGACAAAAAATAATAATAATACTTTTCTGACTTGGGTAGCTTCTTAAATTACATTTAGCAGATTGTCTTATCTAGAGGGACTAGGCAACGAGAGTACAGTGAAATGCACATGGGAACGACAAAGTATTTTTCAGTAATGGCCCAACGCCTTAGCCACTTGAATGTCAGTGAACCAGAGGAGGCAGGCTGACACGCGCTAACACGCGCTAACAGCGCTAACGCGCGCTAACAGCGCTAACGCGCGCTAATACTTCTAATCGGAAACGCCCATCCCTCCCTCTGTATCTCCGACTGAGCACCGGTCGAAACTGGAGGAGAAAAAAGGGTAAATGTAGAATTTTTGGAAACATTGCGTGTCAAAGACCACACACACAGACGGATACTACGTCCAAATCAGACACACCCGGCGACCAAAACAATTTCAAAGACATATTTGGTTGTGTATTTTTCACCACAAGGATGTATTTTCAATGCCTTATGCTTGTGGTTCGGCCTTCTGTTTTGTCCCACAACACAGGGTTTTGGGTTCAGCTGGTGTGTTGAAGGTCAAAAAGAATAAAGGGTTTCCTATCTAGCATAACTAAGTGAAGCCATATCTACTGTGTCTGTGGGAAAACATTGGCAGCTCTGCTTTTAGCCGGTGACTGAGAAAGCTAAGATAAGGGCAAATGGCCCAAACACACTTCAAATTAGAATGGCGCTCCCGGAAAATGAGCGTTTGCTGCCAAACAATCTTTCCATCCTAGATGATAGATGAATGGCTTTTGATCCAGCGCAAAGAGAAATCTGCTTCAGGTAGCTAAAGACACACTAGTAGGTTGGAGAGAAATCACACGTTCAAACAAAACAAATGAACGAACCAGTCAAACGGTTTGAACAAACAACGATCAAAGGAAGAGCAACACGATAATATATTCTCAGTTCCCGGACAGACTTGGGATTTCTTTGTATGTTGTTAGCTGTGTAAAAGTGTATCACATTTCAATTCCCATTGTAGGGATGAATGTGTCATTGTGAGCCATAATTGTTTTATGAAAGTCAACATAATATTCTGCACGTACAGATGGTATATATATAAATATATATATATACACACACACCCACACACACAAACACACATAAACACACCAACGCACACACCACACACGCACAATACATCGTAACAGAGGGTCAAGAGGGACAAAACACTGGGTCTTGGTGTAACAGTGGAGTAAATAAAGACGTCCTACCTTGGCCACGACTCTGGTCATCGTACTCCTCTTCATACTCTTCCTCGTCGTCTTCCTCCTCGGCTTCCTCTTCCACTTCAGTGTCCTCTTCTACTCCGTCCTCCTCCTCTTGTTCTACCTGGCAAATTCCCTCCCCTCTCTCCACCTCCCCTTCATCCTGTTCCATCGGTTCCTCGTTGTCCTCAGAATATCCCTGCTCTTCGTCATCCTCGACCTCGTCATCTTCCTCATCACATTCGTCCTCCTCCACCTCCTCTTTGTCGTCCAGGTCCTCCATCTCCTCTGTCCCGTCCGTCTGGTAGCTCTCATCCATAGTGGAGTCCAAGTGAGCAATGAGGGGTTTCTTCTTGGGGTCCACCTCCAGAGGTTCCATTATGGGTTCCAGCACCTCCAGGGGTTCCAGGGGCTGTCTGTCCACTGTTCTCCTCTTTTTGGCCAGGGGGCACCCGTACACACTGCCGGGCACAGATAAGACAGGAGCCATTAGCCACTAGACCCAAACCTCCATCCCATTGGCTTAGTGGCCGCCGGCTGGCTAGGCAAATACAATACACGGGCTCTGATGTCTGTCTGTATCAGTGGGCCAGCACGCCGACCAGCAGGCAACTAGCAGATTAATACACATTTGTTAGAAAAACATTTGACGCACAACACAAGACAACGGTGCAATATTCTGCCGGTTTTGTCACTGCAGAAACACCTCATTTGTGCCACTACGGGCACACTATAGTTGAGAGAGCTTTCATCAGCCCATACTATTGACTTTTTCTGTAATTCCTGTCTACCACAGCGGCACCACGAAGAACAAAATGTAGAGAATTCTCGGATGAATCATAACAAACACGAAACGTTTTTGTAAGCGTCCGCGGTCAGACTCCGTTCCGGCGGCTGAATTGAAACGTGTAGCTGTAGAGGTTTGGTCACTTGGGAAATAGAATAATTATCAGGATAATTAATTGAATCTTGCTAAGGCACCCCAGATTGAAACTGTGTTCTCCCCGGAGCCCTTGGCAGTATGGGGACACAATTTAACGGGATAATCAGATAATCTGTGTATTTGCCCAGACTATTGATCACTGGAGCTTAATCCTTTTTCGCTCATCAAACCATCCAGGGTCAAAGGGCACTATATCTCTGTGTGCGCGTGTGTGGATGTGTGTTCGAGTGTGTGTGTGTGTGTGTGTGTGTGAGGCACCCTTCTACCGAATAACAGTTAGCCTTTTGCCTTCAATCGTCAAATGGCCCGGAAGGCAGAAATTATTCTAATGGTCGACTAAAAAGTAAAATGTTTAAGATAGTGGTTATGCTTGGGTTACGGATTCCGGGTTATGATTGAGGTATGGGTATAGACTAGAAACGATCACTAGCCCTGATCAAATGTCATCTCAGAGCACACGAGCTGTTCGAAATGCCAACCCTCCCCTCAGCATCGAGGCAACCAATCGTGTCATTTCTGCCTTTGGGGGCGAAACAGCCTCCAGACAGTGATTCAACAGGATAAACGTCGACCCGTCGTTTAAACAAACCACCCGGACGAGGCCTCAAAGTGACCGGCGCCACGGTGTGCCCTAGGTGCCGAGCGGAGAACCGCTTCACGCCGGTCGGTAGGAGAGTCAAACACGTTTCAGGTGTGCTCAGTCAGTGGCCGGTGAGCTGTGAAATGTCCCCGCTTCTCCTTCGCACCAGTCTGGAGTGTTTATGCCTCCTCACTCAACTCAGAACATGTCCTAATGTGAACGAATAGACCGCATTAGGCCACAGGAGCGGAGGAGTGAAATAATATCCGCTGTTATTAGAGCCGGCGGAGGCGTTCTGTGTTGGATGTCTCGGAGCGGATGTGGAAAGCTTTCGCTACTCGAGGTCGGAGTGGCGCCGCTAATACGTGAGACGTGTTCCTCAGACTGGTCGGGAAACGGGGGATATTTTTGGCTCGCTGCTCTCGTGTGCACGTTTCAGCGCCGTTCCCGTCGCTCGAGAATCATCCAGGAAACGAAGTCGGTCCCTCGCTGTCTCTCTACGTCTCGCCCTCGGTTCCGCGGACACAGAAACACGCGCCGCCGGGACGTCCAAAAAAACGTCCGGGGCGTCCATCACTCAGTCTGCGTCGACGGCGGACAGCCTCAATCTCGACCGGGACGCGGACGACTTAATGGCCTGACCCGTCACCCTCACCAGGGGCCCCCTTTTCATTAATCTAAACCCACACAGAAAATCATTCCCCCGTCTGACAGGCATCGCCGTCCCTCCCTCGGGGGAAGGGGGGGGGTTCAGGTATGAAGGGGGGTGGTGGAGTGCTGGGCACTGTGATCAATAGCGCTTGCGACTTTACATCTCGAAAGCACATTAAAATGCCACTCATCCTGGCCCATTCCAGAACACATCCAACTAAATCAACACGATATCACAGGTTTTCGTGAAATAGACACGATTTTTGTACCCCAAATTTGCACACGTAAAAGTTCGTTTTTTCGTGTCCTGGACACGATTACTTTTTTGTGTACAGGACACGTAATATTTAGGACTCCACGGAAAATCGTCACACACACACAAAAAAGCACACCAAACGTTTTTGGTCAACGACACGTTAAACAAATAAGTAAATCGAAATGTTCGGTATTGGTTAAGGTTAAGGTTAGGGCAAGAGTAAGAGTCAGGCTTTCGTTTAATATTTAGAGTAATAAAAAGAGTTATATTCCAGAAAGTTAAGTCCGTCGCGTTTACAATTCAAGCTACGCCCACTTCCTGGTTGAAATGCAAGTTGAGTCAACCAATCACGACACTTGCTTTCGACAGCTCAGGGAAATCATGTCCAGGACACGAAATAAATACTTTTTACGTGTGGATGTCACAAATCTCGGGTACAAAAATCGTGTCTATTTCACAAAATCTCATGATATCGTGTTGACTAAATCGAGGGCCGGTCCCTGCAGAATACGCAGGAGGGAGGGGCTTCCCTTTCATACCACCAATAGCCTGGCTGAGTTTTAGTAAAGAGGCGGTCCATTTAATGCCATTAGCCAATATGAAGGGGCCTTGTGTCTGTCCATCAAAGTGCCACGGCATCACTCGCTGAAAGGTTTTCACAAGTATTTTCCACGAATTTCTCTCACAAAACACAAGCTCGATGATACTGCTAACTGCACTGAAACATTAAAGCAAACATATTTCAAAATCAAAAGTCAAAATAAAATTGTTAGCACTCTGCTACTCTCGAGTTGTTGTAAGAGGTGACTACAGACGCACACACACACACACACACACACACACACACACACACACACACACACACACACACACACACACACACACACACACACACACACACACACACACACACACACACACACACACACACACACACGCGCCATCAACCCACATTGTTCAACCCTCTCACAGGAAGTCTGTGGTTGGATTTCAACCCTCTGGGCCAAGCTGCTGTGGTTCTAACCTCTCTGTGAGCGCCACAAATCACCTCCCGTAGAATTATTAAAGGGATTCTCACCAATTTTGTCAGAGAGCCCAAAAGAGTGAGATAAACTTGGGCGACACGTGTTTGTTTGCAGTATGAAGAAAGTCTGGTTTCTGCACAATTTTAGACACAAACTAGACATTTCACTATTCAGATGTGTATAATACATTTTATATTCACTCATCACATGTGACAACTGTTCTTGTATGTACCAGGGGGTCCGAACGAGGTCCCCGTGAATGTAAACGGAAATAAGCCTAATTCTGATGCTGCTGACAAGTACCGAAAGCATTTGTGAATTAGGGTGACAGAAAGGCATTTTCGGAGCTTCTCTTCTATGCAGCGCATCGTCAAATGATAGGAAATAAATGCATTAACTAGGGTGAAACGGGGGGTCAGTCAAATGACATTAAACACTGAAGAGGGCCCATCTGGTGTGGTGAATCTAGTTAGAGAGTCACACACACGTGTGTACGTGTGTGTGTGTGTGTGTGTGTGTGTGTGTGTGTGTGTGTGTGTGCGTGTGTGTGTGTGAGAGAGATCCCAGGCGGATGACAGTGAGCGTGTGTGAGAATGTGACAGTGTAGCACAGCGGCTTTATTAGCAGTCATATTTTAGCCTGTTCACAGCAGGAGGGCGGAGCTTTTGCCGGTTATTAGCGTCATGGGCTTTTTGTCTCCCTGCCACTGTGATGAGAATGCTGTGGCATACAGTATCCCGTCTCTTATATATATAATAATATAAATAAATAAATATATATCCTCCCTCTCTCTTTTCTCATTTCTCTCTGTTTTGCTCTCTAACGATTTCAGTCTCGCTTGTTCTTTCACACATTTTCTCGGTCTGTTTCTCTTCTCTCTCCCTCTTCTCTGTCTCCCTCCTCTGCAGAGAGGGAGAGAGAGATGGGGGGGGGCTGTTGGAGTAGTTCCTCGCACCTCGTGCTGTGCTCCTATCTTCTGGATCTATAGGTACGCGTGGCAGAGCGCCGTATCCATGGTGATATCCTCCAGAAACCCAACAGGGATTTGCCATCCTTGCAGACAGACGTGTAGCAAGCAAGGGGTTGGGAGTGTGGTTGTGGTGGTGGTGGTGGGGGGGGGGGGGGGGGGGTCTTGAAAGAAACGAGAAAGATTAAACGAAAGACTGGGAGGTACAGATACAGGAAGAAGGCAAAGGATATAGAGAGGGGAAGAGCGATAGGGAAAGAAAGCAAGAGGGGAACAGACTGAGAGAGAGAGAGAGAGAGAGAGAGAGAGAGGGAGAGAGAGAGAGAGAGGGAGAGAGAGAGAGAGAGAGAGAGAGAGAGGGAGAACTAAAGCTGTGTGACTCTGCAGGAGGCGATGCTCAGGCAGACAGTCACCAGTGATTTGGGCGTTTTCTGTGTGCTCTAATTGTGAATTTCACTCCGGATACTCCGACGCTGCTTTCAAACATTCCATGTCAACTGTTGTGTCGCCACTTAAATAGTCACGCGATTCCACACTGAATCAGAGCGCATACAATGTAAAAACTGGCGTAACATGAAACACCACTGGATGGATCGTATACACTGTCGTTACCGAGATATGTTGTGGAGCGTCAGTATCCTCACGTCTCTAATGGCGTTCAGTGTTGAGGGCTGCAGCGGGCGATGTAGACAGAAGTGAAACAGGGAGGAAACCAGCCACGGCACATGAACGCCAAGCTCCAGATAGCATCGCCAACAGACTGCCAGGACATTCCCAGACACAGCATATTATTCAACCACAGTCCCTGACCCTTACACCAGGCTTACCCCGTACCCCTCCACTTGCCCTACCCTCTCCAGTCTGTCAGTCAGCCAGTCTGTCTGTCAGTCTGTCAATCCAATTGAGTCATTAATCCTGGTATTTCCCCTGTTGCTATGGTAAGGTCCACCTCAAGACTGAATATAGTCATTGACTCAGACTCTATAGAAGAATTGGCCAGAATAGGAAATTCCCTTATAGGCACTGCTATCAATAAGTTAATGGCATTAATTCCAGACATACTATTGTAAGAAGTGGACAAATCAGGGCCGTAGCTTGACTCATGTATTGCAGCCATTTATCATTCCACAGCTACGTTCACTCCCGGGTTATCCAGGTAGAGGCATGGATCCTCTGCTCACCTAATTACTCCAATCAATCACTTCGATGTGGGCAGAGGAAAAAGCAGCAGCAGCAGCAGCGCCGGCGGCCATCTTGGATGAAGTTCCCCCGTCCGTGGTTAGCGACGCCGCGTTCTCTGACCATATGTGCGGCGTCACCGCGCTCACATCGGGTCTTAATCGACCAACAGAATAATGGAATTCACGCGTTTATGCATTTCCAGCACTGGCACTAACACGTGCGTGTGTTTTCTTTACGCCGCCTGACTTCGCTGATAGCTGCCGCTGTTAGCGTCCGGCCAGAGCCCGCTCAGTTCTGTCGGCCTGCTTGTTACCCCCGGCAGAGACGGTGGCGAGCTCCTGACAGTGACGTGATTTCAGTTGGCAGCTGAGCGGACGGACGGGCAGACTAGAGGGCCGGGGCTGGGAGGTGTGGGGGTAGCCAGGGTAGGGCCGGGGTGAAAGGTCAAGATGCGTCTGGCACAGAGAGGAGACGGAGGGCCGTAGGTGTCTGACTGGAGAGTGTGTGTGTGTGTGTAGAGGGGGGGGTGTACTCTACAGTACTCTACTCGACTGTGAGCTCACTACACACAATCTCCCCGTGCCTTTGATGTCTCCTGTGGGTGGGAACAGACGTGCAGCAGACACTGTCACAGTAGCGCCGCTAAATAAACGGGAGAAAACACAAAGGAGAATAAAGAAATGGCCGCGCAATGAATGAACGAGATTTACCGAGCCTTTTTTGAGACGCCGGGTTCCTAGTTGCGTTTGAAGGCGTCGGTGTACGTCGCTAGAGAGGTCGGGGGGTGTTTCGTCGACGGCGAAAATAACGAGCGCATTCCCGGCGCGGAAACCCGTGTTTTTCGGTAGACTAAAACCGAGGGGAGACGCCACGGTTCATAACGGTGGCAGTTAGAGGAAACAAAGAAAACAAAACAAGAGAAAAACATACATTAACCGAGATTAGAAACGTGCTAAATATTGAACCCTGCGAAACACGTCCCCAGAGCCGGTCCCCGGAGGAACGACCTCGCCTAAGCTGATTATTCACTTCTGTTCGTTCTGCCCCGGACTCGCGCCCCCCCCCCCCTCTACGGGAAAATAAAGCACCCAATTAAAAATGGAAATTTCTATTTCGGCGACAGATACTCAGCAGAGGGGGGTTGATGGCATGCTTTTTGGGAGGGAGGTGGTGCATTTTGATTAATGTGACCTTATCTGAGCGCGCACAAGGAGGCAGTGGGGTGTCGGAGCTGAAGGGGGGCACGCTTAGAGGGGCACACGGGGGGCACGCTTAGAGGGGCACAGGGGTCGGGTCTGCTAGTTCAAATCCCACAATCTCCTTTTCTTTCCAGCTGACCAGCTCTCCATCTCTCATCTCCATCTCTCCATCTCTCCATATCTCATCTCTCCATCTCTCCATATCTCATCTCTCCATCTCTCCATATCTCATCTCTCCATCTCTCCATCTCTCCATAACTCATCTCTCCATCTCTCCATATCTCATCTCTCCATATCTCATCTCTCCATCTCTCCATCTCTCCATCTCTCCATCTCTCCATCTCATCTCTCCATATCTCATCTCTCCATCTCTCCATCTCTCTATCTCTCCATTTCTCATCTCTCCATCTCTCCATATCTCATCTCTCCATATCTCATCTCTCCATCTCTCCATATCTCATCTCTCCATATCTCATCTCTCCATCTCCCCATATCTCATCTCTCCATATCTCCATCTCTCCATCTCTCCATATCTCATCTCTCCATCTCTCCATATCTCATCTCTCCATATCTCATCTCTCCATATCTCATCTCTCCATCTCTCCATATCTCATCTCTCCATCTCTCCATATCTCATCTCTCCATATCTCATCTCTCCATCTCTCCATCTCTCCATATCTCATCTCTCCATCTCTCCATCTCTCCATATCTCATCTCTCCATCTCTCCATCTCTCCATCTCTCCATCTCTCCATCTCTCCATATCTCCATCTCTCCATCTCTCCATATCTCATCTCTCCATCTCTCCATATCTCATCTCTCCATATCTCATCTCTCCATATCTCATCTCTCCATCTCTCCATATCTCATCTCTCCATCTCTCCATATCTCATCTCTCCATCTCTCCATCTCTCCATCTCTCCATATCTCATCTCTCCATCTCTCCATCTCTCCATCTCTCCATCTCTCCATTTCTCCATCTCTCCTGCCGTCTCTCCCTTGCTCCTTCTTGCGCCGTCTCTCTCTGCCAGGCTACTAGGTGCAGTATTCCTGTGTCGCCCCATCACTACCTGGCTCCATTCCAATGCTTTTAGTGAGTGCTATCTGTCAAGGCATGAATAATACAGCCCCAAGGCTGGCGGAAGGCTGGTGGAATCCAAATGAGCCATACATCAGGAAGGAAGCACTCGACTTTAGCTCCAGAACACGCTCCACCAAGACAGGCAATTACTCAGACCCAGCTGCAGCCATGGCAATCACTAGCAAAACCCTAACACTAGTATACCCCACCACCCCACCGCCCCACCACCCTTCACCCCAACATCACCCTGCTCATCATCACCCCGAAACCCGCATCAGATCCTCTCCACTGATATCCAGCCAGATGCACAGTGAGTTCACACGGTACACACACACACACACACACACATGCACACACACACACACACATACAGTATAGACACACACACACAGCATATACATACAATCTATACACACACATACGGTAAATACACACATACAGTTTTTACACACTCATAAACAATCTATACACACAAAGTCTATACAAACGCATACACTGTAGACACAGTCTACACACACACCTACAGATACTATACACACATACAGTACAGTAACACACCCACAGCCTATACATTTGTGAATAAAGTTCACATTTGACATGGAACAGTCAGGTAGCAGGTTTCTGACTGGGATGTCTGGCATGGAACAGCTGTTGATTAAAGCAACAGGAGTTTCATACACTGTAGAAATGGATAAACTAGAGCGTATCAGTAGATTCCAGTTGTAGAATGGGAGGGTAGTGCCTGACAGCATTACACAAGCATTACACAGATTGGGACGGCGAAATATGACCCAGAGACCCAAACCAGACATGTTAACTTGAGCTGGGACTCACAACATACCATCGCCAAGGAACGTTTTATGTCACGTTACTGAATCATTCACAAGGTCCACATGTCACGCTGCATTCATCACCAGTAACCATAACGACATATCATATATATATATATATGGTAAAATCTAAACAGTTCGAACGAAGGCATGGGTGTGTAAGGGTGTTAACCACAACCATCCATCATTGGCCAATCATCCGTTAGCTTAGCGTGGGTCGTAATCACAGAGTGCTAGGCAACGGCACATCTCCCAGGTAGCAGTCGTCGCGGAGGCATGGAGGAGGAGGGAGAGTCATTTCAGTTTGCACTTTGCATTAAGCCTCTTCAAAACGTGGATGACGTGTAGGTGGGCTGTCCTGTAATAACGGATGATGTGTAGGTGGGCTGTCATATAATAAGGGATGAGGTGTAGGTGGGCTGTCATATAATAAGGGATGATATGTAGGTGGGCTGTCATATAATAAGGGATGATGTGTAGGTGGGCTGTCATATAATAAGGGATGATGTGTAGGTGGGCTGTCATATAATATGGGATGATATGTAGGTGGGCTGTCATATAATATGGGATGAGGTGTAGGTGGGCTGTCATATAATAAGGGATGATGTGTAGGTGGGCTGTCATATAATAAGGGATGATGTGTAGGTGGGCTGTCATATAATAAGGGATGAGGTGTAGGTGGGCTGTCATATAATAAGGGATGATGTGTAGGTGGGCTGTCATATAATAAGAGATGATGTGTAGGTGGGCTGTCATATAACAAGGGATGATGTGTAGGTGGGCTGTCATATAATACGGGATGATGTGTAGGTGGGCTGTCATATAATAAGGGATGATGTGTAGGTGGGCTGTCATATAATACGGGATGATGTGTAGGTGGGCTGTCATATAATTAGGGATGATGTGTAGGTGGGCTGTCATATAATAAGGGATGATGTGTAGGTGGGCTGTCATATAATAAGGGATGAGGTGTAGGTGGGCTGTCATATAATAAGGGATGATGTGTAGGTGGGCTGTCATATAATAAGGGATGATGTGTAGGTGGGCTGTCATATAATATGG
Source organism: Dallia pectoralis (assembly GCA_029465975.1). Taxonomy (NCBI): domain Eukaryota; kingdom Metazoa; phylum Chordata; class Actinopteri; order Esociformes; family Umbridae; genus Dallia; species Dallia pectoralis. The sequence goes on along the minus strand of CM055757.1, from coordinate 6,522,723 downwards.
GATGAGGTGTAGGTGGGCTGTCATATAATAAGGGATGATGTGTAGGTGGGCTGTCATATAATAAGGGATGATGTGTAGGTGGGCTGTCATATAATAAGGGATGAGGTGTAGGTGGGCTGTCATATAATAAGGGATGGTGTGTAGGTGGGCTGTCATATAATACGGGATGATGTGTAGGTGGGCTGTCATATAATAAGGGATGATGTGTAGGTGGGCTGTCATATAATAAGGGATGAGGTGTAGGTGGGCTGTCATATAATAAGGGATGATGTGTAGGTGGGCTGTCATAAAATAAGGGATGATGTGTAGGTGGGCTGTCATATAATAAGGGATGATGTGTAGGTGGGCTGTCATATAATAAGGGATGATGTGTAGGTGGGCTGTCATATAATAAGGGATGATGTGTAGGTGGGCTGTCATATAATTAGGGATGATGTGTAGGTGGGCTGTCATATAATAAGGGATGATGTGTAGGTGGGCTGTCATATAATTAGGGATGATGTGTAGGTGGGCTGTCATATAATTAGGGATGATGTGTAGTTGGGCTGTCATATAATTAGGGATGATGTGTAGGTGGGCTGTCATATAATTAGGGATGATGTGTAGGTGGGCTGTCATATAATAAGGGATGATGTGTAGGTGGGCTGTCATATAATTAGGGATGATGTGTAGGTGGGCTGTCATATAATTAGGGATGATGTGTAGGTGGGCTGTCATATAATTAGGGATGATGTGTAGGTGGGCTGTCATATAATAAGGGATGATGTGTAGGTGGGCTGTCATATAATAAGGGATGACGTGTAGGTGGGCTGTCATATAATAAGGGATGAGGTGTAGGTGGGCTGTCATATAATAAGGGATGATGTGTAGGTGGGCTGTCATATAATAAGGGATGAGGTGTAGGTGGGCTGTCATATAATACGGGATGATGTGTAGGTGGGCTGTCATATAATAAGGGATGATGTGTAGGTGGGCTGTCATATAATAAGGGATGACGTGTAGGTGGGCTGCCATATTATAAGGGATGACGTGTAGTTGGGCTGCCATATTATAAGGGATGACGTGTAGTTGGGCTGTCATATAATTAGGGATGATGTGTAGTTGGGCTGTCATATAATTAGGGATGATGTGTAGTTGGGCTGTCATATAATTAGGGATGATGTGTAGGTGGGCTGTCATATAATTAGGGATGATGTGTAGTTGGGCTGTCATATAATTAGGGATGATGTGTAGTTGGGCTGTCATATAATTAGGGATGATGTGTAGTTGGGCTGTCATATAATTAGGGATGATGTGTAGGTGGGCTGTCATATAATTAGGGATGATGTGTAGTTGGGCTGTCATATAATTAGGGATGATGTGTAGTTGGGCTGTCATATAATTAGGGATGATGTGTAGTTGGGCTGTCATATAATTAGGGATGATGTGTAGGTGGGCTGTCATATAATTAGGGATGATGTGTAGTTGGGCTGTCATATAATTAGGGATGATGTGTAGTTGGGCTGTCATATAATTAGGGATGATGTGTAGGTGGGCTGTCATATAATTAGGGATGATGTGTAGTTGGGCTGTCATATAATTAGGGATGATGTGTAGTTGGGCTGTCATATAATTAGGGATGATGTGTAGTTGGGCTGTCATATAATTAGGGATGATGTGTAGGTGGGCTGTCATATAATTAGGGGCAGTAGATGTGATCTACAGTGTCCTATAAACAAATAATAACTCCGGTCTTTCGATTGTCTCCTCGGCTGCCGTAAATAATTCACTCTTCACAGATTTACACATCATTCATTTATGGGGCTCCTTGTGCAGCCCAGCAACTAAATGCCACCTGAAAATCCCTGTCAGGAAGAGTTCCCTGTGTGGTTCTGTACGTGTTGTGTTTCATGTGTGCCTCAGAAAGTCGTCTCAGAAGTCTGAATGTGGCCGATTTCTACATTGGATGTGTGGAGTTGGTGGGATTTCCGTGAAATGCAGATAGTACATGTGTCTGGAAGTATCCTGACAATATTGAGCTGTCAACTACCATCATTTAGAGACAACTTTGACAGTGATTCTCCTAAACTGCAGTTCTCCTGCCATCTCCCCTGCAGATTGTCTCGCTGTATAGCCTGGGAGGTATCACAAACCGAGGCTCCAGAGGCAAGTAACAGCCCTTTGTTATCTCCTTCCTCTCAGTAATTGGGGTTTATAGGTTCCGTCACCCCGTTTCTACAGGGTACAGAAAACAGCCTGGACAAACTTGGAGCTTTTTGTCTGACCTAATGACACCACAGGGAACTGAACCAAATCTACAACACCTCCACCCAGTCACTTCTGAGCGAAGGAGAGAGACACCGTTGGTATCAAGAGGTTCAGTTGCGTATGTGGTGCGGCGACCACCATTTATCGATTGCTGACATTTGTGTGTATTTGTGTGTGTGTTGGTGGAGACCCAGGACCCGAGCTGTGGGCTCTCTCTTGTGACGGGCCTCTCACAGGCTTAGCTTCTCGACATCATCTGGTCCTCTGGGACACTTCAGACCTCTTGTTATTGGAGGACCTTGGAATCGGAGGGGCAGACAGAGACTCTCAAGGGGCCAGTGAGGGAATGTGTGTTAATGCGTGTTAATGTGTGCTAATGTGTGTTTATGCGTGTTAATGTGTGCTTATGTGTGTTTATGTGTGTTTAGGTGTGTTTATGCGTGTGAAATTAGTCATTTTTGTGATGTGACTAAAATAATGTGTGTGTGTTATTTGGATGTAGATACTGCTGATTGATACACTGTTTACAGTACAATAGTTAAATAATACATTCACCCTAAAGCAAATTGTCAGAACTCCTTCTGAAGCCATTCTACGGCCACCTGCGGGGAGGCTTCGGCGTTTGTCTTCTCCGGTCTTCTAGCTGCAATCCTCTCCGTCCCCCCATCAAATCTGCCGTCTCTATGCGACCTACACACCCCCAGGTACACACCCCCAGGTACACACCCCCAGGTACCCACCCCCAGGTACACACCCCCAGGACATTGAGGCAAGCAGCAAACTTCGAGACTGATGCCTCTCTCTGGAAATTGACTTTTACGAACTAATTTACACTTCAGCTAACATATAAATCTTCAGTTGTATTATTGAGATGCAGAAGGCTAACAAGTTCTTGATTTATAGATACGTATATTTAATATATATTGATGATCGGCAAAAATGCAAGTTAAAGTAGTTACACAGTATTTATAACGAAACATGAATAAAATGACTTGAGTTGGATTGATGCCTCCCGAACCTTTCTAGTAAATGTTTTATTTATTAATTCACTTAAATACAAATGTTTAACTTAACTCAATATTTTTTTCAGTTTTTAAACAGCCATATTATTCTCTTTTCGAAAGAAAAAGTAACAGCTTTCAATTGGTTAAATTCCTTTCTAGTAAATGTTTTATTTATTAATTCACTTAAATACAAATGTTTAACTTAACTCAATATTTTTTTCAGTTTTTAAACAGCCATATTATTCTCTTTTCGATTTCCCCTCCAGCTGTTCCTTGGGTCCTTTGTGTAGAAAAAAGTAACAGATTTTCTTTCACTATACCTGGTTAAATAGTGAATGAAACATCTATAAGAGGCTTCCATAAAATCTTTTTCACTCTGTTTTACATGATCAGGAGTTCATTTATTTTTTAGAGTGTTATTTTGGCATACTTCACTCTAGAAATAACTGAGCCCAAGTATAATTTTATAAATCAAATCCCTTTCAATAAATCTGGACCTAATATTTTGTGTTTCTAGGAAGAAAGGAATGTGACGGTCTGGCTACGTTTCTGCGTGCCACATTTTGAAGCACATTTCTCTGCAATGTCAGTTTTTTGTTTCGGTTTCTCCACTAATCTCGTCACAGCATCCTGTAAACATCAAACCGTGCACCTCCTCGCCTAATGAGATGTTTGGATATTTCTGGCCACAGGTTGCAAAAGTTGCGGTGTCTAGCCAAAACCGGGCCCCCAGAACCTGTGTGCTGTGTCATTTATGCGTCTTATGTCATCCAAAACCACTTGCATTTAAAATAGTAGTTTCATGGCTAACTAAGTTAGAGACTGATGAGCCGAAACATTATGACCACTCAGAGGCGAAGCAAATAACGTTGATTATCTCCCGAAAAGGGTACATGTATGGTCTGGGTAGATTAGATGGTACGTGAACAATCAGTACCGACCGAAAGACCGACCGAAAGACCGACGGAAGACTGATGGAAGACCGACGGAAGACCGACCGGAGGTCGGACTGCATCAGGCAGGCGATCATAATGTTTCTTAATGATTAACAAGAAACAACTTGAACAATGGAAAAGCACGCACTGCTAGAATTGTCTGGGGATTAGGGTTTGTCTATGGAGGCAAGGCCCCCTGAATATGCCATAATGTTGCCTAGGGCCTCCAAGTGTCTGCGGGCGGCGCTGGGAGAAACATACTGTGAGCTTGATGAAATGCTAATAGTGACTGATTAGGACTCTGCGTACCTCATGATTTCATGCTGGGTCTCATCACTGCATGAAATCTTTGTGGGTGAGATTGTACCTGTGTGTGTGTGTGTCCTCTCATCATCCGTGTTCTCGATGGACCCACGCAGGTCACCCCCTGCCTCTCATCTCACATCCATTCTTCATTCATCAGCCTCCCCTCTTTCCCTCTGAGCCAGAGGTCCTTCCTGAGGTGTAATTTAGCTGCCACCGCTCAGTCATTTCCAGCCTTGGCCCATAGGGGCGTGTCCACCCTGGACACAACAGACGCTTCCCGTCAATCAACCTTTGAAGCCAGTGAACTGTATTTACAGTGAGAGTAATTCCGTATTAAGCATGTCCAGCGTAGGCTTGTTGTACTGCTCTGCACTAAAGCCTTGACCAGATCTCAGCGTCTTCTGTTTCTTTTCCTCCGACAATTAGTTCATATGTGACGATCTGTCACAAAAGCCCAATTAGAGGAATTAAAGAGACAGTACACATTGCATACGTGCAGACATTGGACCAAATCTACACAGTAACAGTAGGACTTTCTTAGAGTTAGCTGTAGTATGATTTGAATTAAATCCCTGGAGACCACGTTGACAGTATATTACTGCCTGGTCGAGTAAAACGCCTGGTAGAGTAAAAAAACGCCTGGTCGAGTAAAACGCCTGGTCCAGTAAAACGCCTGGTCGAAAACACCTGGTCGAGTAAAACGCCTGGTAGAGTAAAACACCTGGTCCAGTAAAACGCCTGGTAAAACACCTGGTCCAGTAAAACGCCTGGTAGAGTAAAACACCTGGTCCAGTAAAACGCCTGGTCGAGTTAAATGCCTGGCCGAAAATAACTATAACCTTTGGCCTGGCGATTGCACTACGCCCTTAACTAAGACCCAAAGTTCTATTGGTATCACATTATTACACAAACAACAATGACCTCTGTACGATCCGAGTCCTGATCCGCCAGTTATAATGACCACTGAATTCCATTTGAATCCCATTCATTTAGTTCACATAATGCAGGCTACAACCGTAAACCCGGGCTTACGGAGATTGCACCGGCTCCGGTCTGCCAGAGTGTTTGAACAGCCTTGTGTTATGGTATTTCTGGTTCCGCAGTCTGCATTGAAATGCTGCATTGAATGGCAGCACGGCTAGACCGGAGTGGCGGATATCTCTGGCCCGCCGTTACAGAGAGCAGAGAAAAGGGACTAATTAACATATTAATGATCCCACCTTCTTGGAGCTTCTGACGAACAGTCCGAACACTTTGATGAGTATGCAAATGAGCACGGCACAATCTGAAGGAGAAATTAGCTGCTGGAGATGGCCGAGCGAGAGAGAGAGAGAGAGAGAGAGACAGAGAGACAGAAGGGGGTGGGGGGGTGAGAAAGTGGGAGGTGGGGAGGAAGAGAGAGCGATAAGCGAAAATAAGGGAAGAGAGAGATAGAGTCGTTGGAGAGCGAAGAAAACTAAGTGAGTGAGAGAGAGAGAAAGAGAGAAAGGGAGGGAGAGAGAGAGTGAGAGTGAGAGGGAGGGAGGGGTGTGAGAAATCAAAGTGAAGAGAACAAGTGAATGAGAGCCCGCGAGAGAACGGAAGACAGAACAGTGAGAGCGTAAGAAAGGAAGTGAGGGAGAGAGAGGGAGAGAGAGAGAGAGAGGGAGGGAGGGAGGGGTGTGAGAAATCAAAGTGAAGAGATCAAGCGAATGAGAGCCCGCGAGAGAACGGAAGACAGAACAGTGAGAGCGTAAGAAAGGAAGTGAGGGAGAGAGAGAGAGAGAGAGAGGGAGAGAGAGAGAGGGAGAGAGAGAGAGAGAGAGGGAGGGAGGGAGGGAGGGAGGGAGGGAGGAGGGGTGTGAGAAATCAAAGTGAAAAGAACAAGCGAATGAGAGCCCGCGAGAGAACGGAAGACAGAACAGTGAGAGCGTAAGAAAGGAAGTGAGGGAGAGAGGAAGGCAGAGAGATGGAGAGAGAAACGAGGGTAGGAGCGTTTGAGGCAGCCTTGGCTCGAGGGGGTGATGGATGGAGCCTCTAATTGTTTGTTTTATTTGTCTTTAATTATCTTCCTGAGCCGAGCACTGGCTGGTGGGCTGGACCTGTCACAGAGAGAGGAGGACCGTTTGCTTGAAATTCTTATTGAACGGAGGATGTTTGGGAGGGAGGAAGAGCCGGGTGGAAAAATACTGCATGGTAATACCACCTCCTCTCTTTCTCTCTCTCTCTCTCTCTCTCTCTCTCTCTCTCTCTCATAAAGATCAATAAGGCAGAGGGCGCAGCTGTCGATCAACCATACATTGACATCCAAGATGGCGACCAGACCTACGCCACGCTCTGAGGGCTGTCGGTGTGAAAATGACTGCATCCAGACACGGCCGAGTAATTATAAAACAGACAGATTTCACTCACAGTCTCACTGGAGATCCTGGCACGTGACCCTGGTGGGAGATTTCTGTGGGAAAGCTGGGGTGTGAATGTGTGTGTGACTCACGGAGGCGACTACAGTCAGGATTCACCAACATGACGCTAAATAATTAAAATGCTTCATTAGCTGGATCAGCTCCGACACAGCTCTGACACAGCCTTGACACAGCCCTGACACAGCTCCGACACAGCTCTAACACAGCCCTGACACAGCACGGACACAGCCCTGACACAGCTCCGACACAGCTCTAACACAGCCCTGACACAGCACGGACACAGCCCTGACACAGCCCTGACACAGCTCCGACACAGCTCTAACACAGCCCTGACACAGCACGGACACAGCCCTGACACAGCTCCGACTCAGCTCTAACACAGCCCTGACACAGCACGGACACAGCCCTGACACAGCTCCGACACAGCTCTAACAGCTCTAACACAGCTCTGACACAGCCTTGACACAGCCCTGACACAGCTCCGACACAGCTCCGACACAGCTCTAACACAGCCCTGACACAGCACGGATACAGCCCTGACACAGCTCCGACACAGCTCCGACACAGCCCTGACACAATTCTGACACAGCTAAAGCCTGCACTAAAACAACACCTCTAATTTAATTGACCAGCCTAGAGGGGAGACATGCGTTTTATAGCGGGTAAAGTAAGAACAGCCACAGACACTGAAAGACGAACAGTTCTATCTGGGAAAGTACGGTCTTACAATACTGATCAGTTATATAAGCGGCAGGACCTGTCTGAATCTATCCGTTGTCTGCGGCATGAGATCCTAATGACACATTAACGCCACAACCTCGTCACGATCATACAAAACCCAACCGGGCTCGTCCTGCGTAAGCTTCGGGCCCGACTCCCCAGGGAGAACCACGCGGCCCCGGGCTGCGGAACGGGACCTTTCTGCACCACATGGCTGCCTGCCTCTAATTGGGCCTCAATAGGGGGAGGCTGAGATGGAACCAGAACAGCAGCCCAGGGAAGCAAGGGGGAAGGTGATAAGCGTGACGCCACCCTGATGACGCGGCCTTACCACCTTCCCAAACGGTCAGGCGTCGCCTTTCCTCCTGGCGTTTGACACCTCCCCATGTGTCATCTGACACATGCATGAGTCCGTTCCATGGGTTTCTCCACGTTACAACACACACACACCACATGTTTTGACAATTAGGAGTCCGGAGTAGCTTGTTCCAGTCACGTAAGACGGCGGCCCTCTTTGTTTGACTCAGAAAAGCGGATTATTTCCCAACACGCCTGTTATTTTTCAGAACAAAGTGGAGAACATAGAACACCGGGGGTGACCAGGAAAAAAACATAGATCATTCCATTTAGAGTGCTTGTTAATAAAGTGGTGTGGACACCAGAACACGTAGTCCGCACATTCCCACTGTCAATAGGCAAAGGAACCGGGACTGGGGATACGCATATTTGTGAGGAACCTGTCCGTTAGAACTTAACAGGGCAGAAAAATATGGAACGGAAAGACATGTTGATACGCTATCAACCGAGCATTAACATGCGGGTAACAGTACAGAGATTAGGAGTGAGGGGACGTAGACGTACCTTCGATGTCTTGCATATTTCCCGCTGACATGTCCACTCCCGTCACAGCCCTGTGTTGGGCAGCTGAAACGGAGAGACGTGTACGGTGAGAACGGACAACTCAACGGTCTCCCTCCGTCATTTATCTACACGTAGGCCGTTATTTAAACGCATTTAATGTTCACAGTACATGACTAAATGTATACCTTTCGCTAAAACAAACACTGAAGTCCTGTACACTATCATATAATCCCAGAGCATCTAGGCAAAGTCAAGTGTGTTTATCCTGACGACTGGCAGCCTTGAGGAGCAAGGCAATCGACCCAGATTATCGGCATTATGGACGCATTGGCCTGCAGAAAGACTGGTCATCGATCTGCTGATTAATTACAATTTGCAGGCAGTGCTAGAGAAAGGAGAGACGGAATACAGAACCGACGGATAGAAAGAGACAGGGCAGAAGATGAAGAAGAAGATAGAACAGTGGGATGGAGAGTAGATAGAAGAGTGGGATATAGAGTAGATAGAAGAGTGGGATATAGAGTAGATAGAAGAGTGGGATATAGAGTAGATAGAACAGTGGGATATAGAGTAGACAGAACAGCAGGATATAGAGTAGATAGAACAGTGGGGTATAGAGTAGATAGAACAGTGGGGTATAGAGTAGATAGAACAGTGGGATATAGAGTAGATAGAACAGTGGGATATAGAGTAGATAGAAGAGTGGGATATAGAGTAGATAGAAGAGTGGGATATAGAGTAGATAGAACAGTGGGATATAGAGTAGATAGAAGAGTGGGTAATAGAGTAGATAGAACAGTGGGATATAGAGTAGATAGAACAGTGGGATATAGAGTAGATAGAACAGTGGGATATAGAATAGATAGAACAGTGGGATATAGAGTAGATAGAACAATGGGATATAGAGTAGATAGAACAGTGGGATATAGAGTAGATAGAACAGTGGGGTATAGAGTAGATAGAACAGTGGGATATAGAGTAGATAGAACAGTGGGATACAGAGTAGATAGAACAGTAGGATATAGAGTAGATAGAACAGTGGGATATAGAGTAGATAGAACAGTGGGATATAGAGTAGATAGAAGAGTGGGATATAGAGTAGATAGAACAGTGGGATATAGAGTAGATAGAACAGTGGGATGTAGAGTAGATAGAACAGTAGGATATAGAGTAGATAGAAGAGTGGGATATAGAGTAGATAGAAGAGTGGGATATAGAGTAGATAGAACAGTGGGATATAGAGTAGATAGAAGAGTGGGTAATAGAGTAGATAGAACAGTGGGATATAGAGTAGATAGAACAGTGGGATATAGAGTAGATAGAACAGTGGGATATAGAATAGATAGAACAGTGGGATATAGAGTAGATAGAACAATGGGATATAGAGTAGATAGAACAGTGGGATATAGAGTAGATAGAACAGTGGGGTATAGAGTAGATAGAACAGTGGGATATAGAGTAGATAGAACAGTGGGATACAGAGTAGATAGAACAGTGGGATATAGAGTAGATAGAACAGTGGGATATAGAGTAGATAGAACAGTGGGGTATAGAGTAGATAGAACAGTGGGGTATAGAGTAGATAGAAGAGTGGGATATAGAGTAGATAGAACAGTGGGATATAGAGTAGATAGAAGAGTGGGTAATAGAGTAGATAGAACAGTGGGATATAGAGTAGATAGAACAGTGGGATATAGAGTAGATAGAACAGTGGGATATAGAATAGATAGAACAGTGGGATATAGAGTAGATAGAACAATGGGATATAGAGTAGATAGAACAGTGGGATATAGAGTAGATAGAACAGTGGGGTATAGAGTAGATAGAACAGTGGGATATAGAGTAGATAGAACAGTGGGGTATAGAGTAGATAGAACAGTAGGATATAGAGTAGATAGAACAGTGGGATATAGAGTAGATAGAAGAGTGGGATATAGAGTAGATAGAACAGTGGGATATAGAGTAGATAGAACAGTGGGATGTAGAGTAGATAGAACAGTAGGATATAGAGTAGATAGAACAGTGGGATATAGAGTAGATAGAAGAGTGGGATATAGAGTAGATAGAACAGTGGGATATAGAGTAGATAGAAGAGTGGGTAATAGAGTAGATAGAACAGTGGGATATAGAGTAGATAGAACAGTGGGATATAGAGTAGATAGAACAGTGGGATATAGAATAGATAGAACAGTGGGATATAGAGTAGATAGAACAATGGGATATAGAGTAGATAGAACAGTGGGATATAGAGTAGATAGAACAGTGGGGTATAGAGTAGATAGAACAGTGGGATATAGAGTAGATAGAACAGTGGGATACAGAGTAGATAGAACAGTGGGATATAGAGTAGATAGAACAGTGGGATATAGAGTAGATAGAACAGTGGGGTATAGAGTAGATAGAACAGTGGGGTATAGAGTAGATAGAAGAGTGGGATATAGAGTAGATAGAACAGTGGGATATAGAGTAGATAGAAGAGTGGGTAATAGAGTAGATAGAACAGTGGGATATAGAGTAGATAGAACAGTGGGATATAGAGTAGATAGAACAGTGGGATATAGAATAGATAGAACAGTGGGATATAGAGTAGATAGAACAATGGGATATAGAGTAGATAGAACAGTGGGATATAGAGTAGATAGAACAGTGGGGTATAGAGTAGATAGAACAGTGGGATATAGAGTAGATAGAACAGTGGGATACAGAGTAGATAGAACAGTAGGATATAGAGTAGATAGAACAGTGGGATATAGAGTAGATAGAACAGTGGGATATAGAGTAGATAGAAGAGTGGGATATAGAGTAGATGGAACAGTGGGATGGAGAATGAAAAAGGGCTAAAGAACACTAGAAATAGTGATAAGGGTGTCAGACTGTGACTGTAGAAAGCTAAAAGACTATAGACTATATGTGTCCAGGAGGAATCGTTTTATTTATACTGCTGGCCCAGTATGCAATCTCTGTAGAAACCTTCTCCTAATCTTTGAAGGACAAAATGAAATCTATTGATGATTTAAAAGATAGCTAAGACTACTTAAACCCAATAATGATGTACTGTACATTTGAACCAATTTTAGATTTAAAAAAATTTAAAGAAAGTTTACCCAAATAACATATAGGTTATCTTAACTTATATGTATGGTGTATAGATACAATTTGTCTGCAATCCGTGCTTTGGTCTGGTGTCTTCGGCACAGTTACAAATGCTAACATTTTAGGATTACAAAAAATCCCATCAAGTGCGTCAGTTTATATATTTAGTCTTCACAATCGATGTCATACATGTTACTTGATCTGAACGTGATCCGAGAAAAAAAAGCGTACTTCGGAACCATGTTTTGCATGCATGACCTGGATGGGATTTTACCACAGTGCTAAAACGTGAGCAATTGAAAACCCCAAGCATGTGTCGCACTTATTCCACCAGAGACTGCTTAAGATGTAGACAAACCGATGAGTAAATGACGAATTTGTGTCGACGCCTTTGACGCAGGGCCAGCTAATCGACACAGGGGACAGCCAATGAGCTAGCCAGCTGATCCCGTCAATATGTTTTATGGTCTGGCTCGTGTAATACAATCTACTTAGCAGGAAAACACACAGCACGGGTCAATTCAGGATAATCCCCGCCCCCCACACACTTTATTGACAGGTCAAGCCAGAGCCTGGTTAGAGTGGAGGGTTGCGCTAGGTTTTAGTAAGTTAGATCTGACGTGGACTTTTAGTGGACTTTTAATGATTTACTGTCGATATGTTTGAAAAAGACAAGGAAGAAAGATGAACAAATTAAAGTAGAAAGATTGTGACAGGAAAATACCTGAAATATGGTAAAGATAGTGATTTGATTGAGCGCTCTAAAATCTGATTAAGAATATATACTCATGAGCCAAAACCTCATGCCTAATATTCTGTTGGTCCCATGCGAGCAGTCAAAACAGCGCCGACCCGCTGAGACATGGACTCTACAAGATCACCTCAAGGTGTCCAGTGGTATCTGGGCACCAAGACATTAGCAGCTGATCCCAGAAGGTGTCCTTTGGTATCTGGGCACCAAGACATTAGCAGCTGATCCCAGAAGGTGTCCTGTGGTATCTGGCACCAAGACATTAGCAGCAGATCCTTCAAGTCCTGTAAGTTGTGAGGTGGAACCGTCATGGATCGGACTTGTTGGTCCAGCACATCCTACTGATACTCAATTGGATTTAGATGTGGGGAATTTGAGGCAAGGGCCACGTCTCTGGCATCAGGGAATGGAATAACTATGTAGGGGGGCACCACACGAATGCCCAGACACAGACTTTATCAGAGAATCACAAGCCTTCTCGTTTCAGAGATGCACTGACCTAGTCAGTAACATAACAGTTCTTGTCAAAGCTGCTGACTGCATTACTCTGGGTACAGATTATTGTTTACTAGTCCTTGTTAGGAGACGATCAACGTTGTTTGCTTCACCTGTGAGTGGTCATAATGTTTTGGCTCATTCATTCTTTAAACACCATGGCGTTTCCGTCAAGTTGGGATACTGTGCGAATATTGCAACTTACACTTCCCATGAAAGCTAAGCGTCAAGTAAATTTCTGACAAAATTCAATGGGCTTCCACTACTTTCTCATTTAGCAATTTCGACACGAACAATGTTTAGTTAAAATGTTACATAATAAAATATTACGGATAATGACATAAACGAGTCAGCCAAATGACCAGCCTGTCCCAAATACGACCCTCAATATCTATTGGAAAAGAGTACATCAAGTTCACCCAGCGTATCGTTTCAACCCCCCTGTGGAGTTCAACACGCAACATATCATCACCCAACTCCCAGTTCGCTTCAAGAAGACGGGTATTTTATCAATATTTGCTCATAAAAGCCCGTTCACAGACACCAGAAAAAAAGTCTCGCAGTTTCAAACAAATTGCCTGTCGACATTCATTAAACGTTACCAGCGCATCCGGTTTCGATCGGCCCGGTCGTGTTTCGTGCGTCATATAATTCCTCTGCATGTGAAGGTTGCATGGGAATGTGGTTGGAGATGAACGGAGAAGAACAGAGTGAACGCACCAGGAGGCAGCATGCAGTGTGAATGGCATCCCTACTGTGTACAAATGGGATTATTGTGGTGGTCTCTCACCGCACTGAGCCGACCGCAGCCATGACCACAGCCGTGACCAGAGCTGTGACCAGAGCCATGACCACAGCCGTGACCAGAGCTGTGACCAGAGCCATGACCACAGCCGTGACTGCAGCTGTGACCAGAGCCATGACCACAGCCGTGACCAGAGCTGTGACCAGAGCCATGACCACAGCCGTGACCAGAGCCATATGACCACAGCCATGACCGCAGCTGTGACCGCAGCTGTGACCAGAGCCATGACCACAGCCGTGACCAGAGCTGTGACCAGAGCCATGACCACAGCCGTGACCAGAGCCATATGACCACAGCCATGACCGCAGCTGTGACCGCAGCTGTGACCAGAGCCATGACCACAGCCCTGACCAGAGCTGTGACCAGAGCCATGACCACAGCCGTGACTGCAGCTGTGACCAGAGCCATGACCACAGCCGTGACCAGAGCTGTGACCAGAGCCATGACCACAGCCGTGACCAGAGCCATATGACCACAGCCATGACCGCAGCTGTGACCGCAGCTGGGACCAGAGCCATGACAACAGCCGTGATCGCAGCTGGGGCCAGAGCCATGACCGCAGCCGTGACCGCAGCCGTGACCACAGCCAGGGTGGGGCTACACCACCTTCTCTTCAGCCTTTCACTCACTCACAAGAGGGAAAAAGAAAAGGCAGAGGCATGGTGACATGTTTAATCCAAAATACTGACCTGAACAGCTCTGGTATCGCTGGTTCCACAGGAACTGACACATTCGAACAGAGAGAGGGAGAGGAGGAGGGGGTGAGCGGATGTCACAGGAAAAGAATAATCACAACACACATGTGTATTTTAAAAGGACACTTTCGCCCAGATAAAAAAACATTACAAAACAATTCCAGTGGATTTCAGGTGTGGCACAATTATATTTAGTATTACATATGTAGAAAACTGTGAAGAATTGAGGTGTCTGGTATGAGATGGCTCGGGAGGTGAGAGGCAGGAAGAACGGAGGAATTGAGTAATGACAAGTGTTATAATTTGGGATGTGTTTTAAGACAGCACAGTGTGTGCGTGTGTGTGTGTTTACAGGTGTGTGTGTGAGCAGGTGTGTCTGTGCGGGCGGGGGGTTGACACAAGATCACCCTGACTGGTGCCTGCACTGATTTGAGGAAGATACTTTTGGAGCGTGTGTGCAGTGATTTGAGGAGTATACCTTTGGAGCGTGTGTGCCGTGATTTGAGGTGGATACCTTTGGAGCGTGTGTGCAGTGATTTGAGGTGGATACCTTTTGAGCGGTCTGTGTGCAGTGATTTGAGGAGGATACCTTTGGAGCGTGTGTGCAGTGATTTGAGGTGGATACCTTTGGAGCGTGTGTGCAGTGATTTGACGAGGATACCTTTGGAGCGTGTGTGCAGTGATTTGATGAGGATACCTTTGGAGCATGTGTGCAGTGATTTGATGAGGATACCTTTGGAGCGTGTGCGCAGTGATTTGAAGAGGATACCTTTGGAGCGTGTGTGCAGTGATTTGAGGAGGATACCTTTGGAGCGTGTGTGCAGTGATTTGAGGTGGATACCTTTGGAGCGTGTGTGCAGTGATTTGAGGAGGATACCTTTGGAGCGTGTGTGATGGCGGTTCTCGTCCGCATCCACCTCCATCTGCAAAGGAGACACAGGCAGACAGTCAGAGATTGAAGCCCTGGCACGGTCTGTGCCAACACTGGCGTTGGAGACTTGGCACCTGGGCCTGTCTGTTCATCTGTCAGTCTGACTGCCTGTCTGGGGCCCAGTGATAAAGGACCAAGGAAACAGTCTGTCTATCTTGGTTTTTCCTGGACTTTCAAACCCACATGTTGAAAATGCTACTTCTTGGTTAAAATGGGCAGAAATGCCAAAATACAATGACAAAATTCTCTTAAAGCTTTGATGGATAATAATTGGAAAGCTGATACTCTCACAGGCACATACGACGTGTAATCGGAGTGACATTCCTACAATTTATGAGGCAAGGAGTTCTCCGTAAACGAAGATCGTGATCCCGGAACCAGCTCCAGGCTGAGGCGAGACAGGGCTAAACGCCAAACCAAGAACAGCGCTAAGACCCGTCAGTGCTCCTGTAAATAATGTCATTTTAATATTAATATATTAACTACTGTTTAATTGAATTTCCTTGATATTTATAAATTAACACCACCGTTCAAATGTTCGGGGCCAACACAACTGAAAACCATTGAGTGGTTATCTAATGATCAGCTAGCCTTTTAAAATGATTAACTTGTATTAGCGACCACAACGTGACATTTGTACTCAGATGGTTGCTAATAGGGCCTGTAGTCCTGGGTAGAGATTTAATAAAAACAGTTTTCACCTACAATTGTTCTCCACCTCATATACCGTGTAATGTCTACACAGTATTCTTTAAAAAAAATAAAATTATTTGATATTATCTTAATGGACAAAACATATTTTCTTTCCAAAACAAGGATATACAGTAGCCATTAGTTTTTATAGACATTAATTTATGACGGTGTGACCTTCCCCAGGTTGATAAATGCATGTGTGTTACCTCCTGTATACCCCAACAAGAAGTCATCGCTCACTGAGCTAAAAAGGTTTCAAATAACATATTATCTACGTATTTAGTACTAAAACAATGTATTTTCAACTTGATGTGCTAATAGAGGAATGATAATACAGTGTCATTTTAAGTAATAACGAGATGAACCATCCTGAAACAAACATCAACCATCTCGATTCCCATTGACTCCTCATCCACTATGCAATCTGATTCGGATTTGATCCCCTCCGGCTGCCAACATCGAGAGCTCAAAAGCCCCCAGAGGGGTTGAACGACCAGGCATCTTTGGTGGTCGGAGGGTGGTGGAGGACATGGCTAGAGCTGCCTGAATGCCAGCCGGTCCCTGTGTGTTTGTTTGTTTGTGCGTTTGTGCGTTCGTACGCTCGTGCGTTGGTGCGTTCCTGCGTTCATGTATATGTAATGGAATCGTGTGCAGCCTCCTTGGTACCATCCAGCAAGTTGCAGTATAATTGTACAAATACAAATGTATTTGGGTGGATGTCACATAACAGTTTGTTTGATAGGAAATGTCTGGAAAATATTTAGGGTGACTCAAGCATAAATGGGACACTTTGTGCGTATTGTTGAAATGGCACTGGTGCAAAAAATGTACATTGAAAAGGTTAATTGTCCCATTTCATTTCGAACATTTGTAATCCTTACCCGGAATTAGGGAAGGTCATGCCTGTGTTTAAGTCCATGTGAGCGTTTCCTGTTATTTCTACATCTTGGGCAGGAGAGAGTCATTTATTTATATAACAATAAAAATTGAAATGAATAACCATTTATTGAATATTTTGTGTAGATTTTTGAGGTGACAGTCTCTTCAAAATGTTTCTACTGAAACCATCAAAATGTGTGTTTTACTTTTTCCCTATAACTTATAGGAGTTCCCGCTGAAGTTCCAATGAAAAACAATAAAAAAAACATTTATTTTTAGAATGTGCACCACAATCAATATATGTAAATACAGTAAATGCCCAATTTCCTTCTTACAATGTTTGTTATGGAATGGGAAATAACAACATATAAAATCTATATACTTCCCAACACACACACAATTTAATTTTTTTTTCGCACCTTAACACTTGCCTCAACTGTAATTTGTGCACTAAACCTGAAAATAGGGTAAAATATTGCATCAAGGTCACAAACACACCAATATATCAAGAGTAACTGCCTAATGTCAAAGCAGTTTCTGACACTGTAAAATGGCATTTATTTTCTTCAAAGAATTAAAAAATATATATTTTGCCAGGTGCTAACGTCACCCAAAAAAACGCAAACATAGGCCCTAAGATCACTTGATCCGCCTCTTCTTGCACAGCAGCAAATTTCAATGAATAGTTTACAACTCTAGATTTTTTTTGTAAACAAATAGGTAACAATCTTGTCACCGCTTTCTTTCTGCGCGCAACGTTAATTTTCAGATCGCCTGTACAACGCTTGCCATGATGTTCTCATCGTCGCTTTATTCCACTTGGAACATTCTTGAAACAGAATTATACGCGTAGCTTAAAGTAACAACCTCTCCAATATTCAGCTGGCCCACATCCCTGGGATGCACAATATTCTGCGAGCTCACGTCATTGTCTTAATTCCAAATCGTTTTTTAAATCCTACAGGTACCCCACAGATTAACTTTTTCCCTGATTCACAGAGCACACTGGAGTCATCATCTCACAGCTCAGTTAGATCCCTGCCCGTCATTCATTGTTGATGAGCTATAAGAATGTAATTTCAGATGTTGCTAAATATTCAC
This sequence comes from Dallia pectoralis, assembly GCA_029465975.1. NCBI lineage: Eukaryota > Metazoa > Chordata > Actinopteri > Esociformes > Umbridae > Dallia > Dallia pectoralis. Next base: position 6,504,805 of record CM055757.1, on the reverse strand, counting down.
GCTAGCTGAGTTTTCCCACTATTGCAGCCTCGCCGTGTTTGGAGATCTCTTTTATTCAACATTATTTATAAAGGGGCCACTGAAGCCTTTAGTCCTAACGGAGAAAGCCTTGGCGTTTTTTATATAGCCCATCAATGTTTCAAACAGAAAATAAAATGATCAAAGCCAACAATACCCAGTAAATCTTATCAGTGTGGTGAACAGACGGGTATTTTGTCAGGGCTTGGTGGAGGTGAAATTATATTTGTATGGATCTGCACTGGGATTTGTATGGAAATAAGAGGCAGTCCTACCTCAGGAAAAAAGGGATTAAAAGAAACTAACAAGTTTTCATTTTGGCACACCCTGTGCAGGACCGCCCTTCGCCAATACGGGGCCCTAGGCACGATTTTAGCTGGTGCCCCCTTGCAACGCAGCCAATTAGCATTTTAAATGTTCTACTCGTTTGGGGCCCTATGGATGAGCGGCGCGTAGGTATGTATGGCTGGACTAAATCAGCGAGGAAGATAAGAGCAAGTTCATGTAAAGCTTTATATGTTAACAATAGTACGTTAAAGTCTGCCCTAGCCTGAACAGGCAGCCAATGCTAATACCGGGGTAATGTGGTCTTATTTCTTTGGGTTCTAGTTAATATTCTAGCAGCCATATTAAGTTGTTTTTATTGTCGCGTAAGTCCAGAAGAAGGAAGGCTTATTCCCCAAAGCTAGCGTTCTCACAGTTTAGCATGTTCATGGGATGGTATAGTCTGATAGCGGTGTCTATCACAGGCAGCTGGAACATGTGAATTATGTCAGGACTGGTTGAATACTCACAGCCAAGCTCTCCAACTGTTTATCCACTCAGTATCTAGTACCATTTAACGGCACACACGTGGTGTCTACCTGCTGCACTCGGTCTCTCTCTAAGGGCCTTTAAGAGCCGACACAACAACAAAAGCGTCTCGATTGCCTGCACTCACTCCCCGAAGGCCCCTATTGGTCTGTCTGAGACTGGCCCGCCCCTCTTTGTGGCTAAAAGCTGTCCTACCCTCCGTGGCTGTCTGTGTATGTGGAAATGCTCCACGTATTCTCAGTGAGGCAACCGAAAAGCTTCTGAAACCACGCTAGCTTTATCAAATCTCCCTCCAAATAGGTATTTGCATCACGTGTCATCCGGTGACAGTGAACATTAGTGCTCGCCCCAACGAAGTGCACGTGAATTGGTGTGAAGGACCAGGCTGATGGCGCCTGAGTGGGTGCCAGACGGGGGAGATAGAGATAGGGGAGGGGGCAGATGAAGATTGAAATCCGCTGTCGACACATTCGTTAGCGAGTGGTGGCCTCATACGTAGGTGGCCAACGCCGTGAAAAGGGCCCCGTGAAAAGGACCCCCGTGAAAAGGGCCCCTGTGAAAAGGGTTCCTTTGAAAAGTGCCCCGTGAAAAGGACCCTGTGAAAAGGGTTCCCGTGAAAAGTGCCCATGAAAAGGGCCCCTGTAAAAAGGACCCTGTGAAAAGGACCCCCGTGAAAAGGTCCCCGTAAAAAGTGCCCCAGTGTCTGGCCTGACAGAGGGTTTTCTTGTATCCGTTTCTATTCTCGTGGTCAACTTTGGTTTTGCCACGCCGGAGCTGCACCATAAAATGAACGCGGCGGAAACGCCGGAAAGCATAATCGGCCTGAACTATTGGGCAGATTCACAGCAATCGTCCAAAACGGATAATACAATGTTTGCTTAGAACAGATTGCTGTTTGATACTATGGCTGCATCTGTACCGTTAAGGTGTAGCGTGTCATGCAATATGCTGGATTAGCAAGGATTACCTGAAATTATTTGGTCTTAGATTGCGATTTGGTCCAGACCTCTGCTTCCTCCGTTGCCCACGACAACAGACGTTAGACAGGAGAGAAAGGGTTCACCACCCTTCCGGAATCATTATCTACAAGAAACAAGTACAAGAGAGTATCCCTGAAAATCCACAAAAACACTTTTTACGTCGTACTGTAGCTTCAGTGTTTTTTCTTTGAGGGGGATGCTTGTATTGTCCCAAAGAACAGCCAATACTAAAATGTACACCATAATATGGAGTGAACATGCTTTCCTCCCACTGGCAGCGGCTTGTCACTTTTTAAAATAGACTTGGCAATGGCGGCAATTAGCCAGCCATCTATCATATTCTGCAGGAAGTGGGAACAAATATAGCTAATGATCCATGTTACCCACCACATTTTCCCTTCCCCTCTGCCGTCCTACGAATTCAAAAGAGAACGAGGGAGATGTGGCGAGAGGGATAAGAGAAATGCAAAAGACAGACGGAGAGAGAGAAATGAGAAGGAGCGAGAGAGAGAGAGAGAGAGAGAGAGAGAGAGAGAGAGAGAGAGAGAGAGAGAGAGAGAGAGAGAGAGAGAGAGAGAGAGTGTGGTCGAGCAGACTTGACACATCCACAGAGGTTAAACCACTGCTGATCTAAAACTGATATAGAAGGTCCTGCCCTAACAAGGACAATTTAAAACACAGACTCCCAAACAGTTATAAAGAAAAGCTCAAAACATGGACTCAGAAAAACCCACAAATAAATACTCAGCATACAGACAGACACCCAAACAGTTTTGAAAAATGGAAGAACCAAACATGAAGAAGAGAAACTTAAAACACAGACTTACAAACGGACATGATGAAATGAAAAATCGAAACACAGACAAACAAAACACACACATACATTTTTTTTTACTTAAAACACAGACTCCCAAACAGACATGAGGGGATAAGAAGCCGATAATGCCAGGGTAAACGGACAGAAAAGGCACAGTGAGAGTGAGAGAGAGAGAGAGAGAGAGAGAGAGAGAGAGAGAGAGAGAGACAGAAAGAGATATATTATAAACAGAGAGAGAGAGGGACAGAGAGAAACACAGAGACAGGGATAGAAAAGAAGATACTGAGAGAGATTTGGGTGATTTATATACTGTGTGGTACACATAACATTTCCCTCCATTTCTGTGTTAGCATAAAGGCTAATTTTACATAATGGCCGACGTATAAACAACAGCCAGAGTAGCTTATGGCCAATTGGGACATCTGAGAGCCAGACACTTGATTGGTTCTCCAAAAGTTACGCTCAGACGTCAACACAGTGGCAACACTTTATGACAACAAATGTTTTAGAAAAACGGTTGTATGTCGCTTCTGAGAAGAGGGCTCTACACAATTCCAAAATCAGCTGTAAATGTATGGCTAGCATCCGTTTAGACACATCTCCAGGGTCAGAGCTCTCTCCTTTTGGGAGTTTTTTCATTCGTAAATGTTTCAGAAGTCATTCAAAATGCTACTTACAAAATGTGTGTTTTTATGGACAAACTCGTTCATTCTAGCTTTGCCAAATGGCTAGTAATCTAGGCGAAAGACTACTAGCCTGCTCACCATTGAAGAAACACTGTTAATCTGTTTAACAGGGTTGGTGTGGTATTGGCACAAATGCATTATAGGCTGAGTTTAGTCGATTTATTTAATTTACCTGATTGATCAGTCTGTATAAAATGTTTATGTTTCATACGTCAAATATATTTTTATTCATTAAGCGAACACACAGCAAACACGGAAGCTGATCGGCTTTGCAGCTTTTATCAACAATGGCAACACTGCCATATTGAACTGTGCTTTGTTTGGAAAATTTCGACAGAAAATGGCATTTCGGCCATTTTTTCGGGGGGCGTGCCCAACACCGGTTTTACAGGTTGCGTTCGGTTCTGCAACTCTGGGGTAACTCACTGCAATCACATGATTGGCTATTTGTTACTAGTAGTAACAATACCAACACCACAATAGCCTTAACGGCAATCCGCAGAGGCAATGAACAATTAATGGGTTTGCAATTGTAAGAACAGAGCACAACAGCCGTCTGACAATTAAATGGTCCGTGTGAAATCCCATATTGTGATTGGAGCGCTCCCAGGAGTCAGCTGATATGTCGCTGACCAATGACCGCCCAGGTTTCCATTCCGAAACGGCTATGCTAATTTATGTACGACTTTCAGTTCACAGCTAATCCCCAACCCAAGTTTCAATCTTCAACCTTCATTCGCGGTTGAACGCACGTGTTCATGGGCTTTCTCCCCGTTGTTTTAAACAATTAAGATTTTTTCTTTGTTACAATTTATGGTTTTCGTCAATCAAGTAAAGTATAGTTTTTTATAATGTAATTGTACTCTGTAAATCTGTCACTCATCCACACCAGCTAAATCCCATTTCTCCCACAGTGTCTTCACCTCCATCTTGTCTTTATCTCCCCCTTTTCTCTCTCTCTTTCTCTGTCCAGTATGTGGCATGCTAATTGTAGGAGTGTACTGGATATAGCGCCGGTCTAGAGGAAGAGTTTATATGGTTCAGTAGTGTGTCAGGAGAACGAAGCTCCCTCAGGAGACTTGCTATGTTGGCTATAATCAGACCCACACACGTACCCAAAACCCGACACGCACTTACGCACACACGCACACACGCACGCACACACACAGGAACACATACACAGCAGATGCACAAGCTAGCCCGACTCACATTTGACACCACCGTAAAGCTTATAATAGCATGTTACAGCCTCAGTCTCATTAACACATTATCTCTGCTATAAAGCTCCTAAAAGCCAGCAGGCAATACAAGTAGTGTGTGTGTGTGTGTGTGTGTGTGTTTGTTTGTGTGCGTGTTTGTGTGTGTCTTCACAGTTTCCAGTGGTGCACACATGTACACACGTTTCCTGGGGTAATAAACTCATCCTCAAGTATTTTAATTGCAAAATGTCGCGTCAAACAGAGAACGTATATTGTTAATTCAGATGAAATTTTAATTTGTAATGTTTGATGAAAGAGAGAGGCACCGACCTGAACTAGAAACTGTACAGAATGTTGTACAATGAAAATGTTTGGTTAATTGGAATAAATCCACTCTCTTCTTCCTTCCTCTCTTCCTCTTTCATCTCCTCTTCTGTCTTCTATATCTTCCTGTTTACTCTGTTTTCCAGTCTTCTTTCATTTCCTGTTTACTCTCTTTTTCTGTCTTTTCTCTCTTCCTGTTTACTCGCTTTTCCAGTTCTCTCCCTTCCTGTTTACTCTCTTCTTCTGTCTTCTCTCGCTTCCTGTTTACTCTCTTTTCCTGTCTCCGTTCCCTTCCTGTTTACTCTCTTTCTCTTCCTGTCTCCGTTCCCTTTCTGTTTACTCTCTTTCTCTTCCTGTCTCCTTTCCCTTTCTGTTTACTCTCTTTCTCTTCCTGTCTCCTTCCCTTCCTGTTTACTCTCTTTTCCTGTATCTTCTTTTGTCGTGCCTGCTCTCTTATCTTATACAGTATCTTTAAATATTCTAAATTGACATTACATCCTAAAAAGAAAAGACATTTAACTATATATATGGTGTTAAAATTATGAATATGGGAAACTAAAACAAAAGGTGAATATAGGTTATTTTTGTGCTAATACTCTCTCCTGTCTCCTCTCTCTCCTTTTAACCTCCTCTCTCTCTTCTTTTAACCTCATCTCTCTCTCTCTTCTTTTAACCTCATCTTTATTCTCACCTCTTACCTCTCCTGTCTCCTCTCTCTCGTTTAACCTCCTCTCTCTCTACTTTTAACCTCCTCACTCTCCTACTCTGTTACCTCTCCTAGCTCCTCTCTCTACTTTTAACCTCCTCACTCTCCTACTCTGTTACCTCTCCTAGCTCCTCTCTCTACTTTTAACCTCCTCACTCTCCTTGCCTATCTCCTTTCTCTTTGCCAGCCCATTTCAGTCTCATGTCTCTGCTACCATATCTCTGCTCTTATTGCTCACTCCACTATCTCCCCTATCTCCCCTCCCTCCCTTACACTTTTTCTCCTCTCTCTCTCTCTCTCTCTCTCTCTCTTTTTCACATTCTCTGTCTTGTCTGTCCCTCAGTCCTCATATCAAACCATGCATGGTGTTGATCTGACATTTTCTAAAGCCTTGATTGGTGACACAAATTGAAAACAATCTTGGCGGGTTATATTCAAGCGTCATACATCCCAATGGCTTGGCCTAGATCACTCTGGGCCTGGTTGTGTGTGTTAGTAATCTGTTTATGCAGCAGGGTTGGTGTTAGTGAGTCGGCTGTTTTTTCAGTACCAGGGACAGCGACAGACAGAATGAACTAAGTGAGGCAGACCTAACTAACTAGCGGGCTACTGTCACAACTTTATTAATGACGGAATTGGTTTATTAATACACACCTGGTCATGTGGTTTATTAATACACACCTGGTCATGTGGTTTATCAATACACCCTGAGATGGTAACTCGGATGTGAACACATGTAACGTTTCAGAAGAAGAGCTATAGACGGCAGTTGGAACACTTTTGGATTGCTGACTGGGGTTTCGCTATACGCGGTTAAATGACAAGGTCCGTGTCTGCACCTTTGCCCAGTACGAAATGCGTGCGACCGAGACGTATCTCACATGATGGTCAAGTTCAAGTTCTATATAATTATTAGATTCTGATGTGCTGTCTAATGCACAGACTGTCTGGGGGTCCCTAAAGAGTCAATTGACAAGAGGAAAACTCGCACACACACACGTGCATCCACACATACCCTGGGTGGATGCAAGACCAAAACTCCATGTAACCTAACCCTAACTTGGAAATATTGAGTTGTCTGGTTTTACTATCTCAGCGGGAATATTTTGCTCCTTCTGGTTTACTTAGAGCTGGATCACATATAGACATTTATCCTATGTAGTTTCTGATATTTTCTAACCGAGGTAGAAGGTTGGGGTGGGAGAAGTGTGATATTTGCCCAGGTTCTATTTATCAGCCAGCTTATATTGCCTGTAAATAGCAGCTGTATATTACCTGATATCTACCTGTGAAAACTATTTGCCAAATGAAAGTCCACAGCACAAACAGGGAGACTCGGGGAGAGTGCACACACACACACACACGCACGCGCACGTGCACACACACGCACACAATCCTAAAATAGCAGACTGACATCCCTCGTTTTATAACAGTCTCTGTGCGACTGGGGCTGCCTGACCTAGATTCTGCAGATATGTGTATGAACGCAGCCCAGCGGAGGAGGGGTAGTCCATCTTTCTGAACAAGTCTCTTTCTCCTCTCTCTGGTCTTCTGTCCAGATACTTTCTACATGTGCATGAAGACGCATGTTTGTTTTTCTGTCCGTGTGGTGATGTAATACCTAACCCTAGCCCTACAATCCATGTTCTCTATAAACCTAACCCTAGCCCTCCAATCCATATTCCCTATAAACCTAACCCTAGCCCCCAATCCATATTCCCTATAAACCTAACCCTAGCCCCCAATCCATATTCCCTATAAACCTAACCCTAGCCCCCCAATCCATATTCCCTATAAACCTAACCCTAGCCCCCCAATCCATATTCTCTATAAACCTAACCCTAGCCCCCCAATCCATGTTCTCTATAAACCTAACCCTAGCCCCCCAATCCATGTTCCCTATAAACCTAACCCTAGCCCTCCAATCCATATTCCCTATAAACCTAACCCTAGCCCTCCAATCCATGTTCTCTATAAACCTAACCCTAGCCCTCAAATCCATATTCCCTATAAACCTAACCCTAGCCCTGCAATCCATATTCCCTATAAACCTAACCCTAGCCCCCCAATCCATATTCCCTATAAACCTAACCCTAGCCCTCCAATCCATATTCCCTATAAACCTAACCCTAAGCCCTCCAATCCATGTTCCCTATAAACCTAACCCCAGCCCTCCAATCCATATTCCCTATAAACCTAACCCTAGCCCTACAATCCATGTTCTCTATAAACCTAACCCTAGCCCTCCAATCCATATTCCCTATAAACCTAACCCTAGCCCCCCAATCCATATTCCCTATAAACCTAACCCTAGCCCCCCAATCCATATTCCCTATAAACCTAACCCTAGCCCCCCAATCCATATTCCCTATAAACCTAACCCTAGCCCCCCAATCCATATTCTCTATAAACCATAACCCCCTAAGCCCTCCAATCCATGTTCCCTATAAAATCCATTCCTATAAATCCATACCCTAAAACCCTCCAATCCATATTCCCTATAAACCATAACCCCTAGCCCCCAATCCATATTCCCTATAAACCTAACCCTAGCCCCCAATCCATATTCCCCTATAAACCTAACCCCCTAGCCCCCAATCCATATTCCCTATAAACCTAACCCTAGCCCCCAATCCATATTCCCTATAAACCCCTAACCCCCTAGCCCTCCAATCCATATTCCCTATAAACCTAACCCTAGCCCTCCAATCCATATTCCCTATAAACCTAACCCTAGCCCTCCAATCCATATTCCCTATCCAAACCATAACCCTAGCCCCCCATATCCAACCCTATCCATCCCTATAAACCTAACCCTAGCCCCCCAATCCATATTCCCTATAAACCTAACCCTAGCCCCCAATCCATATTCCCTATAAACCTAACCCTAGCCCCCTAGCCCTCCAATCCATATTCCCTATAAACCTAACCCTAGCCCCCAATCCATATTCCCTATAAACCTAACCCTAGCCCCCAATCCATATTCCCTATAAACCTAACCCTAGCCCCCCAATCCATATTCCCTATAAACCTAACCCTAGCCCCCCAATCCATATTCCCTATAAACCTAACCCTAGCCCCCCAATCCATATTCCCTATAAACCTAACCCTAGCCCCCCAATCCATATTCCCTATAAACCTAACCCTAGCCCCCAATCCATATTCCCTATAAACCTAACCCTAGCCCCCAATCCATATTCCCTATAAACCTAACCCTAGCCCCCAATCCATATTCCCTATAAACCTAACCATATTCTAGCCCTACAATCCATATTCCCTATAAACCTAACCCTAGCCCTCCAATCCATATTCCCTATAAACCTAACCCTAGCCCTACAATCCATATTCCCTATAAACCTAACCCTAACCCCCAATCCATATTCCCTATAAACCTAACCCTAGCCCCCAATCCATATTCAAAACCTAACCCTAGCCCCCCAATATATCCCTATAAACCTAACCCTAGCCCCCCAATCCATATTCCCTATAAACCTAACCCTAAACCATAACCCTAGCCCCCCAATCCATATTCCCTATAAACCTAACCCTAGCCCCCAATCCATATTCCCTATAAACCTAACCCTAGCCCTCCAATCCATATTCCCTATAAACCTAACCCTAGCCCCAATCCATATTCCCTATAAACCTAACCCTAGCCCCCTCCAATCCATATTCCCTATAAACCTAACCCTAGCCCCCAATCCATATTCCCTATAAACCTAACCCTAGCCCCCCAATCCATATTCCCTATAAACCTAACCCTAGCCCTCCAATCCATATTCCCTATAAACCCTAACCCCCTAACCAGCCCCCATTCCCTATAAACCTAACCCTATAAATTCCCTATAAACCTAACCCTAGCCCTCCAATCCATATTCCCTATAAACCTAACCCTAGCCCCCCAATCCATATTCCTTATAATCCTAACCTCAACCTTAACATGACCTTAACCTTAACAACAAGCATTATGCCTCAAAGTAACTGTCCCTTTAAAAACGACCTCTAACTCTTAACTGTAATAACGCTCGTGCCCAATTGGACTACCCTAAACATAACCCGAAAACAAGTCATAGAAAAATCCTAGTTGGGACAGTTTTCCTGGATCACGCGGGCAAACAGAGACACACCCAATCCCCATGTGGCCTGCAGAAGCCGGTCTGGGTTGCCACGGTAATCATTGACCTGTCATGACGGAAGCTTCAGTGTGAGTCGGTGATGTAATGTTCACATGGTCACATGGCTGTCATAAAGATGTAGAGGAGAGAAGAGGTGTGTGACAGATATGAACAGAGGACCAAACCTGGACGAACGCCCCATCTTTCCTTGTCTCAACCCGGTGGAACGTCCCATCTTTCCCCGTCTCCAACAATAACAGCAGATTTGCTCGGACAAACCCTGGTTTTGGGTCAAGGACACGAGAGAAGAATGTGGCCCGTTGTTTGTGAGGCACAACAGTTTCACTTCTAAACACATTCAGACATCCTGAAGACCTCCAGAGGACCATGAAACAATCTCCCGATGATCCAGGGATGTTCTAGCGACCTGTGCGGAGACTGCACTTCCCCCAACACACAAATGCACCTCCACACACACACACACAGACACAGACACACACACACACACACCATAAAGCAGAGCCTCTGGGGAGGCTGGGAGGAAATATCTTCCACAGCCACAGCGCTGCAATTACCCACAGTAGTGTAATTACCCACACAGAGCAGGCTGGGTAGAACACTCAGGTGAGAGACGCCAGACGGCAATCAGCCCCACAGTGAGAGACGGAGAGAGGGAGGGAGGGAGGCAGAGAGGGGGAGAGCATGACAGAAAAGGAGGTAAAAGACAGGTAGAGCGAGGGAGTGTTGGAGGGGAGGTAGAGAGAGGGGGGTGGTGAGGGAGGAATTTTCTTTCATTTTCTGTCAAAAGGGAGCAACGGGCCCTTAATTACCAGCCGAGTCTTTGGCCCTTCGCCTATCTTCTAGCTCGGCCAACCTGAAAGCTGTGTGTGCATGTGTGTGTGTGTGTTTTGATGTGCGCGCGTATGCGTGTATGTGTGTACATGTGTGTACGTGTGTGTGTGTGTTTAAGTGTGTGTGTTTGGATGTGCACGCGTATGCGTGAATGTGTGTACGTGTGTGTGTCTTTTGATGTGCGCGCGTATGCGTGTATGTGTGTGTACGTGTGTGTATGTGTGTGTGTGTACGTGTGAGCGTGTGTGTGTGTCCTAGCATCTCCCACTCCTGAAAGGGCCATTATCACACTATGCAGGCTTCAATCAGCACTGCTCTGATTGTCAACATGGCAGACAGGGCAGCGTCCACGGACACAAAACTGCACAAAGAAAGGGAAGGAGATTGAGGAACGACGAAGAAGGGGAGGAAGAAGAAGAAAAGGTGGCGAGAGGTTGGAAGAGAAAGAGGGCGAGGCTGAGAAGGTAGCCCAGAACGTAGATGTGAAAAGGGAAAGCGTTTGTGAGAGGAATGAGGTAGGTCGTGAGTGAGCTGGTTGAGGCAATTCATGTCTTTTACAGTATTCACTGTAGCCAAGTTCAGACATGGAGACAGACATCGTGCGTGCATATTGTTGCACATCTCTCTCTAATGTGTGTGTGTCTGTGGGTGTGTGTGTGTGTGTGTTTATGTGAACATATATTTAGCTATGTGTGTGTGAGTGTCTCTCTCTGATTAACCCTAATCTGAAGCCACTTTCATTAACTCTTTTGTTCTCCATTTCTCGATCATTTCCACCTTCCCCACTTCCCCTCTTACTCCTCTCACATTTCCCTCTCCTTTGCTCTCCTCCTTTCCTCTTTCCCCCTTCCCTCACTCCTCCTCTCCCCTCCCTACTGCCTCTGTCTCTCCTCCTCTCCTCCTCTCCCCTCCTCTATCTCCTCCTCTCCCCTCCTCCCCTTCTCTCTATCCTCCTCTCTCCTTCTTCTCTCTGTCTCTCCTCCTCTCCCCTCCTCCCCTTCTCTCTGTCTCTCCTCCTCTCCCCTCCTCCCCTTCTCTCTGTCTCTCCTCCTCTCCCCTCCTCCCCTTCTCTCTGTCTCTCCTCCTCTCCCCTCCTCCCCTTCTCTCTCTCTCCTCCTCTCTCCTCCTCCCCTTCTCTCTGTGTCTCCTCCTCTCCCCTCCTCCCCTTCTCCCCTTCTCTCGCCCCTGCTAGTCCTCACTCCTCTCTGTTGCATTAGCTGCTGCTCTCGGGCATCTCAGAGAATATCAATTATGCTTACCGCAGACAAACAGTCAGACAGACAGACAGGCAGACAGACACACAGACAGACAGAGAGACAGGCAGACAGGCATGCAGACAAGCAGACAAACAGACAGGCATACAGGCAGACAGGCAGACAGGCAGACAGACAGGGCTGTCATGTGACTACCTGAAGGCTGACCCGAGGACAACAGTGGCCACAGCCTTCCCTCAGGTAACCCCGCCTGACAAAACACATAAACATAAAAACACAACCGGGGGGGTGTCACAGGAAGGGGGGTGGAGGTGTCACAGGAAGCTCTTATAAAGCAGAGAGAGACAGATGCCATGTGGATGGAGGTGTCACAGGAAGCTCTCATAAAGCAGAGAGAGACCGATGCCATGTGGGTGGAGGTGTCACAGGAAGCTCTTATAAAGCAGAGAGAGACCGATGCCATGTGGGTGGAGGTGTCACAGGAAGCTCTCATAAAGCAGAGAGAGATGGATGCCATGTGGGTGGAGGTGTCACAGGAAGCTCTCATAAAGCAGAGAGAGATTGATGCCATGTGGGTGGAGGTGTCACAGGAAGCTCTCATAAAGCAGAGAGAGACTGATGCCATGTGGGTGGAGGTGTCACAGGAAGCTTTTATAAAGCATGGGCAACATGTAAACATACATTGGCAGTCACATCACTCCTGGCTCTTATTTTAAATACTAGAAGCGCCTTTCAAAATAAAGGTCCCGACGTCACAGTCTCACAATACCAACTCATAGTCTATGTGATTAATGGGAGCTGAGTTACTGCGTTTTTGTTGAGACGGACATGGAAGGGCCCCGGGTTTTCAAATAACGCACGAGGAGTAAGGAGGTAAGGACATAAAAGATTACATGACATCCCAGGATATTTTACAATAATCTTATTCCAGTGTTGTTGTTGCTCAAGTGAATGAGACGAGACCAGTGGCATAATGACTGAGTGAATGAGACCATTTGCATTAACACTTAGTGAATGAGACCAGTGGCAATATAGAGAGTGGATGCCCCTGGTATTGTACCCACAATGCACCTCTTCAGGTGACAACGGGCCAAACCAGGCGGAGACTTGATGGCACATATCACATACTATATTGCTCCCGATGTCAGACATGTTCCCAAGTGTTGTAGAATTCACATGTTGTAAATTGTACATCTGTTTAGAAGAATACATTCAAGAGTCCTCTCCGAGCACGTATCACAGCTACAGGCTATATAGCACGCCTCGAGGTAACAGTTGGTAAATTGACTGCGGTTATAGTTTCGGCATGACTAACCTCCATTTTTAACACCTAAGCAAAAGCCACGACAAACAGTGCGAGAGCTGCTAACCGTAACGATGAGAATTTCTCTACATATGCCAAACATAAAACCCACACACGAATCCTCATGTGCTACTACCGGGGCGTGAATCTCTGGCAGGCTGCCCCTACCTCCTCACCTTAGCCCTTACTGCGCTCAACACCTGCTGGGGGAGACGGGAAAATGTATTGATTCATTCAGGAGCTTCCCAAGAGTTGTTATATAGACGTTCTGCTGAGATTTGTCTGCCAAATGGGGGAGGGGAGGGGGGGTGTTGCTTTTTGAGAGGAGGGGGATGTTTTTACTGCGTGGGCTTATCAATCGGTATCTGTTGAAGACCTGTAGTTCATTGGACGGGAGTGTCTCTGTGCACAACTAATTCTTCAATTACCGAATGTACATTTACCTGCCACATATATCTGAATGTACATATACCTGGGACATATATCTGAATATACCTGGCACATATATCTGAAGGTACATATACCAGGCACATATATCTGAATGTACATATACCTGGCACATATATCTGAATGTACATATACCTGGCAGATATATCTGAATGTACATATACCAGGCACATATATCTAAATGTACATATACCTGGCACATATATCTGAATGTACATATACCTGGCACATATATCTGAAGGTACATATACCAGGCACATATATCTAAATGTACATTTACCTGCCACATATATCTGAATGTACATATACCTGGCACATATATCTGAATATACCTGGCACATATATCTGAATGTACATATACCTGGCACATATATCTGAATGTACATATACCTGGCACATATATCTAAATGTACATATACCAGGCACATATATCTGAATGTACATATACCAGGCACATATATCTGAATGTACATATACCTGGCACATATATCTAAATGTACATATACCTGCCACATATATCTGAATATACCAGGCACATATGACCAAATGTACACACACACTTTGTTTGTCATGGTTGTCCCACCCTAACCCAGTCTGACCGCCAATGAGGGACCAAAGACTGTCAAATGAGTATGTTTGTGTTATATGTTATTTCTCAGGGCCACTGTTTAGGTAAAGTGTGATGTTGCCCACTCATAATGTATGTTATTTCTCAGGGCCACGGTTTGTGGTGTGTTGTTGCCCACTCAGTATACATGCACTGTATCCATGCTGGCCATATAGTTTCTCTATACTGTATACTTCACAATTTATTGTTATATTTCCTTCCTCCTTATCCAGCTATTTTTGTACATCTCCCATACCGGTCTTTCTCCCTTTCCTCCACTTGCTCTCTGCTCTCTCCCTCATTTCTCTTGGCATTCTAGGTTCTCTCTGTCCCCCTTTCTTTACTCCCTATCTCCTCTCTCTCTCTCTCTCTCTCTCCCGCTCTCTCTCTCTCTCTCTCTCTCTCTTAACCTGTCTCTCTCCCAGACTCTCTTGTTGGTGGAAGGAGAGGCGGAGGAGAGGCAGAATTCTGGATCCCTAAGGAGTCTCCTCTGCCAGGCTGAAGCATAGATCAGCAGGCAGCCAGTCGTGCTCTCCCCCCTCCCCTTCACCCTCTCCTGTCTCCCTCCCTCCCCTTCACCCTCTCCTGTCTCCCTCCCTCCCCTTCACCCTCTCCTGTCTCCCTCCCTCCCCTTCACCCTCTCCTGTCTCCCTCCCCTTCTCCCTCTCTTGTCTCCCTCCCCTTCACCCTCTCCTGTCTCCCTCCCCTTCACCCTTTCCTGTCTCCCTCCCCTTCTCCCTCTCCTGTCTCCCTCCCTCCCCTTCACCCGCTCCTGTCTCCCTCTCTCCCCTTCTCCCTCTCTTGTCCCCCTCCCCTTCTCCCTCTCTTGTCCCCCTCCCCTTCTCCCTCTCTTGTCCCCCTCCCATTCACCCTCTCCTGTCTTCCTCCCAGTCACCCTCTCCTGTCTCCTGTCTCCTGTCTCCTGCCTGTCTGCCTGCCATTCTCTCCGTCTACCTGTCTACATGTCAGCCTGCCATTGTGTCATTATTTTCATCATCATAGATATTGTCATCATTCTCTAGAGGTCTACTGCTTACAGTCATCTACCATAGAGTCTCTCCCCCCAGCTTCATGTCCTAGTTTCTCCTCTCCAACATGGTTCCCTCTTGGACTAGCTAGCTCGTGAAAATATCCCACAGACTAGTATTAAACCCCTTTGCTCCTGTTTTTCTCTCCTATCTTTTCCAGCTCAGAGCGTGACTGCTCTCAACAATACAATGTGGGGCTAGTGTGGCTAGTGTGTGGCTAGTGCAGGGCTAGTGTGGCTAGTGTGTGGCTATTGTGGCTAGTGTGTGGCTAGTGTAGGGCTAGTGTGTGGCTAGTGTAGGGCTAGTGTAGGGCTAGTGTGTGGCTAGTGTAGGGCTAGTGTGGCTAGTGTGTGGCTAGTGTGGCTAGTGTGTGGCTAGTGTGTGGCTAGTGTGTGGCTAGTGTGGCTAGTGTGTGGCTAGTGTAGGGCTAGTGTGTGGCTAGTGTAGGGCTAGTGTGGCTAGTGTGTGGCTAGTGTGGCTAGTGTAGGGGTAGTGTGTGGGTAGTGTAGGGCTAGTATGTGGGTAGTGTAGGGCTAGTGTGTGGCTAGTGTAGGGCTAGTGTAGGGCTAGTGTGTGGCTAGTGTGATTAGTGTGTGACTAGTGTGGAGCTAGTGTGGCATGGCAGTCAAGCCGTCTCTAATTGCAGCAGAACATAAGGCCCTGCTTTATTCTTTACTGAGAGAGAGAGAGAGAGAGAGAAAGAGAGAGAGTGGAGTTTGTGTGAGAGAGAGAGACAGAGAGAGAGAGAGAATATAAAACGTTGCGTGCTGAGACTCTGAAATTACACTTGATAGGATGTTATTCTCATGAGAATTGAAGTGAGGCTTCAACCTGCTTTAGTGACTGCAGGTGGAGAAGAGTGGAGAGGGAGTGAGACAGAGAGGGAGATCTACAATAGAAACAGATGGGCAGACTACCTCCAAATCACACATCAGACAGCTAAATGGCCCTCACAGTTATTCCTGCTTTCCCACGGGCATGTGGTACAACAGAAATATGCTACCTTTCTTTTGCCTAAAGGCCAAGATATGACTTGGTTGGGAGAATGAGTCCTTCTATTTTTGTGTGGCCTTTGAGTAGTCTAGAAAACGACCCATTCTTTAGTCAATAGGAGGATTGTCTGTGTCAATAGTCGGTTAACTGGCTAGAGATAGATAGACAGAGATAGAGATAGACAGAGATAGATAGATAGATATAGATAGAGATTGATGGAGATAGATAGAGTAGATAGATAAAGATATATATATAGATATATAGAGATAGATAGTGACAAACAGAGATAGATAGACTGAGATAGAGATAGATAGATAAACTTGAAATTGTCATAAGTGCTGATCTACTGGGAGTTTTTGCACAACCATCTCGAGGGTTAACAGAGAATATTCAGAGAAAATATCCAGTGAATTGCAGTTCTCTGGATAAAAAAACCTTTTGATGGCAAAAGTCAGAGAACGGCCAGACTGGTTGAAGCTGAAGAGCAACAGTAACCCAAATAACCGTTTTATTTCAACCAATGCAGAAGAGCTTCTCTGAACGCACAACACGTCAAACCTTGAAGCAGATGGGCTACAGCAGCAGAAGACCACTCCAGGTGCCACTCCAAATCAAAGGTATGCTTTGGTGTTCCTCATGGCTCTGTTTTAGGGCCACTTTTGTTCTCACTATATATCCTACTATATATGCCTCTGGGTGTTGTCACCAAAACCTTAATGTCAAATTTCACTGTTATACTGATGATACACAGCCCTATATTTAAACGAAACATACCTCGCTACCTTGCTGAATTAGTCCAGCCATACATCTACGCGTTACCTAAAATCAAAAGATGCTGACCTAAAATTTAAAAACAAACAGCCGGAGATAGAGCTTTCTCCTATATAAATTCTATTATAGAATTAGCTGCCAATCAGGCTTAGAAACGCAGATTCAGTGCAAACTTTTCAGCACGGTCTAATTGTTAAGTGTAGTATGGCTCGAGTACACTGGTGAACGGAAGGCTCAACATTAGCCCAGCTGTCGTTGTCAGGCGGGTTCCCATCTCGGGGAGTGGAGTCACTGGCTCGCTATACTTAATGAGAGTAACTCTGTGAGTAAAACTTTACCTTCCCAGAGTGGTTGCGGTTGACTGGTGTCCCTTGGTTGATGCTTGGTAAAGTGGGTGGAAGTTTTCCGGCTTCTTGGGGCCCTGTCCAGGGATTAACCTGTTCAGGGCCACAGTTTCAGTGGACGCCTCTGACTCAGTTTCAAGATGTATGCTGCTATACTATTGTGCCGGGAGACATAGGGATCTAGGGTGTCTAACCTTTCCCTGTGTCTTGTTTCTTCCATTAAGCAGGACACGTGCCTACTGACCACACTGTGGGACTGATCGGCCCTAAGAACTTGTTGCAGACTCCTCCCCTCAGGGGCCACCTGGTTGTGTTGCGGGCTGAGCTGCTGATGCTACCTGAGAGTTTTGGTGGCCTAACCCTCACACCTCCGGGTTGCTCCTTTATGACTGTATTTGACCTGGACTATTTTTAAAAGACAATCTGCATTCAAAAAATGCATTTAATATTTATTAAACCAAGCTAATAAAAGTTCACTCAGCACTAACAGAAGAGGACTGGTCACCCCTCAGAACATGGTTCTTCTCTATGTTTCTTCCTAAACTCGACCCATCAGGTAGTTTTTCCTAGCCGCTGTGTATCAACTTGTCAATGCGTGCCTTGTCGGGTTCAGGCTGGGTGTTTGTAAAAGCACTTTGTGGTAACTTTGTTGTAAAAAGGGCTTCATAAAATACATATGATTGATTGAACACATCAAGCCTTGAAGCAGATGGGCTACGGCAGCAGAAGACCACTCCGGATGCCACTCCTGTCAGCTAAGAACAGGAAACTAAGGCTACGATTTTCACAGGCACGCCAGAATTGGACAACAAGAGGTTGGAAAAACCTTGTCTGGTCTGATCCTGGTCCTCGATTTCTGCTTCAACATTCAGATGGTCAGGACTTTGTGTCTGGGATATTTTCTTGGTGCACATTGGCCCTCGTACAACCAACTGAGCATCGTTTAAACGTCACAGCCTACCTGAGTTTGGAGCCGACCATGGCCACAGTGATTCGCATCATCTAATGGCTACTTCCAGCAGGATAACGCCACATGTCACAGAGCTTATATCATCTCAAACCATGTTCATCTCTTTATGACCACAGTCATACCCATCAGCTAATGGCTAGTTCCAGCAGGATAATGTGCCAGGTCAATAAGCTCACATCATCTCACACTGGTCTCCTAAACATGATAGAGTGTTTACTCAAATGGCCTCCCCGGTCACCAGATCTCGAGCAAATAGAGCATCTTTGGCATGTGATGGAAATGGAGATTGGCATCATGGAGGTGCAGCCGACAAATCTGCAACAAATGTGTGGTGCAAACCTGTAGATAAGAAATGCGATATCAAGACATTTGTAAACTGGTGTTTAGAATCGCCAAATCTGATTAGCTGATAGCTGTGTTATTTGACACTGTAAATCATGGCAGTGACATCATTAACTGCAGTAATTGCCTTGGTAACCAGTTTATAAGTGCAATAAGCCTTCTCGAGGGTTTGTGATGTATTTCTAACATATCCCGGCTGAGCACAGTGTCTAGGCCCTTCACAATGAGGCCTGTATATGTAGCGATATAGATAGATAGAGAAGTATGCATAGAGATATAGAGATATAGAGATATAGATAGATAGATAGATAGAGAAGTATGCATAGATATATAGAGATAGATAGCGAGATATACATATAGATGTAGAGATAGATAGAGAAGTATGAATAGAGATATAGAGATAGATAGAAAGATAGAGAAGTATGCATAGATATATAGAGATAGATAGCGAGATATACATATAGATGTAGAGATAGATAGAGAAGTATGCATAGAGATATAGAGATAGATAGATAGAGAGATAGAGAAGTATGCATAGAGATATAGAGATAGATAGAGAAGTATGCATAGAGATATAGAGATAGATTGAGAGATATACATATAGATATAGAGATAGATAGAGAAGTATGCATAGATATATAGAGATAGATTGAGAGATAGAGAAGTATGCATAGAGATATAGATAGATAGAGAGATAGAAAAGTATGCATAGAGATATAGAGATAGATAGCAAGATATACATATAGATATATAGATAGATAGAGAAGTATGCATAGAGATATAAAGATAGATAGATAGATAGATAGAGAAGTATGCATAGATATATAGAGATAGATTGAGAGATAGAGAAGTATGCATAGAGATATAGATAGATAGAGAGATAGAAAAGTATGCATAGATATATAGAGATAGATACCGATATATACATATAGATATAGAGATAGATAGAGAAGTATGAATAGAGATATAGAGATAGATAGAAAGATAGAGAAGTATGCATAGATATATAGAGATAGATAGCGAGATATACATATAGATGTAGAGATAGATAGAGAAGTATGCATAGAGATATAGAGATAGATAGATAGAGAGATAGAGAAGTATGCATAGAGATATAGAGATAGATATATAGATAGATAGAGAAGTATGCATAGAGATATAGAGATAGATAGATAGATAGATAGAGAAGTATGCATAGATATATAGAGATAGATACCGATATATACATATAGATATAGAGATAGATAGAGAAGTATGCATAGATTTATAAAGATAGATAGAGAGATAGAGAATTATGCATAGATATATAGAGATAGATTAAGATATAAGTATACATAAAGATATAGAGATAGATAGAGAAGTATGCATAGATATATAGAGATAGATTAAGATATAAGTATACATAAAGATATAGAGATAGATTGCTATAAATAGAAATGAAGGACGCATTCTTTAATGCACTTCTATCTTTTATTATTTCTACTCCTGCTCTCCTATACTTTCTCTTCAAATATAGAAGAGGCAGATGTGATGTGTTGTGATCCTCAGTGTGTCTGTTATGTGCTCCTCTGTGCGTCTGTGTACAACCGTCTGTTATGTGTGCCCCGTGAGCCACGACTAATAAGCCCCCCCCTTCCGCTCTCCTCCACGCTATCTCTCCTCAGCACCAGCCCCGCTCAGACAGGAAAGAGTGGACCACCCCCCCCCCCGCCACGCGGCTGGGCCCCTGGAGACACTGGAGCCAAACCCCTCAGAACAGCCACGGCCAATTACTGAGCCGGGCGCATCGCGGCAATACAGACCAGGGGACAACCATAGCATCCTCCTGCACACGCTGCCAACGCTCGTTAACCCACAGGGCAGGGCCCCATGAGACATGGCACGGGGCTGATGGTGGAGGACGCTCCGGTGGGCAAACAGGGGATGGGAACCTCTCGTCTGCTCCGCCCAGGTGGAGGGGGTTGACGGACACAGTGCCGACTGGTGCCTGCTGGAGCTGCGGAAGCTGTGATGGATGATCTGAGGGCAACGCCCCCGCGCAAGTCGGATTACACACTACTCAACCCCAAACGCTGTCACTGCCTCCGCCTTTACACCTTCCAACACTCCCACCATCCTCCAACCCTCCCTCCACCTTCCAACCCCACCTTCAAGCACCAACCCTCCCTTCACCTTCCAACCCTCCCACCATCCTCCAACCCTCCCTCCACCTTCCAACCCCACCTTCAAGCACCAACCCTCCCTTCACCTTCCAACCCTCCCACCATCCTCCAACCCTCCCTCCACCTTCCAACCCCACCTTCAAGCACCAACCCTCCCTTCACCTTCCAACCCTCCCACCATCCTCCAACCCTCCCTCCACCTTCCAACCCCACCTTCAAGCACCAACCCTCCCTTCACCTTCCAACCCTCCCACCATCCTCCAACCCTCCCTCCACCTTCCAACTCCACCTTCAAGCTCCAACCCTCCCTTCACCTTCCAACCCTCCCACCATCCTCCAACCCTCCCTCCACCTTCCAACCCCACCTTCAAGCTCCAACCCTCCCTCCACCTTGCTACACTCTAATCCACCCCCCACCCTCCCTCCGGCTACCAATCCACTGTCCACCCCTCTAACCCTCCCACCCTGTCGCTGTCTCATGCCGCAGCACGCAGACAAACACAACGTCACGCACACACTTTCTCTCCCACTTGCTCCAATAAGGGCTGTATGTTTCAAACTGCAGGCCTCGGCGGACAGAATGACACCAGAGAGAATGTCCTCCTCTTCAGACCTGTCCAGGGCTGTATGTCTACAATACCAATGGATTCTCCATTGACGTGTATGACGCGAAACGTAAAGCTTGGTGTGACAACCTGACAACGGAGAAGCCTCCATGGCATCTCTGTTTATGTGTAGTCCCCAATTAGAGGCAGCTTCCCTCCATTGCCTCTAATCGGGAAGCCACATCCTGCTCTAGGGGCGGAGCTTACACTTGGATAGAAGAAGGCTCTGGAGGTCCGGAGGTAACATGACAGAACCGCAGGGGTGCCTCTAGGCATCTCTATGGTGATTTTGGTGATTCTCAATTAGAGTCAGCAGTGCTGTGTTGCCCCTAATTAGGAGCCCTATTTAAGTTTGGGTTTTTTTCTCACTGTTTTGTGGTTCGTTATGTTGAATGTCATTGGTTGCTGCCGTTTGTTATTTTTGTATCTAGTGGTATCCAGCATAAAGGTCTGAAAATAAAATCGGCACAATTCCCAAGGAAGAGTGGGAATATGCAATAAAAAAAACACTTGTTTACCTTTGTGTGTGTGATTTGCATACAAGAGAAAGGTGTCCCTGGAGGACAGGCGATCAAGTGAAATCCTGCGCCGACTTTTGTTCATCGAACCTCACGTTCCGCTCAGCTTTTTCCATCGTGGGTTTGCTACCTTAATCCTCTCCTGCCGCAAAACGGAGGTCTCTGAGAGAGAGGGTGAGATTAAAATGGACGTACGAATGTTGTATTTCCTCTGTGTGTTTGATCCGGGAGCAGAGAGGACGCTGTTGGCCCACAACCGTGGCCTTTTTAATCACTCTTTTTCACACTTCACTGGGAATTGGTCGCTCTACCACCAAAAAACATTGTTTCGCGGAATTATCAGCAGCGAGCAGCATATCGGCTAATTATACACGCGAGGTAATGATGGACGTTGTTGCGCTCGTCAAATCCTGTGCACGTGACATCCTGTGCACGTGTCGGGCTGCCGAGGTCACATCTGTCTGTTCTCGCTGGCTGCTCTTTGGTGTCAGTTGTTTCACACATCTGGTCCTGTGTAGCGAAGTAGAAAATGGCAAAATATCGACTCTGCGCGGAATGACGCTCTGAGCTTAGCATAGCTTAGCTTGTTCGCGGCAATTTGCTAAATTGCACCCTTGCAGCATTGCAATTTGCATGATAAACAGTCCACATGAGGTGCGTTGCTAAACTCACACATTCTGAGACAAATGCAGCAGCAGTACACACACACAGACACACACACACACACACAGACAGTAGTCACATAACATCCTAGCTTAGCCAACACCATTCAGGCCCTCACTCCACTGTGTGTGTGTGTGTGTGTGTGTGTGTGTGCGTGCGTGCGAGCGTGCGCTTGCGTGTGTGTATATGCGTGTCGTGCCCCTCAATTATAGGCATCCCTCCCCACACTGCAGTGAGCGGACAGAGGGCCCCTCTGGATGAGGGGTGAGATGATGTTCCTGAATACTAAGTAGAGACGTCATCCGCTACCTCAAGCACGGAGATCTGCATGAGGGGTGAGATAATGTTCCTGAATACTAAGTAGAGACGTCATCCGTTAACTCAAGCACAGAGATCTGGATGAGGGGTGAGATGATGTTCCTGAATACTATTTAGGGACGTCATCCGCTTGAGGAAAATCACAGAAAAGTATTTGTTTGTCCAGTATATGCTATTACATGAAATGTTTCAGAGAATTTGACTGAATATTAGAGATAGAACACTGCTGCTTTCATCTGGACTATACAGTATATCTAGGCACCGTTATGTTTGAAGAAAATCACATTCTCCTGTCGTCATTCACCACCATTACTCACCAAGACGTGAGACATATATCATGTATCTGACACCTGGCATATTGTTTGACTGCATCATTTCCAATGGGGCCACTTTTTCCCCTTAAGAGTGTGTTTAGATTTACACCCTCACATGTCAATGCATTCAGTATGATCTGGAATCAGAGGCCTGTAAAAAAAAGATTTGTCCTGCCTGGATTAAAGACACTATTGAGATATGGAGAAATATAACAGACCCAACCATTCTGTCCACACAATGTTCAGATGCTGTAGAATGCGATTTTAAAGAAATCTGTCTCAAATACATCATTTTTGTTAGAATGTATTAATTAGGTTTTTATTAAGTATTAAAAACATTGAAGATCTATTATTAAAATATGAGTAATTGTAATTTAAAAAACATATACAGTATATAACATTGTATTTTACATTTAGGAGACCTGAGAGTTTTTTTTTTAAGAATCTAGTATTCAATGGTGGTTAAGTATTTTTGAAAACGTTTTAGGTAAACTTGATAGCAATGTTGATCAAAAGTCAGTCATCTTATTTCAACTGGTTTCTGGCACGATCTTGCTGATGTGTGTTTGTGCGTGTGTGCGTGAGCGTGTGTGCGTGTGCGCGTGTGCGCTTGCGCGTGCGTGTGTGTGTGCGTGTGTGTGTGTGTGTGTAGGACTGGGGCAAAAAAGACCAGGGGACACTAGCGGGGTGGACTGTGCCAACTTGTCACTTTGAACCGTCCTTCACGCTTCGCATTAGCCCTGGAGCATCAAAACCCGAGAGAGGACTTAGCGCCACCAAACCAAACGGGAAGAGACGAGAGCAGGGAGAGAATCGCCCCTCTGCCGTACTCATCCACTACAAAGCCCACACAGCTCTTTTACAGATCAACCAATCTTCCATTCCATCTGTTTCATTTCTCTCCACCACTTTTCTTCGTTCTGGACCTCGATGCAGGAACACAGCAATGATTGAAACAATTGTTCTCTGAAAAACCCGTCCTGATTATCTCAGAGAAAATGACTCAAGATTAGCGGGAGCACAGGGCTCTACAGTGCTGCTGGCCAAAACCAACGCAGAGAATCGAGGACGTACTGTAACGTAAGGAGACATTCAGTCTGTTTGTTTTTTTCAAAGCTGATAATGTTCTGTCTAACATGAGTGTCGTTTACACTTTACACGATAAGTGAATATACTGCGTATGTATTTATGGTCGTATTTAGCATGTTACAACTACTGTCCGCAGCCAGTGTAACATCTCTCTAGAATGAGCAACGAAATGTTCCGTCTGTAATGTAATATTTGATATGTAACGTGTAACCTGTAACGTGTAACATGGCTATGAGGTTGCCATTTTAGTCTGTGGAGAGCAATTTTGGAACAGTTCACATCCAAAAATTTTGGGCCGAGCGGCTGTAGAATTAGGTCACTACCAGAGTGTGGCAGCGGCCTTATTATGGGATGAACCGAAGACAGTGAAGACGATACAGAGTAGATTTACACGCTATAAATGGTGTCGCGATATCACAAACTGTAGGAAAATGCTTCCGAGAGATCCGCAGAAGGCACCGAAGCGATCGTTTGTTCGGCATTACGGGCAAAGTGCGACAAGAGATCGATTCCCGACACCGTTTTCAGAACAAAGAGTGAAACGATATTTTATTTTCTCGTTAATATTTATGTGGACGCGAGCTAGGAAAGAGAAGGTGTCTGCAGTTTAGGCCAGCGAATGGCAGGAGGTAGCGGACAGAGCATGAAGTTGTGAAAGGGCAGAGCAATAAAGGCAAGCTGGAGAGGTAGAGAGAAGGAGAGAAAGGAGGTAGAGGAGAGACAGACGGGTGGAAACGGGGCCCGGCGGTGCAGTCTCAGCAGTTTCTGGGGATCTGGGTGAGGCCCCCAGGTGCCAGGTGGAACTGTCCTACTTTTAGGATTCGTCTCTAGCCTGTAGCTCAGCGGTTCCCAGCTCCATGTTTTAGTAAGCACTACAGTGATATGTGTTATTACATTTAGTAGACGGTGGGTACAATATATTCTAGTTTATTATTCAATTTGAACTGGGAAGCCGCGAAAAATCCACCGTTGTGTTCGTCAAATGAATCATGAGGTTTTTTTTTATTTAAGCCCAACCCCCAAACTCATTATCTCCTCTTCATGCCCCTCCCCTCAGCTCCTCAGCTTTACTTGAGGCTTCCTTACAACTTTTTCCTCATATCTTCAAGTCCCTTCTTCAACTCTTATGTTTTTTCTCTCTTACTCTTCTCATGTGTTGTAACGCTGCAACAAATTCACATGTTCGGCAACCATTCACATCTGGGCAACCATTCACATCGGGGCAACCATTCACATCTGGGC